>JALAZF010000492.1:4200000-4556023 GCA_022829125.1 Lathyrus tuberosus
ATTCCAGAATAACATGATCATTTTGTTTCATACCATTTTCATATATGTTATGTGGTTAATTTCTGATTAAATATGGCAAATCATGAACATGTGTTTTGTTTTGATGTTTATCTGGGTTTAAGGATGGTGTTTTAAAGAACAAAATGAAAGGAAAAAATAAAAGTGTGGTTTTGTTTTAATGGAGGTTATTTAAGAAAAATAATAAAAAATATAAAAGGTGAGAAATGTGGCACTGGCCACACATAGGGTGTGGCGCCTGCCACCACCCCACTCACCATTAAGTGGCGGCTGCCACTTCCTTTTAGGTGGCGCCTGTCACAATGTGGCACTAGCCACAAGTGTGGCGCCTGCCATGTATTTGGCAAGGCACTTTGGTGGCGACTGCCACCCTGCCACACTAATTTCTGTAGTTTTTTTATTTTGATTTTACTTCACCTATTTGTTTTATTTTCTTCCTAAAAACTAAAAAACAAAAATATGCATTAGTTTTGTAACTCCTGAGTTTTTTTTAAGGAAAAATCATCAACCAATCCTCTAAATTTTTAAAGGTTTCTGTTGAAATATTTTGCAACTATGTGAGAATGTTTGAAAATTATTCCTTGACTTTATCACTCACCATGCCTCTGATTTTAAAACTGGAAATTATCATCCATGTTTGCCATGTACATCCTTGAAATCTCAGTTTAATTAATGTTTACTGTTTCTGAATCATTTGAACTCATGTTGTTCATCCAACTCTTGTTCATAAGTTAATTCCCCTTCCTTCCAAAGGAAAGTCTTTCTATTGACCTCATAGTCATAGAAAGCTCATTACCAGCCTTGACCTCATAGTCATTGCCACCCTCCTTGACCTCATAGTCATAGGATACCAGTTTTGACCTCATAGTCATAGCCACCTACCAGCCTTGACCTCATAGTCATGGCCACTTTCCCTTTGACCTCATAGTCATAGGATATCAGCTTTGACCTCATAGTCATAGCCACTTACCAGCCTTGACCTTATAGTCATGGCCACCTTCTCCTTGGCCTCATAGCCATTCACCTCTTACAACTTAGAACTAAGTTAGAGTTCTTGGACTCTATGTGAACTCGTCATCTTGAGTATTCACTTCCCCAATCACAACTTAGACTTAGAGAGTTTCTTAAACTCTACATGAGCTCATACTCATTCCCCTTGGAACTTTGTTCATAATCAATGGTTCCTCTCTCACCCTTAGTTAGGTGAACTACGGTTGCTCTGATTCTTTAGTCAGATACGTAGGCACAAGATGCGACGTCTTGGAAAGAAAACTTAGTGTACATACCCTTAGGTCTTTACCTTACCCTTAGCGGATTCCTTTAGCAAGCAGACATAACTTAACACAAACATAAACAAGAGGTTCCTGTAGAATACTACAGATACTTAGGGTGCTAATACCTTCCCTTAGTATAACCAACCCCCGAACCTAGATCCTCTTAGGGTTTTCTTCGATCTTTACCCTTTCCTTTGGATAAATTAAAGCTCGGTGGTGAATTTCAAAGATGTACGATGCAAGTTAATAAATAACTTGTTATCCGATTCTCACCGCAACAGAAAATGGCGACTTCACTAGGGAAAAAACTTTGAGGGTTAAGCCCACCTTGTTATGTTTGTGTTATTAATGTTTTGCTTGCTTATTTGTACATATCTGTATATATATCTGTATACTTGCTTGGGTTCTTCTGTTTGGCGGGGTGCTACTATTGAGTGGTGAGATAAGTCCTAACCCGGACTTAAGAGTACACATATGATAGGATAGTGGATATAGTCAAGGAGACTTTGAGGGAGTCGAATCCCAAAAAAGTTGACTTGAGATTCCACGCTCAGTTGAGGCCCTTTCAAGAGTGGTATATGTTGAACGAGCTATCGTGAAAACGTTACTACTCTCGATTTAGATGCCCATGATTCTGAGGATTGTAGGTACCTTTACCTCCACTTGGCCTTCTTAGGACGTAGTGCAGTGACTATGAGGGAGTCTATTCCCAAAATAGTTGTCACGCGATACTACACTCAGGCGAGGCTCTCTTGAGAATATTATTGATTACCGAGTCATTCGGGAAGTCGATAATATTCGAAAGATGGGTTGTCGACTCGGGGAACTTCTTAAAACCCTGTTCTACAGATGACAAACCCATAGTACATATCAGTTGGGAAGGGTAGACCATGGCTCCATGCTCGTGATCTTCAAACCTAGGCCCTCATTCTGTTTGCCTGTATATATGTGATTATTTGTATGTGTGCATTTGTGCATACATCCATTCATTCATGATAGCCCTTTGGTTTCAAAGAACTCGGATGTACTTTCCTTTGCAGAAATCAATAAAGATCATGGTTTTTAAAGCAGAACTCTTCAGCTTTCAAAAGAGGATTTTTGCAACTTGCCTTTGAGTTCCTTAAAACCATTTGGCTTGCATTAGCATTGCATGCGCATTTGCATTGCATTTGCATTTCTCAGCCTTGGGTCTCATCCATCCTCTGTCTGTAACCATGTTGACTTCCCACTTGCATGCATTAGACTTGAAGTAGCTTATGAAGGATCATGAACTCAGAAGAACAGAGCCAGTTTGTGACCAGAGCCGATTTTGACTTGTTGAAAAATCAGTTGGTGGAAGCTATGACAGCCTTGGCAAAGAGAGATGACAGCATTCAAAGGACTTCTGTGAACAAAGTTGCCCAAGCTCAACCTGTGCAGATTCCTATTGAGAATCAGGTTATACAAGAACATGCCATTATCCGAGATGGACATTCCTCTTCTGTTGATGTTGTGGAATATCTTAGTTTCGCATTCTCTGAGCCAGATTCCCAAGAGGTAATCCCTGTGATAAAAACCCAGGACCCACGTGTAGCGAGCGATTTTGGACGCGGTTCTTAAGCGTTGTCGCTCTTTGGGGTTTACTACAGGTCGATTCATTTTTTATCCTATTCTGAGCTGACTAAGGAAAGGAAATAGATGTCTCCAATTAACCCTGCTTGCATACTGAGTTTAAACAACGGTCTGTTAGGTTACGGATGATATATGGTAATGGGGTCTTTCTTTCTTCTTACTTTGTTAAGGTGGAAAACTGGGACTATTCATGGGGAATTTGTCAGATTGGGTGGAGATAGGGGACTTTAGGTTTTTTTATTAGTGTGCTCGCTAAGATTTTTCTTTCAATCTTACGCCTACATATTCCCGTTTACCGAAACAGGGAAATCAGAGTGTTCGTAGTTCCTCCTATTCTATGGGAGGAAATGGTGTTTTGGTGTCTTGTTTGAAGCCCAAGACGTGAAGCGAAAGGTGGTTTGTATCTTGTTCAAAGCCCAAGATGTGAAGCTGAAGGGTCTATTTGTATCTTGTTCAAAGCCCAAGACATGAAGCTGAAGGGTTTATTTGTATATTGTTCAAAGCCCAAGATGTGAAGCTAAAGGGGTCTCAACTTCAGAGAGAATTTGTCATCTCTAAAGGGGGTCTGTTTGTCACAACTGTTTATAAAGGAAAATTACTTTAACCGGGATATGTGAATTCGGCAATGCCATAATTTCCTTTATAGGGGAGTTCCAACCTGAAGGAGAAGACTTTAACTCAGTGTAGAGCAATGCCATCTTTCCTTAGGAATTTCTCATGATAAAAGAGGGACAGTGGCATGGATGTAAATAATCCAAAGGCTTGCCGCTTACAGCAATTAGATGAAGGAAAAGGAGTAGTTGATGTTTGTATACTGTGAAAGAGGCACAACTTTGATGCTAAAAGGTTGATTGGCTCAACCGGGGTTTTCCTTATACAAAGCCTAAGAGGAGGCTATTGGCCCAACAAGAGGGAATTTTTATGTGTCTCGTACGAAGCCCGAGAGAGAGGCTAAAAGGTTGACTCAACAGGAGAATCTTTTATACTCAACAAGAGAGTGTTTATGTATCTCGTACGAAGCCCGAGATGGAGGCTAAAAGGTTTGACTCAACAAGAGAGTGCTTTATACTCAACAAGAGAGTGATTTTGTATCTCGTACGAAGCCCGAGATGGAGGCTAAAAGGGTTTGACTCAACAAGAGAGTCTTTTATACTCAACAAGAGAGTGTTTTTGTATCTCGTACGAAGCCCGAGATGGAGGCTAAAAGGTTTGACTCAACAAGAGAGTCTTTGTATCTCGTACGAAGCCCGAGATGGAGGCTAAAAGGTTTGACTCAACAAGAGAGTCTTTGTATCTCGTACGAAGCCCGAGATGGAGGCTAAAAGGTTTGACTCAATAAGAGAGTCTTTGTATCTCGTACGAAGCCCGAGATGGAGGCTAAAAGGGATTGCTCCGCTGGGGAGAATCATTATACAAAGCCCAAGAGGAGGCTAGTGTGACTGTTTCAGTTGAGTGACAGGTCCAGTATGTTGGTTAAAAGAGAAAATCAGTTCTTATAAAGAGACTGATTAAAGGTATTGTTATGCCTTGGGATTGATCATAGGATCAGGGTTATTTCCTGTTCTTTAAGGAAGCGGGAAGTCCAAAGGGTATTTGAGACTGTCCAAGTCTACGGGTGTTTCCTTACTTGAGAATGTCTCTGAGACTTAAGGAAATTAGACTGTCCAAGTCTAGAGTTTTATCTTTTGTACTATCCTTAAAGAAACAGTAGTAGTACGTTCACGGTAGAAAGATCTAGACTCTTTGAAAGACTGTTCTATTAAGATGACTAATTTATATTCCTATACCTTTAGGAGGTCGTCGGGACAATTTGTACGAAGCCCAAGAGGAGGCTGGAAACTTTTAAGAAGCCGAGGGACAATTTGTACAAAGCCCAAGAGGAGGCTATCATTCCCGGAGGAAGAATCATTATACGAATCCTAAGAGGAGGCTGTGAAAACTTCTAAGAAGCCGTAGGGTCCTTGTACAACGCCTAAGAGGAGGCGGGGATGCTTTTAAGAAGCCTGTGGGTCCCCAAACCCCGAGAAGTTCAAGACAGGCTATTCACAAAGAATAGATCAAGCCAGGAAAGTTCTAGAATTTGGAAGAAACTCAAGGGATGCAATTCACGGAGAAGAGATCATCTCTGGGGAGTAGGGTTTCTTGACAATTCCTAAGGAGGACAGCCTAAGAGAAGACTATAGCTGGTGCTTCTATGGGGGATTTAGTATTGTCTATTTCTAAGAATGATCGAAACGGCTTTACCTAGTGCTAGACGTAGTTGCCGGGGAAAATCTAAATATCTATACTATTATTACACAGTCGATATGAATTTATGAAAGAAGACTTACAGCGAAACAGCTCCACAATACAGTTATATGTATATGAAAGCGGTAAATGAAAACATATAAACACTTACTCGGTTGTAGAGCTTCCATGCTGTTTGGTTAGTTGTTCAACAAAAAAAGATTGAAAACAACAGTATATTTCAAAATCAAAGGAGAAAGTGCTTTGAAAGGAAAGATTGGGGCTTACAGCTCAAGGAGAGGCCCAGGGTTTTAGTAGTGATTGCACTGTGATATGAGTTTGTACAGTGGGACTTATACAAGTGACTGAGGCCCAAAAAGTTTTCTGTACAAGGGGAATGGGTCTTACACTCTCTCAAGAGGGCCAAAAAAATTATTTAGAGAAAAGAAGCGGGTTTTACTACTCGAGGGTAGGCCCAATGGTTAATTTTGAAAAGGACGACGATCGCGCCGAGGTTTTGGAAACACTGTGGGACTTATACAAGTGATTGAGGCCCAAAATATTTTATTTACAAAAGGGATGGGACTTACACTCTATTAGAGGCCCAAAGGTTTAAAAATGAAAAGAAATGGGACTTATAGCTCAAGGAGAAGCCCATATGATTTTCAGTTTGAAAATGGCGATCGCGCCGAGGTTTTAGAATGTACAGAGGGACTTATACAATAAGTGAGGCCCCAAAATGGGTTATGCAAAAAAGGGGGTTGGGAATTACACTCTATTAGAGGCCCAAGTGAGTTTTAAGAAAATAAATGGGTCTTACAACTCGAGGGTAGGCCCAATGGTTAATTTTGAAAAGGGCGACGATCGCGCCGAGGTTTTGGAAACACCGCGGGACTTATACAAGTGATTGAGGCCCAAAATTTTGGTATTTACAAAGGAATTGAGTCTTACACTCTATTAGAGTCCCAAAGGTTTAAAAATGAAAAGAAATGGGACTTATAGCTCAAGGAGAAGCCCTATGGTCTTTTTTGTTAAAAGGCGACGATCGCGCCGAACTTTGTAAATGTACCGAGGGACTTATACAATATCTGAGGCCCAAAATATTTTATTTACAAAAGGGATGGGACTTACACTCTATTAGAGGGCCAAAGTGTATTTTAGGAAAAGAAATGGGGCTTACAACACGAGGGGAGGCCCAGATGATTTTCAGTTTGAAAATGGCGATTGCGCCGAGATTTTTAACGTATCGGGACTTATACAATAACTGAGACCCAAAATATTTTTGTACAAAAATGGTTGGGTCTTACACTCTATTAGAGGCCCAAGTGTTTTTGAAAAAAGATTTGTTAGGGTGAAAATCAAAGAAACCCCAATTTCATTTTTTAAACGCATTTTTCAAAGAAAAATCAAGTAAAAAATGATTAAAATATCAAATAAAATCATTAATCATGTTATAAACAATTATTAAGGTTTATGAAAAAATATTTTATCCACATGAATATTTAAAATCATTTTGATTTTAAAAATCAAGAAAAAGAAATCATTTTAAAAGCATTTAAAACAATTTAAAACAATATTTTTAAATATATTAAAAATAATCTAAAAATAATATTTTTTGTGATTTTTTTTTGGATTAAAATATTATGGGGTATGAATTGGAAAATGGTGATTTTTGCTATGTAAATGAATTGGTTGAGTTTTGAAAATAAAATAAGAAAAAGAGGAAAGATGTCACAACATCATCTTCGACATCTCTTATGGAGCAAAAAGCCAGTACTGAAACTTTAGTTTTTAACACATTTTTTATCAAATTTCAAACACTCATAACTCTCTTAATTTTTAACGGAATTAAAATTCAGAAGTACCTATCTTGACCGATTTTTCACAAGGAATCCAATGGTATCACACATATACACTGAAACTCGACGTACAAAACACGCGAATCGAAAAACCAGAACTGCACTTAATTTAAAACATCGTTTATCGTTAAATTTCCAACACGCATAACTCTCTTGATTTTTAACGGAATTAAGATCCGGAAGAGCCTATCTTGACCGATTTTTCGCAAGGAATCCAATGGTATTACTCATGCACACTGAAACTTAATGTACAGAACTCACAAATTAAAAAACCAGAACTGGACAGTTAATTTCGACGTCGTTTCGCGTCAAATTTCCAACACGCGTAACTCTCTCGATTTTTAACGGAATTAAGATCCAGAAGAGCCTATCTTGACCGATTTTTTGCAAGGAATCCAGTGGTATTACTCATGCACACTGAAACTTAATGTACATAACACACAAATTAAAAAACCAGAACTGAACCGTTAATTTCGACGTCGTTTCGCGCCAAATTTCCAACACGCGTAACTCTCTCGATTTTTAACGGAATTAAGATCCGGAAGAGCCTATCTTGACCGATTTTTCGCAAGGAATCCAATGGTACTGCACATACACATTGAAACTCAATGTACAAAACACACGACGCAAAAAACCAGAACTGCACGTTAGTTTTCGACGTCGTTTCGCGCCAAACTTCCAACGCACGTAACTCTCTCAATTTTTATCGGAATCAAAATCCGTAAAAACCTTTCTTAACCGATTTTTCGCAAGGAATCCAATGGTATCACTCATACATACTGAAACTTAATGTACAGCACACACAAGACAAAAAACCAGAACTGGACACGAATTTTAAAACAACATAAACTCCACATATAAACATGTTAAAGTGCTAACAGTAGAAGGATCATAACATACACATTAATGACTACATTTTTGCTTCAAGAATTGTTCAATATGATGCATGTATGTGGACAACAAAGGAAAGCATGATTCAAAGAATTCAAGTTGTGAATTTTACCTCTTTTTGGAGATTTTGTGCAACCTACCAAGTGCTTTGTTCCAGAAATGATTTGATGCTTTGGACACCCTCAAATGACCTCTTAGAAGCTTTTAGGATGGTTGGAATCAGCTGGAAACCTCTTGAGCAAGTTTGAGCACTTTCTTGCAAAATGGGCAAAAGTGGCCAAAATGCCAACTCTCTCAAATGGTGTTCCAAATGTGTGGCACCATTTGGGACAGTTCAAGGATGATATTTGGAGTGTGTTTGAGGTTTTATCTGGTTTGGAAAGTGACTGAATCAAGACATGGCTTGAAAAATGCAAAAAAGTCCAATTTTGAGGCTTTGAGAGGTGACTTTGTGATGTTGGTGTTATAGGTCACTTGTGAGAGTTTGGATCACCTACATATGATGTTTATGAGGTGTTAGGATCATGAGCTGTGATGAAAATGCTCTCTAACTCAAAAACTCAGAATTTCCTTACTAAAGAAGGCATTTTGGAGTGAAAGAGAGAATTTGAGGAAAGCATCTGTTTGATGGTTTTGGTGTACTCAAACTGAGCACAAATGAGCTCTATTTATAGTAGAGCAAGTTTGTTTTGCAAGCAATAGTGAATGGTGGCTGCAGCAGAGATTTGGCAAATGTTGGCCAATGAAAATCCAAGTCTCCTCTAGCCATTGACTAGAGGTTAGAGCACAGGCCTTTGGTTCCCTAGTTGTTGGATGAATCTTGACTGAATTCAGTTGGAGGAAGCTCAGTTCATGCCACCTCTAAGCATCCATTAAATGCTCCAAACCAAAATTGGAGTCTTGTCCCTCTTTTAGGGATTTCTAGGTTTTGGCATGCTAGTTTTGGTTCCTTGGACTTGGGAGGCTCATGGATCAGATCATCCCCCTTAGATTTGATCCCTAGATGTGTCCAAAATGATGACAATGCTTGAAAATTCGTGTGGCACAAGAAATGTGTAAATCTGCCCTGAAAAATTCAGCTGCAGCAAGCCTTTTTGTAAAATCCATAACTCTCTACTCGAGTATGCTACATGGACGTTCTAGGACTTTCTGGAAAGCTGAGATGACGTACTTCAACTTTGATGTTTGTCCCTAGACCTGGTTCAACTTGGATCATGGAGAAAAATAGCCTTGAAGTTGGGACTTCATGCTGAAATTACAAGGCAGGTTTTGGCTAAGTGCTGAAAAATGTCAATTTTAGGTTTTTAGCCATTTTGATCCAACCATAACTCAAAATCCATGATGAATTGGGATGAGGTGTAGTTGACACTTTTGTAGAGGGCCATGAGGGCTACAAATCAAGCTTTGGATGGAGAAAAATGGTTTTATGGTTTAGGAGTTATGATCCTCCAAAGTTGGTACCCTTGCCACTTTATTTCATAACTTAGAAAATTTTCTAAGTTTTTATGGTTACCCCTTTTTCAAGTTATCCAACTTTTCTTGATTTTTCTTGATGAATGATGATTCCAATCACATATTAACATCATTTTAGGGTTAAAAAATCATTTTTATGAAAAATCTCAAAAAGTCAAAGTTTGACTTTTGGGCACAGTTGACTTTTTATCAAATGAATTCCAAACTGTGCTATCCTTTATGAAATCAAGCCCTTGACCTAAATAAAACTTGATGGACATGTTCCATAGGTGTTATAGGGTGTATTGATTCGTGTCCCAAGGTTTGGGAGCATGCCTAGGTCAAAAGTCAAAGGTACAGTTGACTTTTCCCGCGAAACCCTAACTGTGGTTCAGATGAAATTGAAACTTGTTGCTCAAGCTTCTTGGATCAATCCATTGTTGCAAATGGGTCAATGTGGTGTGTTAGGGATCCTTAAATCCTCTCTTGAGGCCTTGGCTCGTGTTTTGTCCCAAAAGTCAACTTAGGGGTGAATTAGGTCAAGAAACCCTAATTCCGGATTTCTGGTAAATGCATCCCCTGAGGCTAAATTGACTTGATGATGGGGTTTATGATATTCCATGGAGCGTATTAGGATATGCTTTGAAGCATTGGCTCATGCCCAGAGGAAAATTTCCATCTGGAGGCCCTAGTCGACCAAACCCTAATTTGGTGACACTGGCGATCCTGAGGCTTGATCCACCTAGAAGGGAGCAGCCTTGTGCTTAATCCTTGAAGTGGGAGTCCTCTTGATCCATTGTGGATATTTGAAAGGCTAGACAAGTTGAAGATCATGTCATTTCTTGATTGATCCTTTGTCTAAGAACTCTGAGAGGGCTTGAAACCCTAGTTCTGATTGTAGTGAGTATTCACCCATCTTTGGGGAGACTAATGAGGTACAAAGGTACATCCATATTGTGCTGGTGATTTGCAACATGATGGGAAATCTTAGTGGTCAAAATTTGGGGTATGACACCACGATACGTTGAGATTATGGAAAAATGTCGTGCCTTGGAAGAGAATCTTGATGCCATTAAGGGTCGTGCCACTGCTGATCTGAATGCTTTGAACATGTGTTTGATACCCGACCTTGTAATGCCACCAAAGTTCAAAATGCCAAAGTTTGAGAAGTACAAAGGGGATAGTTGTCCGAAACAACATTTGGTGATGTTTTTCAGAAGAATGACTTCACATGTCCGTAATGACAAGCTCATGGTCCACTGTTCCCAAGACAGTCTGAGTGGGGCATGACTGAGTTGGTACATGCAGCTAGAAAGCAATCACATCCAATAATGGTCAGACTTAGCCAATGCCTTTGTGAAGCAATACAACTACAATCTTGACTTGACTCCCAGTCGTTTACATTTGCTAAACTTATCTCAAGAAGACAATGAATCCTTTAGAGGATATGCTCAGAGGTGGAGAGAAATAGCAGCTCGCGTCCAACCACCACTTTTGGATAGGGAATTAGTTGACAAGTTCGTGGATACCTTGCAAGGCCCGTACCGAGAAATGTTGTTTAGCATTGTAACATCAAATTTCTTTGACTTGGTAATAGCTGGAGAGCGCATTGAGAGCGGTCTCAAGAACGGAAAAATCCAAGGCATCTCAAACACCCTAGCTAGTGAGATTGAATCAACAATCAGTTCTCAAGAAGAATGGGAGAAAGAAAGTAATTCCACTTGGGAAGCTCCGACACTTCATCCTCAGCGCTCATGCAACTCAAATGTTCAAAGTCAATAATCTTTTGGGTCTCAGCATCAGATACCATCCTCTCTACAGAGACAATATTCTTCTCTAAATCAAAGACCTCGTCAATATCAACGGTCCTACCGCCGTCAGCCGCGTCAGCATGCACGACAAAGGCCAAGGAAACCAGAGAGACATTTCATTCCATTGCCAATGTCATACAGTCAGTTCTTGCTAAAGTTGATCAAAGGAGGGTTGATAGTGCAAAAGGAGATAGACCCAGTGCCTTTTCCCTACCCGCTAGGCTTTGACGCCAACGCCCAATGTGACTACCATGCTGGGGCACAGGGACACTCAACTGAAGACTGTAAGGTACTTAGGAGCATGGTTCAGACTCTACTTGACTCCAATATGATCTCATTCATGCCTCAAGGCATTCAAATCAACAAACCTTCACCTAATCAAGCGGATTCATCAGACTCTGAAGTAGAAGAAATTGCTGAGAGTGGGTGTGAAGATAATCCTCAGACTGATCTCGACAGTCAACTCTGAGGATCATCATCTCGGTTTGGCACATCAAGAAAAGAAAGCCTAAGTCCCTAAAGCTGATAATTTTTTGGGTATTTCGGCATTTTGTTGTATTTTTCTTTGCATGTTTGAATCGTATTTGCTTATGAGCTGTTGTACTTTCAAATTGGCAATTTTAATGAAATGTTTATGCATCTTTTTGATTAAACTCATTCGTTTCACTCATTTTAGTTTTATGTTCATAAAAACAAAAATATAACTTTATCTTGTTTCATTCCACTTATCAAAATTGTTGTTAAGCAAAGATTGGGGAGGATTATGAAAATGTTATATCCATAATTGATGTGGTATGTTTTCGATTAAACCTTGCCGAGGATGTAAGGCATTGTTTCAATTCCCAAACACTGGAGAAATAAGGAAGATAATCCCTCGCTAACCCTTCGAGCCTAGAAGTAGGAGTTTTCTTTCCTTACACAAAAAACCCTTAAATCTCAACCTTGGGGCAGGGTAGTTCTCAGTTTAACTTGGTTATGCAATCGAAAGCAAGCGCTTCATGCAAGACACCAGTTGGCTCTCAAGTTAAATGAGTAAATATTGTACAAGTTGTTCCTCCGAACAACAAATAAGGAAGGATCATTGAGAAATCCTTAATCAAAGAATGAGCCGAGTCCCTTTCAAGGAAAAAGCCAAGAAAGATGGAAAGCCCAAAACTTTGCCTTATACAAGAAGGTTTGTACAACAATCAAGACAAAAAAGAGGTCTCATAACCTCGACAAAAAGAAGAGGTCTCATAACCTCAGTAAAGAAAAAGAAGAGGTCTCATAACCTCAACAAAGACAAGAGGTCTCATAACCTCAGTAAAAACAAGAAGAGGTCTCAAAACCTCAAACAAATACGGACAATCAAATGCTACAAGGGAGCAGTGACCACAAAGGTGTCTGAATCATCGTCAACTATCATCAATTCATTTCCTAGCCTATGGAAACCTGAATGTATAGCTTGAGTTAACTGAGTGTAGGATTGGAGTTCATCACGAAGATTGGGTGGGGACAAATAAACTTTGAGCCGTTATCCTTTGTTTTATAAACCGTGAACTAAGCCACGTTACAACCCTTAAAAGACCTAATTGAGGTGAGGTTGTTTTGAAAGCATACTACAGCAAGGTTGATTAACCTAACTCCTAATGATCTTTGTTATTTGTGTGTGTTGATCACTTTATTTGTCATTCCGTAAATGACTAGATCCACTTTGTTTTGATTTAATCATTCCACCGTGTGTGTTTCATCAATAAACTTGATTTCAAAAGTTTGCATGAATATTGCGCTGAAATTGCCAATTTTTAAATGAACGATACTTGTTTGCAAAACAATTCAACATCAAAGAAATCCCAACAAATGCAGCCATCTAGGGGATTTTGACATGATAAAGGAAGCTCAGTCAGGGGCAACCATGCGGAAGGATTTGCCAATCCACCATTCCAAGAGTTGTTGAATCAGGGGCAGAAACTCTTCAAAAGTTCAGGATATTGGGGCAAGTCCTTTTGAGGTCATATTATGACAAGTTTGGACTCCAATGACCCACCAACAGGGGCAAGTTTGTTCCCTAGTTATTTCTACCACAGTCTTAGTACTTTGTATTCCAAATACAGTGGAACTGGGGCAGTTATGTCAAGACTCATGAATCTTTTCAAAGGTTTAAAGATATTGAAGCATATGGTATGCCATTTCTTCTATAAAATCCTTTTGATGACCCATTATCACACACCTGTCAATCAGAAGCAGTCAGGTCGAGATTCGACGAATCTCTTAAAGGACAGTTAGTCTGGGGCATTTCCTTCACAGATCAACCAGTCTGAAGAGCAAGTTTAAAGACTTTGTTGTGCGAGCGCCATTAATCTGGGGCAGTCATGACAAAATTCATGAATCCCCCCACGAGTTTGAAGATATTGAAGCCTCGTGTATGCCAATTCTTCTATAAAATCCTCTTGGTATTTTCTTCTGACAGACCATGTACCCTGGGGCAAATGAGTTATGCAGAACTACTCAACTTTTGTGACATCTTTGTGCTAGCTCCCCAATAAGTTGTCTCTTCAGCTAATCTTGGCAAATTCTTCAGTAAAGAAAGCAGTTCATGATGGCAATCCTAGTGAAGTCATGATGCTATACCAAGTGAAATACTTTTTCCCCAGAGAAGGTTGTAATCTTGAAGTAGAACTACTAATCCTGCAAGTTCATCCCCAGTAATGGCCCAATCCGACGAGTTTGGATGGGTATCCTTGTCGAGATATTTATTTCATCTCCAGATTCGCTTCTTGTCTGTTTTGTCAGCATAAGCATAAGCATGGCATAAACATTCATATGCATAGCATCTTAGCATTTTACTATCTTCCTGGTGTTTACCTGTCTTTGTTCACTTTGGCGTTTATCTCCCCAAGTGACTGGGTTTGTCTATTCTCTCCAATAGAGTTGTCAGCCCTAGGCATAAAGTGCCCGTCCTTCTAAATTCCCCACAGAGATTGATTCTCGTGGATGATGGTTGGTCCAGTTATCTTTTTCAATGCATGGATAAGATAAATCCCCATTTGAGCTCATTCCTCAATGGTTGGAGTCTTGTTTGACCGTTTCTTTCTAGTTGTTCCTAGATCGAACTTTGGTCCCTGGCAGGATTAGGTTGCTGAACCTATCTTTAAACGTACATTTATTTTGCACCGTGTCTCGCAGGAAGAATCTTTTACAGATCCACATTGAAGACATGATCCTTTCTCCAGCAGTGTCGTAATATCAACATCTCCTTGGAATTTATACCCAATAACAAGTGGCAATCTCCTTGAGAAGCTTGTTTTGCTATCATCACCTCTACAACGATAAGTGGCAATCTCTCTCACAAGAAGTTTATCCGTCCTTGGTTTTATTCATACTTTTATAGCTACCAATGATGTTACCTTTAGTCAGTCACTTTCCATCAACCCATTTGATGTGATCCCTGTTTGAGGTGTTCTTTTCGCCAACCCTTTTGACAATGTCAGTTGGTCTTCATTTGGTCAATCCTTTGACGTGGATGAGGTTTAGTGATATTTTCCTTTCCGTCAATTCTTTGACGAGGTGTCTCTTCGATGAACTCAATTCTTTATTCGGTCAATCCTTTGACATGGATGATGTTTGGTGATCTTTTCCTTTCCGTCAATTCTTTGACGAGGTGTCTCTCGATCAAGTCAATTTCTTCATTTGGTCAATCCTTTGACGTGGATGATGTTTGGTGATCTTTTCCTTTCCGTCAATTCTTTGACGAGGTGTCTCTTTGATCAATTCAATTTCTTCATTCGGTCAATCCTTTGACGTGGATGATGTTTGATGATCTTTTGCTTTCCGTCAATTCTTTGACGAGGTGTCTCTTCGATGAAGTCAGTTGGTTTTCATTTCGGCAATCCTTTGACATTGATGATGTTTGGTGATCCATTTCTTTCCGTCAATTCTTTGACGAGGTATCTCTTTGATAAAGTCAATTTCTTCATTCTATCAATCCTTTGACGTGGATGATGTTATATGCCATCTACCCTTTTGACGATGTGTTATGAGCTCAGGTTATGTACCTTCGAATATGTCTCGTTCCTTGAAGTTAACCCTTTTGACGATGCGAACCTTGGTCAGTTATGAACCAAAAACATCAGGTCAGCTCTTAAACCTCAACCCAGGCCCAACTCGTATTGGTGTCCAAAGTCCAGTCTTTGCTGGCAAACCAACTCATATTGGTGTCCAAAGTCCAGTCTTTGCAGGCAAACCAACTCAAATTTGTATCTTATCCAACTCAAATTGGTGTATACTAACATGTCACTTCTGAGTCCAATCATTGTTGGCACTTTAATCTGGTTCCCAGCAGAGGTTCAGTTATTATCAATATCTCTTTAAAAGTCATTGTGATTGATCATCATTTGGCACACGCAGAGTATGTCTCTGTCTTTTCTGGCTTTTCTTGAATATCCCGTTTAAACTCTTCAGTATAATAAATCCCCATAAAATCTTTTATTTGGATGTCTATCCTTTTATTTCAAATTGATCCCCAGTGGAGATCATGTCTTCTTTCTGGTTTCATGCCCAGTAAGAATGTGTCTTTTTCCCCAGTGTCGTTCATCTCCCTGGATCTTTCCCCCAGTGGAGCACACCTCTCTGGCTCCTATCTCCAGTGAGGACCTGTAGGGTTTCCCCCTCAGTTTTACTTTTTCCATCCCCAGTGTTGCCTCAGAGTCTCCCCAGTGAGTCTTTTTTGTCGGTCAGCCTGTATCCCCATTGAGTCTTCCTCATGGATATTAACCTTCATCCCTCCCCAGTGATGCTCATCTATGGTGGTTTGCTCTTAGTTACTTGTTGTCTTGTTTGTCTGCATTCTTGCACTATTATGGCATCATAATCATCATACTGGAAGTTCATGGCATGTCAGGATATGCATGTCTGTTTTATTTTTGTCCTTAGCATCTGCATTTCATCTAAGGGCAAAAAATTTCGGTTTACTATATTTAAATATCTTTCACCTTGATGTCCTGAGAATTTCCATTCCTCGTGCCATCTGGTAAAGCTATTTAAATAGGGGCAACTATTGTACCCCAAATTTTACCCCTTAGATGTCATAACATCTAGCATTGACATTTAGGATCAATCACATATGCATTGTTAACTAACCCATATCTTGTAGTTTATTCTTCTATGTGAAAGTCAGGTTTTACACAGGAAATAGAACAAAAGTCAATAAGCCAGACTCTCATGTGATTCAATGTCTTCTAAGACGTTCTTTGGCTCCATACAAGCACCACAAGATTCACCTAGGCCTCAAACTAGGGTTTTATCAGCAACAGTCAACCACTTCCCTTGATTCTGATCAAGACATGTTTTCAAGCTTTGGGACATGATCCCACATGATACTGGACATCCTTAGAGGCCATCTATGGGCCTTAGAAGATATTGAAAAAAAGGAGGATCCTCAAAGAGCATCCATTAGAATTCCTGAGGAAAGTAAGGTTTTGACCGAAGAAATCGAGCCTCCGATTCTGACGAATTTGGACCAAAAAGAAGCATCTGAGCCATGTCTTGTTTCAATATGCTTGACCATTGACTGAGGACACAAGGAATTGGCATTTATGAATTTTATTTTCATTTGAAAAAAAAAAGAACAAAAGAAAAAAGGAGAAAGAAAAAAGAAAAAAGAAAAAAGAAAAGAAAAAAAAGAACAAAAGAAGAAAAAGAAAAAAAAAATAATTTGTATGGCACCTGCCACTTAAAAGGTCGCGCTTGCCACCACCATGGGAAGGGGCATGGCGCCCACCATGGTCAAGCATGGCACCTGCCATGTGCTTTGTACCACTTGCACTTGCCATGAAAAATTAGTGTGGCGTCTGCCACTTTGCCATTTTTCCACACTTTAGATTTTTATTCTTATTTAAATAATACATTTTAACAAAGCCAAGCAAGTGGATTCAAATTCATCATGATATGACACAGAAACTTTTCAGCAAAGTATGGTTAACGTCTCTTCAGCATAACTTATGTTCTGAACCTATCTCTGAAACGAAGACTTTCTCAACCAAGCAACTTGCATTTTCACAAAGATTTGAAAAAATGGTAAACTCGGCAAAATGAAAAGTCAGACGATACTCCCACTTTTTCCTATAAATAGAGGCTCAAACCTCTTCTCAAAACACACCAGGTTCACCCAAAGAATGGGCTGAATACTTTCCATGCTTTTCACCCTCAGTTACTATGATAATTCTGAGTTTTGGCACAAGAGTTTTTCGGTTCAAATTTTACGCCATCAGTAGTTGTGGCATTTTGAGGAAAAAGAAGTTAGTCCAATTTTCTTCCGAATACGTACTTGTGAAGAGGCAGTGGTGTAGCGAGCGAAACTGGGACGCGTTTCTTAGGCGTTGTCGCTCTTTTGGGGTTACTACAGGTCGATTCATTTTTTATCCTATTGAGCTGACTAAGGAAGGGAAATAGATGTCTCCAATTAACCCTGCTTGCATACTGAGTTTAGACAGCGGTCTATTAGGTTACGGATGCGGTGTGGAAATGGGGCCTCTTTCTTCTTACTTTGTTTAGAGTGAAATGACAGGACTGTTCATGGGGAATTTTGTTAGGATACTGCGCCAGATTGGGTGAAGGTAGGGGACTTTAGGTTTTTTTATTAGTGTGCTCGCTAAGATTTTTCTTTCAATCTTATGCCTACGTATTCCCGTTTTCTGAAACAGGGAAATCAGAGCGATCGTAGTTCCTCCTATTCTATGGGAGGAAATGGTGTTTTGGTGTCTTGTTCAAAGCCCAAGACGTGAAGCGAAAGGTAGTTTGTATCTTGTTCAAAGCCCAAGATGTGAAGCTGAAGAGTCTATTTGTATCTTGTTTAAAGCCCAAGATGTGAAGCTAAAGGTCTCGACTTTAGAGAGAATTTGTCGTCTCTAAAGAGGGGTCTGTCTGTCACAACTGTTGGGTGACTGGTTATAAAGGAGAATTGCTTTAACCAGGATATGTGAATTCGGCAATGCCATAATTTCCTTTATAGGGGCTTTCCAACCTAGAGGAGAAGACTTTAACTCAGTGTAGAGCAATGTTATCTTTCCTTAGGAATTTCTCATGCTAAAAGAGGGACAGTGGCATGGATGTAAATGATCCAGAGGCTTGCTGCTTACAGCAATTAAATGAAGGGAAAGGACAAATTTGGGCAGCGATCTCACGCCATCTCTGAGCGTACTCCTTAAAGGTTTCCTTGTCCTTTTGTGACATTGATCTGAGTTGATCTCTGTCTGGTGCCAAGTCCTAATTGTACTTGTATTGTTGGACGAAGGCAGTGCCAAGATCTCTGAATGTGCTTATCGTAGCGTGGTTTAAACCCATGTACCATTTTAATGCGGCACCGGTTAAACTATCCTGAAAGTAGTGAATCAGTAGGTCCTGATTCTCTGTCTGAGCTGACATTCGCCGAGCGTACATCACCAAGTGACTTTGAGGGCAAGAGTTACCCTTGTATTTTTCAAAGTTGGGCACTTGGAACTTGTGCGGAACTTTCACATTGGGGACCAAGCAGAGGTCCGCGGCGTCCTTTCCAAATAGATCCTGACCGTGAATGGCTTACAGTTCCTTCTGCATTTCCAAGAACTGTTCCTGGAATTCATCCATTCTATCGAACATAGTTTCCTTTCTACCAGAAGGTATCTGTGGAATCTGTCCTTTCGGGACAGTGTGCACCACAGGGGGTGGTACCGTGACTATGGCAGTGAACCCTGGCGCTTCCCGAAGTTTTTAACCTTCAGGAGTACTCAATATGCCTCTGGCGTCCTCACTTTACCGAAGTTTGTAACCTTCAGGCCTAGCGGCTTCTGTTATGATTCCCTGATCTTCAGTGATCGGCAGAATATATCCTTCCAGGATATAGTTAACAGGCATGCCCCAAGGACGATCTTTCGGCATTTGATACCTAGGATTATACTTCTCCATTATGGGTGTTGAGGTGATCTCTGAGATCATAGCTCTTTGTAGCTGAGCTTCTGCCATGGCTTGCATGTCGTTACGCAGCTTTCTCATATCCTCTCTCAGAGAGTCGATCTCTTCTTTCAACTCTTTGTTCTCTTCCTCAAGATCATCCATCTTTTTCTGACGATTGGCCCGAGTATTGTACGAATGAGACAGTTTGACTCTAGAATCGAGACACAAACGTAAGATTCGTAGGTAGGAAGAATACGTGACGGGAGAATGATGAATGCAATGATTATATTAATTATTATTTTGGTTTAATCAAAATAAACTTCGACAATTAGATTGCAAATACCAAACAGTGGGGAAACCCCAGTTTTATTGAATTCAAAGGATTGCGGAAATGGAAATACAGTAGATTACAAGGTGCGGAAACAGAAACCTAAGCTAATGGGTCCCGAGTCCTCTCTGAGGAGAACTCGGGTGCTGATTCTGGAACTTTCCTTTTCTTGGACCGAGGTTCTTGGGCCGTTGTCCGGTTGTCATTCCTTTTCCAGGTGAAAGGAGTGAGCAAATTCCTTTGGTCATCCTGATTCTCTACAGCATGCTGCTCCAAAATCTCAATTAGAGTATCCTTATCTTTCAGTAGTTGTTGTATTTTGATACACTCCACATTGAGAATGTGGGACTTGTTCTTCCAAGACCTCCTCTCCCGCTGAACTTTGTTAAGAGTAACCTAAAGTTTTTCCATTTCAGTCATGAAGTACATGACAGATTCCCTTGACGGAAGAACTCCGTGACGAGGATAAGGCATCTTTAGCTTGAGGCCTCTAGTTTGTACCCAGTGGAGATAAGGCTCCACCGAGACATAGTCAGGTTTTCCTAAAGACTCACGTCCTTTCTTATGAACTTGTTTTTCCATCTTTAGTGCTCTGTCATTTTCTCCCTCTTTGAAGAAAAGACCTTCCAGATGAGCGTTGCGTGGGACATGCCTCATTGGGTATCCAAATTGACGACGAACGAGAACTGGATGGTAATTGATTCCTCCCTTAGTTCCTATGAGGGGTACATTGGGGAAGTTTCCACAACGGTCAATGATCCTGATTCCCTCATAACTCCTATTACACCAATCTATGTCAGAATTGGTAAGAGACATGATTTTCTGCGACCAACGTAAGGCACTCTTGTGATCCCAAAAAGTGGCAGACTTAGGAAAATGGGAGATAAACCATTTGTATAGCAGGGGCACACAACACGTGATCTCCCTTCCGCTGTACAAATTCCCAAAGTGTACAGAATGATACGCGTCTGCGAGCAAGGTTGGTACAGGGCTTCCAATGAGAAAAACCTTAATGGAGTTGATATCAACGAAGTTATTAATGTTGGGCAACAGAAATAACCCGTAGGTGAGTAAAACAAAGATGCTTTCAAAAGCAGTCACGTTCCCTATACTAGCGAAGTACAGGGCCTTCTTTGTCAGAAACTGGGCTGGCAAACCTTGGATGCCACCCTTAGTGGTCATGTGAGCCCTGACCTCTGACTCATCCAAATAAATTGCTCTTGCAATGGTCTGATCCTTTGGAATTTCTTCCAGTCCAGAAAAAAGAGCTCGATCAGTAATGTGTAAATCGGTCAGATGAGAATACTCCTCCAGCGTTGGTACTAGTTGGTAATCCGGAAATGTGAAACAGTGATAGACCGGATCGTAAAACTGAATGAGTGCCTCCATGATTCCCTCAATCACATGGACCCTTAATAGAGATAGCAACCCTCCGTACTTGGCTCTGAAAGCCTCATGGTTTGTGATCATTCTCACCAAACCTCTCAAATCCTCTAGTTTTGGAACCTTGAAGGTATACTTATGAGTTCTCCTTCTACCGAAATTCATGAGCGCAATCTTTTTCTCTGACGTTTGCAATCATTGTCTTAGTTTAATTTGAAAAAGAGAGACTAGAAGAGAAATTTTTATTTTTTTAAATATTTTTTAAATGAATGCATGAATGCAGCACACAAAAACATAGAAAAAACATGGGGTCAAAGGGTCGGTGTCATGGAGTCAAGGCTCTACCCATCCCAAAGGTTTACTAGTGATTTTTGTACCTGTCTCTCATCATCATCAATTCTTGTCGACAAAACACCAGCGGGCCGGGAACCGTGCTAAGTGGTGTTTTTCGAAGAATCCTCAGAAGAGAGTGGTATCGCGTGACAACTATTTCCGATAGCTTCCGCACCACTAAAAGGGGGTTTTCCTATGTGTATACTCAATCTTTCCACATGCGGCATCACACGCATTCCCATTAGCAGAAAAATAAACACATATATCAATTAGGAAAAGTAGTATATATATTTGTCCTAATGTCCTAGACTTTTAAAAGCTATGAATCCTATGTTCTTGACAGAAAATGGCTCCCCGACGGAGTCGCCATTTTGTGGTTCCTTCCTAATTTAAAGGTTTTGACCTAAGATCCTAGTGAAGTCAACAAATCTTATCCCTAGTGAAGGATTTCTCCAAAGTTTTCACCCTGGATTTTAAGATTGAAAGATCGGCCCCACGGTGGGCGCCACTTTTCTGTAGCGAGCAAAACTGGGACGCGTTTCTTAGGCGTTGTCGCTCTTTTGGGGTTACTACAGGTCGATTCATTTTTAATCCTATTGAGCTGACTAAGGAAGGGAAATATATGTCTCCAATTAAACCTGCTTGCATACTGAGTTTAAACAGCGGTCTATTAGGTTACGGATACGGTATGGAAATGGGGCCTCTTTCTTCTTACTTTGTTTATAGTGAAATGACAGGGCTGTTCATGGGGAATTTTGTTAGGATACTACGCCAGATTGGGTGAAGGTAGGGGACTTTAGGTTTTTTTATTAGTGTGCTCGCTAAGATTTTTCTTTCAATCTTATGCCTACGTATTCCCGTTTTCCGAAATAGGGAAATCAGAGCGATCGTAGTTCCTCCTATTCTATGGGAGGAAATGGTGTTTTGGTGTCTTGTTCAAAGCCCAAGATGTGAAGCAAAAGGTAGTTTATATCTTGTTGAAAGCCCAAGATGTGAAGCTGAAGGGTCTATTTGTATCTTGTTTAAAGCCCAAGATGTGAAGCTAAAGGTCTCGACTTTAGAGAGAATTTGCCGTCTCTAAAGAGGGGTCTGTCTGTCACAACTGTTGGGTGACTGGTTATAAAGGAGAATTACTTTAACCAGGATATGTGAATCCGAAAATGCCATAATTTCCTTTAAAGGGGATTTCCAACCTAGAGGAGAAGAATTTAACTCAGTGTAGAGCAATGCCATCTTTCTTAGGAATTTCTCATGCTAAAAGAGGGACAGTGGCATGGATGTAAATGATCTAGAGGCTTGCCGCTTACAACAATTAGATGAAGGGAAAGGAGTTATTGATGTTTGTATACTGTGAACGAGGCACAACTTCGATGCTAAAAGGTTGATTGGTTCAATCGAGGTTTCCTTATACAAAGCCTAAGAGGAGGCTATCGGCCCAACAATAGGGTGTTTCTTTTTATGTGTCTCGTACGACGCCCGGGAGAGAGGCTAAAAAGGGTGACTCAACAAGAGAGTCTTTTTGTGTGTCTCGTACGAAGCCCGAGATAGAGGCTGTTTGACTCAACAAGAGAGTCTTTTGGTATCTCGTACGAAGCCCGAGATGAAGGCTAAAGAGGATCGACTCAACATGAGAGTGCTTTGGTATCTCGTACGAAGCCCGAGATGGAGGCTAAAGAGGTCGACCCACCAAGGGTCTTTTTGTATCTCGTACAAAGCCCGAGATTGAGGCTAAAGAGTTTGACTCAACAAGAAAGTCTAAAAAAGGTTAACTCCGCTGGAGATAATCATTTGTACAAAGCCCAAGAGGAGGCTATCGTAACTGTTTCAGTTGAGTGATAGGTCCAGTATGTGGGTTCAAAGAGAAAATTAGTTTTTATATGAGTAATGTTGTACTCATGGATTTGATCAGAGGATCGGGATTATCTCCTATTCTTTAAGGAAATGGGAAATCCAAAGGGTATTGAGACTATCTGAGTCTACGGGGTTTCTTCCTATTTTTGAAGGGAGCTTGAGAATATCTTTGAGACTCAAGGAAATTAGATTGTCCAAGTCTAGAGTTTTATCTTTTGTACTATGTTTTAAGAAACATTAGTAGGATTTAGACTCTTTGAAAGACTGTTCTATCAAGATGACTAATTTCTGTTCCTATACCTCTAGGAGGTCGTCGGGACAATTTGTACGAAGCCCAAGATGAGGCTGGAAACTTTTAAGAAGTCGAGGGACAATTTGTACAAAGCCCAAGAGGAGGCTATCATTCCCGGAGGAAGAATCATTATACGAAGCCTAAGAGGAGGTTGTGAATACTTCTAAGAAGTCGATGGGTCCTTGTACAACGCCCAAGAGGAGACTAGGATGCTTTTAAGAAGCATGTGGGTCCCCAAACCCCGAGAAATTCAAGACAGGCTATTCACAGAGAATAGATCAAGCCAGGAAAGTTCGAGAATTTGGAAGAAACTCAAGAGATTCCATTCACGGAGAAAAGATCATCTCTGGGGAGTATAGTCTCTTAACAATTCCTAGGAGGGACAGCCGAAGAGAAGATTGTATCTGGTGCTCCTATGTGGGATCTAGTTTTGTCTATCTTTAAGAGTGATCAACGGGACTTTACCTAGTGCTAGAAGTAGTTGCCGGGGAAACTCTAAATATCTATACTATTATTACACAATTGATATGAGTTTATGAAAGAAGACTTACAGCGAAACAGCCCCACAGTACAGTTATATACATATGAAAGCGGTAAATGAAAGCGGGTAAACACTTACTCGGTTGTAGAGCTTCCATGCTGTTTTGTTAATTTGTTCAACATAGAAAACTTTGATAACAATATTATATTCAAAATCAAAGGAGAAAATGCTTTGAAAAGAAATATTGGGGCTTACAGCTCAAGGAGAGACCCAGGTTTTCATCAGTGTTTGCACTGTTGTTTTTGCACAGAGATTTATACAAGTGACTGAGATCCAAGAAAGGTTTTCTGTACAAAGGGATGGGACTTACACTCTATAAGAGGCCCAAGAGTGTTTAAAGAAAAGGAATGAGGCTTATAACACGAGGGTAGGCCTAGATGATTTTTCATTTGAAATGGCGATCGCGCCGAGATTTTGAAAACGCAGTGGGTCTTATACAATGACTGAGGCTCAAAATTGTTTTGGTTTTCAAAAGGGTTGGGTCTTACACTCTATTAGAGGTCCAAAAGTTTTGAATGGGTCTTATAGCTCGAGGAGGGGCCCAAATTTTGTTTTTAAACGGGTGATGGTCGCGCCGAACTTTTGAAATACAACGGGACTTATACAATAAGTGAGGCCCAAAATAGGTTTATATTTACAAAGGATTGAGTCTTACACTCTAATAGAAGCCCAAAAGTTTGAAAATGATTTGTGAGGGTGAAAATCAAAGAAACCCTAATTTGTTTTTTTTTTAAAGTAAATATTTAAAGAAATTCAATGAAAAATACCAAATAGGTTTGAATAACCCACTTGTAATTTTTGTTTAAGGTTTGAAAAATGAATTTTTAATCACAAGAGATATTAAAACACATTTGGTTTTGATTTTTCAAGATGAATGTTCATTTTAAAATGTTTTAAAACAAATAAAAATGAATTTATTCACAAAAATACTAATTATATTAAATAAATAATATAAACTTAATTTTTTTGTGGAATAAAATATTTCAACATTTTTGTGATTTTTTACAAAAAGAACCAATCAAAAATAATTAAAATTGAAAGAGTTATTAATTTTCCAATTAATTAATAAAAACATAAAAATATTGGAAAAATGGCAAAATGTGAAAAAACACAAAATGGCATGGGTAGGGTTTGAACCCACGACCTCAAGGTTACAAGGCGCATGTCTTACCACTGGGGTGGTGATACATCCATTGTTTGAAGTGAAAACACAAATATACAAGTCATGTCTTGGTTTTAGGCCTGGCCCAAGGCAAGGCAAGGCAAGTTTTGGCTCAGAAACGTGAAGGCCATAACTTTCTCATTTCTCCATGGTTTGAGACAAAGTTTATATGCATCTGGACCAGAATTTCACAAGGAATCCAATGGTGGTGGTATTTTTTTCAGATCATACTCCCTCCTCAAAACCCGATAGTGGTTTTGAAAAAGGCCTATAATTGCATTTTCTATGCTACACTTTGATACAGGCATGAATTACATGATCAATTAGTTCAAACACAACATATATAACATGTATGAGGTGTGCATGATCAGTGGACTTCAAAGCAATGCATATTTTGGAAAGTTCGAGTCATGAGGCTTACCTATTTTTGAGCTTTTTGGAGTTTTTGTGCAATCTGTCAAACCTCTTGTTCCAGAAATGATTTGATGCTTTGGACACACTCAAATGATCCCTTAGAAGCTTTTAGGATGAGTGGAATCAGCTGGTACTTGCAAAAACACAAACTGGCCCTTTCTTGCAAAAGGGGTTAAAAGTGACCAAAATAACAACTCTCTCAAATGGTGTTCCAGATGGGGGGAACCATTTGGGACAGTTCAAGGATGATATTTGGAGTGTGTTTGAGGTTTTATCTGGTTTAGAAAGTGACTGAATCAAGACATGGCTTGAAAAATGCAAAAAAAAAAAAGCCTATTTTGAGGTTTTGAGAGGTGACTTTGTGATTTTAGTGTTACAGGTCACTTGTGAGAGTTTGGATCACCTACATATGATGTTTATGAGGTGTGTGTGTGTGTGATTGGTTTGATTGGAAATGCTCTCAAACTCAAAAACTCAGAGTTACCTTGCTAAAGAAGGCATTTTGGCCTAAAGAGAGGGATTTTGAGGAAAGCATTTGTTTGATGGCTTTGGTGTACTCAAACTGAGCACAAATGAGCTCTATTTATAGTAGAGCAAGTTTGTTTTGGGATCAATAGTGAATGGCAACTGCAGCAGAGGTTTGGCCAATGTTGCTCAATAGAAATCCAAGTCTCCTCTAGCCATTGACTAGAGGTTAGAGCACAGAGCTTTGGTTCCCTAGTTGTTGGAGGAATCTTGATTGAATTCAGTTGCAAATGTGTCAGTCCATGCCACCTCTAAGCATCTATTAAATGCTCCAATCCAAAATTGGAGTCTTGTCCCTATTTTAGGCAATTCTAGGTTTGGCATGCTACTTCTTGTTCCAAAGACTTTGGAGGCTTGGCTCAGTGATTGTCCCCTTTAGATTTGATCCTCAGAGGTATCCAAAGTGGTGACAAGGCTTGGAATTATCTGATTTTGCCAAATCGAGTAAAAATGCAAAATTCTGCCTAGCCTTGGCAGTTTTCAGCAAGGCATATTGCCAATGTCATATCTCATGGCTCAAGATGAATTTGGTGATGTTCTTGGACATTTTGGAAAGCCCTCATATGATACAACAACTGTTTGATCATATTTGGTTTTGATACTTTTTGGATCCAAGTGAAAAATGTCCCTACATTTGGAAAAAAGTGAAGGCAGATTCTGACTTAGTGAAAATTTCACTAAGTGTTGGAAAAAAGTGACATTTTCACTTTTTGTGATTTTGATCACTCCATAACTCAAAACCCATGAGGAATTTGGAGGGGGTCAGTTTTTAGCTTTTTTAGAGGGCCATGAGATCTACAAATCAAGCTTTGGATGAGGAAAAATGGCTTTGTGGTTTAGGAGTTATGATCCTCCAAAGTTGGTACCCTTGCCACTTTGTTCATAACTTAGAAAATTTTCTAAGTTTTTTATGGTTACCCCTTTTACAAGTTATCCCACTTTCTTTGATTTTTCTTGATGAACGATGATTCAAATCATACATTAACATCATTTTAGGGTTAAAAATCCATTTTTGTGAAAAATCTCAAAAAGTCAAAGTTGACTTTTGTGCATCGTTGACTTTTTATCCGATGAATTCCAAACTGTGCAATCCTTTAGGAAATCATGTCCTTGACCTAAATCAAACTTGATGGACATGTTCCATGGGTGTTATAGGGTGTATTGAATCATGTACTAGGGCTTGGGAGCAAGTTCTGGTCAAAAGTCAAAGTTATAGTTGACTTTTCCCGCGAAACCCTAACTGTGGTTCAGATGAAATTGAAACTTGTTGATAAAGCTTCTTTGATTAATCCATTGTTGCAAATGGATCAATGTGGTACATTAGAGACCCTCAAATCATGTCTTGAGGTCTTGGTTCATGATTTGTCCCAAAAGTAAACTTAGGGGTGAATTAGGTCAAGAAACCCTAATTCCTGATTTTTGATGTATGCATCCCCTGAGGCAAAATTGACTTGATGATTGGGTTTATGATGTCCCTTGGAGCATCATAGGTTATGCTTTGAAGCATTGGCTCATGCCCAGAGGAAAATTTCCATCTGGAGGCCCTGGTCGACCAAAACCCTAATTTGGTGACACTACAGATCTTGAGGCTTGATCCACCTAGAAGGGAGCAGCCTTGTGCTTAATCCTTGAAGTGGGAGTCCTTTTTGATACTTTGCGGATGTTTGAGAGTGTAGACAAGTTAAAGATCATGTCATTCTGTGATTGACCCTTTGTCTAAGAGCTCTGAGAGGGCTTGAAACCCTAAGTTTAACTGTAGTGGATGCTCACCCATCTTTGGGGAGACTGATGGTTCACCCATATTGTCATGATGATTTGCACAATGATGGGGAATCTTAGTGGTCAAAATTTGGGGTATGACAAGTGAACCGTCTCCACTAGGTAACACTCCTCCTTTATATTTTTTAACTCTTCTGATTTCATTCCAGAATAACATGATCATTTTGTTTCATATTGTTTTCATATTTGTTATGTGGTTAATTTCTGATTAAATATGGCAAATCATGAACATGTGTTTTGTTTTGATGTTTATCTGGGTTTAAGGATGGTGTTTTAAAGAACAAAATGAAAAGGAAAAAATAAAAGTGTGGTTTTGTTTTAATGGAGGTTATTTAAGAAAAATGAAAAATATATAAAAGGTGAGAAATTTGGCACTGGCCACACATAGGGTGTGGCGCCTGCCACCACCCCACTCATCATCAACTTTATCACTCACCATGCCTCTGATTTTAAAACTGGAAATTGTCATCCATGTTTTTCATGTACATCCTTGAAATCTCAGTTCGATTAATGTTTATTGTTTCTAAATCATTTGAACTCATGTTGTTCATCCAACTCTTGTTCATAAGTTAATTCCCCTTCCTTCCAAAGGAAAATCTTTCTATTGACCTCATAGTCATAGAAAGCTCATTACCAGCCTTGACCTCATAGTCATCGCCACCCTCCTTGACCTCATAGTCATAGGATACCAACTTTGACCTCATAGTCATAGTCACCTACCAGCCTTGACCTCATAGTCATGGCCACTTTCCCTTTGACCTCATAGTCATTGAATACCAGCTTTGAGCTCATAGTCATAGCCACTTACCAGCCTTGACCTCATAGTCATGGCCACCTTCTCCTTGGCCTCATAGTCATTCACCTCTTACAACTTAGAACTAAGTTGGAGTTCTTGGACTCTATGTGAACTCATCATCTTGAGTATTCACTTCCCCAATCACAACTTAGACTTAGAGAGTTTTTTAAACTCTACATGAGCTCATACTCATTCCCCTTGGAACTTTGGCCATAGCCAATGGTTCCTCTCTCACCCTTAGTTAGGTCAACTACGGTTGCTCTGATTCTTTAGTCAAATACATAGGCACAAGATGCGACGTTTTGGCGAGCAAACTTAGTGTACATACCCTTAGCTGATTCCTTTAGCAAGAAGACATAACTTAACACAAACATAAACAAGAGGTTCCTGTAGAATACTATAGATACTTAGGGTGCTAATACCTTCCCTTAGTATAACCAACCCCCGAACCTAGATCCTCTTAGGGTTTTCTTCAATCTTTACCCTTTCCTTTAGATAAACCAAAGCTCGGTGGTGAATTTTAAAGATGTGCGATGCAAGTTAATAAATAGCTTGTTATCCGATTCTCACCGCAACATGAGGAATCGAAAGAAGACTGAATAGGTGAAGGCCATGGATGATGAGATGAAATCTCTTCATGTTAACAACACATGAGAACTGATCAAGAAACCGTTTATACATTGGTTCAAGACATCGTTTTTCACAACACACTGATAACAGTAAACTGTGGTCTAGTCACTCCAAAAGGTCCTTGGGAAGAGCCCATTTTGGAACATTAAAGGTGTGACCAAAAGCTCCTCTAGGCTTGCCCTTGGGAGACTGATTCAAGCTAACATGCCTGACTTTCTGTTCATTGTTGAACCTTAGATGAATTTCGACAAGTTTCCTCAAAATTGGATTCAAAATTTGGATCTAAAGCCTTTTGCTTTTAATCTAAGAGTTGGCCTCCTACCTAACCTCTGGTTTTTATGTAAGTCTAACCATAATATTGTCATTATTAAATGTGATGATCAACATGTTTCTTTTACAATAAACTCTCAAAACAACACTTTAAGTGTCTCTGTTATCTATGATTCTACTTGTTACTTGCACAGAAGAAATCTTTGGCATGATCTTAGAAACATTACTCCTAACATCCCATGGTGCTTTATAGGTGACTTAAATGTTATAATTAGTACTGATTAGTATAAGGGAAGTCACAATTCCTTCTAAAACTCCTATGAAAGAATTCTTCAATTGGTCGGATTCTAATCACTATATCCATCTTCCTACTATAGGGAATACGTTCAATTGGTCCAATGGTAGGAAGGGTAGACATTTAACTAAAAAAGAGTTGATAGAGTGATTTGTAATGTTAATTTTTTGGATGTTTGTAGTACTGTGGTCTGCAACACTCTTACCAAACATACAGAGTCCTATTGCTATATAATCTATTCATGGTTTTTCTTATTTTCTTTTTGTCATTGATGATTATAGCAGATACACGTGGCTTACTCTTATGAAATCAAAATAAAAAACTAGACAACATATCATGAATTATATTCAATTAATACATACTCAACACAATGCACTTGTTAAAACCATAAGAACACCATTATGGATGTGGACACATCAGTCTTATATTTTTATATAAGGCGAGTGATCCAAGAAATGGACGTTACAACTAAATGAAGAGGACTCATCCTAATAAATGGACGGCTAAAAGTTGACTGTAGCAATATATTACCTCGCCTCTCTTTAGAGAACTTCCAGCGTCGCCTCTTGTGAGTCTTTTACAATTACACTACAACAATGATCAATAAAATTGTGGTTAACTATTAGAATAAAGTAAATAGCATTTAAAAGGAAATCATTACCGGTATAAATAAATTAAATTTTAACTTAAATTTTGAATTTTTAGCTTTTTTAAGAAGAAAAAAAATATCCTTTCCTAAATTGTGGAATCACATTTTTCTTAATGGTTTAAAAAGTAATATTTCTTAAGTTTACTATTTTAATAAAATTAATAAATAGTAAATAGACATATTTTTGTTAATGGTTAAAAAAGTAATTTTTTAAAATCAAAATTTTAATTAATGGGATAATTATTAAAATAAATAAATAATTTGTTGGAAATTCACCACACCCTATGATGATTTTGCTTCAATCTTGATCTAAAGATTGATCACCAACCCACAAACAATACGTAATGACAATGAAGAACAAATGAAGAACAAGAACAACAAGAAAAGAAAACGAGAGAGAAGAGAAATATTTGGAGAAAAGAATGTTACCCACGAACTGTGGAATTTTGAATTTATTGCACTTTCACTTGCTACCCGCAAACTGTGAATACAATTGTTGTCTTTACAATGCAAGGGATACTCCCTTTATATATATTTAGATTTACAAATGCCCAAAAACTTTAAAGCCCAAAATATCAAATCAAATCTAAATCATATAAAATCTAATATAATTAAAACAGAATCCAATCAAATCTAAAAATGAATCTGTCGAAACTATTCGACACATGAATGCTTCGACTTCGACTTCAACACTATGAATTACATTTAACACACCACCTAATTCATTGTGTCTAAACTATCTACATTCATCATCGATCTTAGCTTCTTGAATACTTCGACCTGCACTCCCTTCGTCATGATATCTGCAATCTGATTCTCAGTTCTGCAGTGTTCCAAATTCATCTTCCCTTCTGCTACCTGCTCTCGAAGATAATGGAACCTCATTTCGATGTGCTTGCTTCGACCGTGTGCTATTGGATTCTTCGCCAAGTTGATAGCTGACATGCTGTCGATCTTCATGGTAATTGCTCCATGACTCTTTCCTGTAATCTCTTCGACCAAGTTCACCATCCAGGTTGCTTGACATGCACAAAGAGAAGCAACTATATATTCTGCTTCGCATGATGACAATGCCACTACTGGCTCCTTTCTCGAACTCTAAGCAACTGGTGCACCACCTAACATAAACACGTATCCAGTTGTGGATTTTCTATCCTCGGCATCACTACACCAACTAGAGTCAGTGTATCCCACTAACTTGCATTCTTTCCCTTCATCAGCTGCAGGAAATAAAATGCCATAGTCGAGAGTCCATTTCAAATACCTCAGTATCCTCTTCGTCGCTGTTAGGTGTGATACCTTTGGCTTCTGTATGAATCTACTTACCAATACCAACACTGTATGCTAAGTCAGGCCTTGTGTGACAAAGGTATCTAAGTGACCCAATAAGTCTTCTGTATTGGGTTGGGTCGACATCATCTTCGTCTGGATCCTTCGACAGTTGCAGTCTGGTCTCAGCTGAAGTCGAAGTTGAGTTACAATTTTGTATCTCAAATCTCTTGAGTATTTCGCCTGCATATCTTCGTTGGTGCATCATCAAACCTCTACTAGTCTTGTAGAATTCGATGCCAAGGAAATATGAGAGATCTCCCAAGTCTGACATTTCAAACTCCTTGCTTAGATCATGTTTGAAATCTTCGATCTCCTTCTTGCAACTTCCTGCTATCAACAAATCATCGACATAAAGACATAGTATAAGCAATTCGCCATTGCTTCTTCTTACATATACTCCATGCTCAGTTGTACACTTCACAAATTCCTTTTCCCTTAAGAAGCTGTCGATTTTCTTATTCCAAGCTCTTGGAGCTTGCTTAAGTCCATACAGGGTTTTATGTAGCTTGTACACCTTTCCTTCTTTGCCTCGTTTCACATACTCAGCTGGTTGTGCGACATAAACTTCTTCATCTAGGGGACTATTAAGGAATGCACACTTCACGTCCATCTGACATGTGTGTCAATTGTTCATATTTGCTAGACCAACAACCAACCTGATTGTTTCGATTCTAGCAACAGGTGCGAACACTTCATCGAAGTCGATTTCTTCCTTCTGTAGAAATCCTTTCGCCACAAGTCTCGCCTTGTGTCGAGTTACTTCTCCTCTAAGATTCACCTTTACCTTGTAAACCCACTTCACATCAATTTCCTTCTTGCCTTGAGGCAATTCGACAAGTGACCATGTGTTGTTGACTTCGATGGACTTTAACTCTTCATTCATTGCTTTCACCCACTTCGAATCTTTCAATGCCTCAGCTGCATTGAATGATTCGACATCTGCGTATAAAGCATAATGTACCAGCTCACCCTCTTCATCGACCATATCATCTGATGTAACTACACATTCTTGCAACCTTGCAGGCATGTGTCTTGTTCGTCGAGTTCTTCTTGAACCTGCTTCATCTGCAACTGGTTCCTGTCGAACTTCTCTTTCGACTTCAGTGACTGGTTCTTCACAAGAGATTCTCACTGAATCCTTCTTGGCTTTCTCTTTCCAATCCCATTCTTTAAGCTCATCTATGATCACGTCCCTACTGATCACTACTTGCTTATTCACTGGGTCGAACAACTTGTAACCTCTAGTTGAATGATATCCTATCAAGATCATCTGATTCAACTTGTCATCAAGCTTCCTTCTCAACTGATTTGGCACATGTCTATGTGCTATAGATCCAAACACCTTTAAGTGACTGAGGATTGGCTTGACACCAGACCAACATTATTCTGGTGTGACTCCTTCAAGCTTCTTCGTCGGACATCAGTTCAAAAGATATGTTGTTGTCGAAACTGCTTCTCCCCATAATTCTTTGGGTAGATGCTTTCCATTCAACATACTTCTTACCATGTTCATGATGGTTCTGTTCTTGCATTCTGCAATCCCATTCTGCTGTGGAGTGTAGGGTGGCACCACCTCATGCATAATCCCTTCTTTTCTACACAATGCATCAAACTCTTTCGACACATATTCTCCACCACCATCAGTTCTCAGAGTTTTCAACCTTCGACCACTCTGTCTTTCGACCATGGATTTGAATCTAACAAATACCTCAAACACGTCACTTTTCTTCTTGATGAGGTAGGTCCATAACTTTCGACTGAAATCATATATAAACGTGACAAAATATCTGTTGCCACCAATCGAATCCACCTGGATTGGACCACATACATCAGAGTATATGACTTCAAGTATTGCCTTCGACTTCCTTCCTGCATCCTTGCTGAAGTTATTCTTGTGTTGTTTCGACTGAACACACTCTTCACAGACTTCACTTGGAATTTCAATTTCTAGTAATCCTGAAACCATATTTCTTCTCTTCAGTTCTCTGATGTCATTGAAGTTGAGATGGCATAGTCGAAAGTGCCATAACCACTCATCTCTGCTGGCTGCTCTTGCTAGACACTTGTGCTCCATCACATTGAGTTCAATCTTGAAGGTCCTTGTTGCACCCCAAAATTTGCCCTCCATACTTTATTACTAACTGGCTTATGTTGCATTGCATTTTGCATTATCATGTGGGCATATCATTATTTCTTAGCATGGGGTCAAGGTGCCTGAGGCAGTGCTTCAGAGGGTCAAGCAAGAGTCCTGGTATTGTCCAAGAGAGCTCAGGTGGATCATCCTCTCCTAACCAGTGCATAGATTAGGGTTTTGAGATTCTTGGGTTTATTGCTTCAATGGGCAAGCTCCTTGGGTTTTTATCATCATCAAATGGCATATCTTGTCTTTGTTGGAGAGGATACACATCATATTCAGAGGAATTTGGATTTGGAGACTGTGTTATTTCCTCATAGACTGAGGGTACCAAAACTAGGGTTTGCTATAAAGTCAGTTTATTTCTGATTTTTTGGGCAAGACTTGATTCTATGGTATTCCTTGGATCCCTAAGTATCTAGGGATGAAAGGTTGTCCATCAGTTTGATTCAGGAGAGATTCAATTGGCCAATGGATTGGAAATCAGGTGAATGGGGTAAAAGTCAACAGTGAGAGGAGAAGTCAACTGTGGAATTTTGAGGTTCTCTCCAAGGTTTTCAAGGTCTCACATCCTCATATGGTCCTCAAAAGTCAAGTTTCATGCCATTCATAAAAAATCAGGAGTTGGTGCAAAAGTTACTAAATTTGGAAATGACCTATAATTTGAAAGTTTCCTTTTTGGGCAAGTTCCTGCACTGCATTCAACTTGACTTTTCATCATCAAGAAAGCTTCAAATGATTTTTTCTCCAACATTAAAGTTGAAGGTCTTTTTCTCCTCTTTCCAACAAGTACTAGTGGGTCTCCATATCATTTGTGAAACTCTAGTTATAATCAAAAGAAGGCAAAGTGGTTTTTAGGGTTTTTCATGGCTCCATTTTCACAACTTTGGGCATAATGACCTATAATCAATTCCATTGTTTCATGTCACTTTCTAATGTCAAATAACAATCCCTAAGGAACATTTTAGACCTTTGAATCAAGTGGTTTCATGGTGTATGTATCACTTATCCTCCATTATTCAAAATTCCCAAATTATTTAAAAGTCATGAATCAAATGGTTTCAAGGCACAATGTCAATATGGGTGTAATTAGCAATTCAAATGCAAGTGATCTATCATGAAACATTTAAATATCCATGCATGGGAGAGGTGTATCCAACATTATGCAATTTTCTAAAAAATCACCCAAACTCGTTAAACCAAGAATTGCCCAAGCCCAATTCATCATCAGTGAAAAACCCTAGTCTATTTAAACCCATCCATGCACTGGTTAGGGTTAGAGACACGTGATATTTTGGAGGAAAAAAGTTCAACCCTAATTCTTGAATTCATTGGATCTCTCAATCTACAAGGAGTTTCTTCAAGATTCTTCCACAAACCTCTTCCTGGTGATCTCTGGAGTACTAATCGCTCACCCTTTGGAGCTAAAAGCAAAGATTCAGATTGCACCATCTCAGGTTGGAAGGTTTTTTAAGGATCCTAAAACTCTTCTTTTTTACGTGTATATTGTTGTGTGATTGTCACTGATCATGCTGGTATAATTTGTTTTGTGTTTGGACACGTATATTGCTTGTATGGTATGTTTAAAGTTTTATGCCCTAACCTTTCTCCTTTCGTTTTTTGTTATACACTAATGGTTTGCAAATTTTGATTGGATATTCATAATCCTCGTGAAATTCTGGACGGAATGGTGTATGGTTTGGTGTTTTCTGGGTTGGTTTCAGGTTGCAGGTGACGGAGGACGGTGGCCGGAACCCTAGCTCCGGCGGCTGTGAGGGTTCCGGCGAAGGAGGTTGGCTGGAGGTAGGAGATGAAATCTCCACCATCCATTCTCACGATCCAAGGGCCAGCAGTTCGCCACGTTGTTTTCTTTTTATTTTTTTTCTGATTTTTGTTTTATGATTTGGTGCTTATTACCTCACGATAGCTATTGTGTTCCCCCAATTATTTTATTTCATTTGACTTACTTTTATGTTAGTTGACCAAATCAGGGACGTGGGATGGATCATGTGGCCACGATGGTGCCAGCCAATTAAAATAATCACGCGCCTTGCACGTGGGAACCTAGGGTATTCTGAATCATTGCATGTGTGTGTGCGTATCATATTTATCATGTGTCGTGTGATCTAAACCGTTAATCCAAACTACTTGTCAATTTTGTTGACTCAATAAGGCGCGTTGGATCAATCCTAAGGTGGTGGTGAGTCAAATGGGCTGACTAAGGTCTATGCGTGTTCTTTTTTATTTTTTTGTTTCTTTCTGATGGATTAATGGGTGGGCCTTTGTTATTCGTACCCCTCCCCTATCAGCCCACTTCAATATCCAATACATTTTCTTACTAAACGCACCCCCCTGGAGTTTTAATCCGTTCTTTTTGCATTTGTTAGATAATATTCTAAAGTGCATTAAAATATTTTTCTATCATTTTTAAAAATTATTTCATATCGCATCTTAGTCCTTCCCTTTGGCACACTGAACCCTGTTTCCCATCTGAGCCTTGCATAATTGTTTGAGTGACTAACACCTTGAATTTTTGCAGGAGTTTTTGATATTTTGTTTGCCTCTGGTTGAATAATATTGATGTTTAATTTGGGAATGTTGGAAGCTATTTCTCCAATTATTTAATTACTTTCACTTGAGTTCTGCTTGTATGTGTATTTCTGATCACGTCTGGTTACCTTGTTTGGAAAGGCACTTGTGCCATCTGTTTTGGGGTTGTTTAGTTGATTTCTTAATTCATGTTTGGACTGTTATCACTATTATGTGCCGTTGCTTGGTTCTCATCTGCTTTGATATTATTTGTGTCTGCTTCTCATTAACCTTTTATGCAGGGACTAAGGTAAGTCATTTGAGGGTATGGATAAGTATCCATGGTCACCCTTACTCTTTCCATCTCTCTCTTTTTTTTCCTTTAGGTTTAGGTTATCGTCAAACCTCACTAACCGTAGGTCACCCACGCATGATAACATTAGGACTCATAGTTCCCTTTAGAGTTACCTTTTGTGTCTTCTCTCTTCTCATCTCAAAACTCCTTGAAAATACTTAATAAGAAAAGTGTATTGCGCACGAGCCTTAAGCGTTGGGAATGAGAAATGAGGGGCTTCCTCTCATCTTTCTAAAGTGCTTAGCGAGCGTCCTGTCTTGGGACGATGCGTTAAGTATTCGCCCATGTGCCCTAGACTTTGGTTCAATGCAACTTATAAACCAACTTAAGTCACTTCCGTCCTAAAAAACACTAACCAACTTCAAACTTTTTTGTCCTTCGGGATTGTCAAACTAAAGGCTATTTTCAAAAAGGGCACGTTACCTTCCGTCTGAGTCGCAAACAGGCATCGACCCTAACTGCCGGACGCGAACTTAATGTCGCTCATAAAAAACACAAAAAGAACTTGGTCCGAACTACGTTGACTCTGAATTCCCCATTGCACAAAGGGGGTACGTAGGCCTAGGACGTCGACGTCCTACCGAGTCTGTCTTTGTTTTTTCCTCTCCCCGTTTTAGTACAGCCCTAGATGATAGTATAACTCACCCTTAGAATAGACAACAAGCGTGGATCCCATCGATTACGATGGACGCGTGGGGTGCTAGCACCTTCCCCTCGCGTAACCGACTCCCGAACCCAGGTTATGGTTGCGATGACCATTCATTTCCCTCTTCCTAAGGTTTATGTGGTGTTCCCTTTCCCTCTCTTGGGATAAATTTACACGGCTGACGACTCTGTTTTTCTGCGCCACTCTCGCGTTTGTACCTGGATGAAAATCCTGGGAGCGACAGCTGGCGACTCTGCTGGGGAAATCTGGTTGACCTATGCTGGTCCATCCCTAAGCGAGTCAATCCTAGCGCTTGCTTGTCTTTGTTCTCTTTGGGTGTTTTGTTTTTTGTTTTGCTTTATTTGTTGAATTTTATTTTACCGCATTTTCTGCATTGCATTCCATTTTTATTACTGTCATACTGTTGTGTTGTGCTGGCTGTTCTTGTTTTGCATGTTGGGTGGGTCTGAGAGATAAGCTCAATACCCAGGCTTGAGTATACCCTAGGACTAGAGTGGAAAGTAGTGGGAGCTACGTGCCCGCTTGGTACGTTTGTGTGTTCACGAAATTCACAACCAGACGAGGCTATCTTGGGACGCATTCTAACGTGTGTGTCTTGTGCATATTAGGATGTCGATCTAGAGAGCTGTCGACTCTGGTGACCGATCATCGAGGATCTTAGTGGAAACATCCCTCTTTAGTGGTGACAGTGGCAGACCACATCCTGTGGCAAACCCATTCGCACCCGAGGGCCCACTTTGGAATTCGCATAGGATGGCCCCTATCTTTTGAAGAGAATCAGTGGAGGCACTCCTCGATTGATGATAGTACTGTACCCCGAGGGATGAATGTACTATTGTTTCTCGACCTCAGTGCCAAAGCTGAGGACCTTCCGCTTTGGAGAATCAGTTGAGGCCTCCTAGATTGATGATGATGCCAAACCAGAAATGGTGAACGTATCATCATTTCTCGACCTGAGAGCCCGGGATACTGAACATCCTAGTACCCACACGTGAGAGGGAATGGGTGTTTGCAGGTTTGTAGGTAACCGAAACCTTCAACCTACCCTATTTTTCTGGACTTCTCATCAATGTCTGATTATTTGGGTTCCTGGTTATCTCAGTGGTTCAGAATTCTGGTTTTCTGGGTTGTGGTTCTCGTTCAGTTAACAGCACAGCACTTCCAGCAGTGTGGCCTTGATCCCATGTTTGCATGAGCATATCATTTTCTTGCATTCTAACATGTTTGACATTTTTCAGGGCTTGCATCTCACTCTTGATTCCGGTTTTCTGAGGTTACCTTAGCATGGATGTCCAGAGAAAGAAGAATGTTGCCTATTCGTTCCCAGAGCCGACTTTGATGTTGATTCATAAGCTGATTAATATGGCTGGTTCCGGAGTTCGTACAGAGTTCAGTGGAAGGTATGGGAGACTTCTGAAATTTGTCTACAATATCTCCAAGTATGAGAAGGATGCCATTCATACACTTCTTCAGTTTTACGATCCGTCTCTGCGTTGCTTCACTTTCCCGGACTACATCTTGGCCCCAACGTTTGAGGAGTTCTCATTTATTTTGGGAATCCCCATCAGGCATGATATAGTTTTCTTTTCTGAAGAACACCCCGGGGTAAAAGAAATGGCTATTGCTCTTCATATTAGTGAATCCATTCTGAACAGTAACATTAAAGAAAAACAAGGAGTTAAGGGTTTCCTGTTGAAATTCCTGTTTGATCAAGCCTGCATACATGTCAAAGAGAAGAATTGGACTGCTTTCCAGGCTATCCTAGCTATGTGCATCTATGGGATTGTCTTGTTTCCGAATATTCCTGATCTGGTGGATATGCATGCCGTCAGAATCTTTATTTCGAAGAATCCTATACCTACCTTGCTAGGTGATGTGTACCATTCAGTTCATTACAAGAATGAAAACAGGCGGGGAAGAACTGTGAGTTGTTGTGCCCCACTCTTATCTACTTTGTTTCTAAGTCGTCTCCCCGAATCTGGCGCTTTAGTCGATACAAAAAATTCCCTGAAATGGTCAAAGAGGGCTATGGGCTTGACTGCTGACAACATTGTTTGGATCAATCATGATTTGCTAGGAATGGAGATTATTTACAAGTGCGGATAATTCCATAATGTACCCTTGATAGGGAGAAAAGGTGGAATTAACTATAATCCTTCCCTTGTTATCAGACAGTTTGGTTATCCTTTGAGAGGTCCACCTGATGAGAGAGACATCAGAGAGTCCTTATTCTTCAATGGTATTGAGGATCAAGAGATGATGAGGAGGATTGTGAATGCTTGGAAACACGTGACCAAGAAGGGTAAAACTTCGTTCGGAAAATGTAATAACCGGGCTTTTCCTTCCTACAAAGAGTGGATCAAGAGGAGAGCAGAAGAGGAGCTTCTTCCCTTCCCGGTGGAACCACCTTTGTATCCTTTGGTGATCGAGCCTCCTACCACAGTTGAGTTGGAGAAGTATAACAAATTATGGGCTGAAAAGGAAAGGCTGCGGGAAGAAAATAGTGAGCTAAAAAGAGAGATTTATCAGTGGAAGCATGAGCGGGGTGAAGCTGTTCATACCGCCAAGTTGAAGACAGAACTCCTTGCTAGAAGCTTTGGATGGTATCAGTAATGTTCTCGAATCTAAGAAAGAGGAATTAGACAAGGCTTTGCTGAAAATCCACAGGTTCAATGATCACCAAGAAACTACCATGGCCGAGAATAAAAGAAAGAAAGACGACTACCTAGCTAAGATTGATCAGTTGAAGTCGACGCTCAAGAAGAAAGACGCTGAGATCTTGTCAGGGGTATTCAAGAGACAAGCAGTCGAGGGTCGACTTAATGAAGCCATAGCCTCCATAGAGGAACTGAAGGTCTAAGCTGGAGTGAAGAGATCTAGACATGAGGGACCTATCATGGATGGTGTTTCTGGAGAAGACGCTTGGGAGTTACATTGCCGATACTTGGATGGGATCATACACAAGAGGGACCTTCTCATTCAAGGGCTGATTCAGAGGCCGAAGCATCCCGACACCAGAAAGTTGTTCAAGGAGATTCAAGACTGGTGCAGAAAGCATAATGGATGGGGGGATTGACACTTGTGGACTTTGATGATATGCCGTAGCTTTCTTTTCTCTTTTATTGTATTGGGATCACCACCAGGATTGTTGGTTGGGACCTCTATGATTTATGTGTTCAGATTTGTTATCTTGGATTCGTGATTGTCGACATTTGGTGTTCCTCTGGTTTTCTTAATATATGAGCAGAAGTTCCGTTCTATCTTGTTATTAAACTGGAATCTAGGGGTGGATCGCCCTGCTAATATTCAAACATGTTCATTTTCATTTGCATATTCATAATCATTTTGCATAATCATTTTGCATGACAGGTGTTTATCTCCGGTATTCTTATCTTGTTCTCATCTCAGAATTGCAGATCAGCACATTCACCGGTATCCTACTAGACAGAATCAGAAGAGACTCATGGATCAGCTACAGAATGAGATCATTGAGATGCGGACTCGCATGAACCAATTCATGGAATTAATGCAAGGGGTTGCTCAGGGACAAGAGCAGTTGAGGACTCTCGTTCAGCCACTGATTGCAAGGGTTGATGATGACGGTGTCCTTCATGGAGGACTTCAGACTGGTGTTACTGGTAATAATGGTCAGAATGGTCCTACTAGCGGAGGTATTCCTGTTTCTGGTGTTGTGATTCCTCCGGGCGGAGCTGAAAATGCTAGGGGAGGTGGTACTGGTGCTGTCGCAGTTCATGGCCGTCAGTATGATAATGTTCAAGATGATGCATTTTCTCTGCCAGGTGGGGATGCTGGTCCCCAGATTGATAATGATCAGAGAATCAGGTTGATTGAGGAACAACTAAGGGGTGTTGTGAATCAGGACTCTGTGGGAATAAATCTAGAGGATTTGGGGCTGGTTCCAGGCATTGTTATCCCGCACAAGTTTCAGACTCCCACTTTCGAGAAATATAATGGTATGACTTGTCCGAGGACCCGTGTGAGAGCATACGCAAGCAAAATGGCTGCGCATGCGAAAAATGAGAAGCTGATGATGCATTGCTTCCAGGATAGCCTATCTGGGGCATCCCTGGAGTGGTACATGCAACTAGAGAGGAAGGATGTGCGTAGTTGGAGAGATCTGGCAGGGGCATTTATCAGACATTACCAATATAACACTGATATGGCTCCTAACAGAACACAGCTACAGAATCTGTCACAAAAGAACAATGAGAGTTTCAAAGAGTATGCCCAGAGGTGGCGTGAACTGGCAGCTAAGGTTCAGCCTCCCATGTTGGAGCGTGAAATGATAACTATGTTTATGGCCACCTTGCAGGGTCATTACTATGAAAAGCTGGTACCATGTATGACTGGAAAGTTTGCTGACTTGATCTTAGTGGGGGAAATGGTGGAAAGCGGAATCAAGGCGGGAAAGATATCAGGCAGTGACGGGTCCTCATCTGGAGGAAATAAGAAGCCTTATGCTAGTGGTTATAAGAAGAAAGAGGGATATACAAACTCTGTGTCATCATATCGTGGTAGAGATGGGCCTCTTCAGAACTACAATCAGCAGGTGGCTTCTGTAACCATCCCAGCAGCACCTCAGCAGCCAGCAGTGTCTCAACAACAAAATCAGGCTCCTTACCGATCACAGCCTCAGAATAGGCGGGATAGGCATTTTGACACTCCACCTATGTCCTACTCTCAATTATTCCAGCACTTGTTAAAACTGCAGTTAATTCAGACAAGAACATTGGCGCCACCTACTGGTAATCCACCTCCCGGCTATGACGCCAACGCCCACTGTGAGTTTCATTCTGGGGCACCCGGACATCATACTGAGAACTGTAAAGCTTTTAAGCATAAGGTTCAAGATTTGGTGGATTCCAAAGCCTTCAATTTCTCCAACGACGTTCCAAATGTGAATCAGAACCCGATGCCAAATCACGGTGGGCCGAAGGTCAATGCTATTATTAAAGACTATGAAGACTTGAGTTTGATTTTAGATGTGAACAAAGTCCAAACTCCCTTGGGTGTGGTGAAGGAAAGACTGTTGAAGGGAGGGGTATTTCCCGGTTGTGATAAAGATTGTGTAGGATGTGTGTCGCAGCCAGGCGGTTGTGAGTTATTGAAAGCAGGTATTCAGAGAATGATCAACGAAGGGGTATTACAGTTTGACAGAGGTTGCAAGCAGAGTAATGTTACTGACAGAGAGAATGATGTTGCCACGATAATAATTCCATTCAAGACAATAACTATATCAGCGCCGGCGAGGCCAGCAACGGTCACTATCACTGTTCCTGGACCAGTCCCGTATGAGACTACCAAGGCCATCCCATGGAACTATGGGGCCGAGGTGTTTGTTAATAGTAAGAAGCAGGAATTGGAAGACACATCAGCTGTAAATACAGGGGTTGGAAATCTTGTTGAAGCAGGGGCTATCACTAGGAGTGGTAGGGTCTTTATTCCGTCTGAGAATCAAGCTGGCAGTTCAAGACAAGACAAGGGTAAACAGATGATGGATGAGTCTGTACAGAGGCAGGAAGCTAATAATTCTACGACAAAGCAAGGTGGGGATACTTTCTCAGAAGATGTAGAAGAGTTTATGAGGTTGATCAGAAAAAGTGATTACAAGATTGTCGACCAACTTCACCAAACTCCATCGAAGATTTCCATTCTATCCTTACTGTTGTGCTCCGAGGCACACCGAAATGCATTGCTGAAGGTTTTGAATATGGCTTATGTACCGCAGGAAATATCCGTCAATCAGTTGGAAGGGGTTGTGGCTCATGTGAATGCTGGTAATGGTTTGGGTTTCACCGATTTAGATCTGACTCCGGCTGGGAGGAATCACAACAACGCTCTGCATATTTCAGTGGAATGTCGTGGCTCCTTAATGTCGCATGTGTTAGTTGATACTGGGTCGTCTTTAAATGTGTTACCAAAGAAGGCTTTGATGAAGTTGGATACTCGTGGGTTGATTTGTATACCAAGTGACTTGGTGGTACGTGCTTTTGATGGCTCCAAGAGGTGAGTCTTTGGAGAGTTAGTTCTGCCGATCAAGGTGGGTCCTGAGATTTTCATCACCACCTTTTACATAATGGATATTCAGCCTGCCTATAGTTGTTTGTTGGGCCGCCCATGGATCCATGGTGCTGGGGCAGTAACTTCTACGCTGCACCAGAAGTTGAAGTATATCGTGGATGGACACGTTGTGACTGTTTGTGGTGAAGAAGATATCATGGTGAGTCACCTATCGACCTTCAAGTATGTAGAGGTAGATGGTGAGATACAGGAAACTTTGTGTCAAGCCTTTGAAGCTGTGAAGATTCCCGAGGAACCCCCAAAGGCAGTCAATCAGCCTGAGGTGGTTGCCCAACCTGCAGTCGTCAGACAACCAGAGATTCCAATGTCCTCTTTCAAAGAGGCGCGTGCTATAGTTGAAGCTGGTGGTTCTCAGAAGTGGGGCAGTGTTATTGATGTTCAAAGAAAGCAAGATACTCATGGACTGGGTTACAAGCCACCTAGGAATTCTGAAGAGCCTCCCAAGTTCTATGGTCCAGTCCGTTTCACCAGTGCCGGTGTTTTCTTCAACAGAGTCAATGCTATTGAGGATGAAGGAGATAGTGATTGTGACATGGACGAGTGGATCCGTCCCTGCATTCCTGGTCAGAGTTTAGGCAACTGGTCCTCCGAGAAAGTTATCCAAGTGACGCGCTCGGAGTAATTTACTTTTGTTTTTTGTTATGTTGAGTCCTACGTTCTGCCCAAGACGTAGTGATATTTATTTGTAGGGCTTGGATGTTTTATTTGCTATTTTTATCATTAATAAAGGACGTTTTTTCATTCAAATATTTTGATCCCCGTATTTCTATTTTTACTTTTTGCATTAACCCACATCAAAATGGCAATGTGTTTTCTTGTTTGTTACACTCATAATAAACATAAAACATCCATCATGCAGGTTTCTTTGTTCAGATTCCACCCATGACTTAGCTATGGCTCGATATGACTTCGACAATCCCATCTATCAGGCCGAAGAAGGGACTGACGAAGACTGTGACTTACCAGAAGAATTAGCCAGGCTACTGAAACAAGAGGAGAGGGTTATTCTGCCTCATCAGGAGGAAGTTGAGACTGTTAATCTGGGAACTGAGGATGTTAAGCGAGAAGTAGAGGTTGGGGCTGCCCTGGAAGACACTGTTAAGAGAAGATTGGTTGAGTTACTTCGAGAGTATGTGGATATCTTCGCCTGGTCTTACCAAGACATGCCTGGGCTTGACACTGACATTGTTTCACACAGACTGCCGCTTAAAGAGGATTGTACTCCAGTCAAGCAGAAACTGAGAAGGACAAAACCAGATATGGCTGTCAAAATCAAGGAAGAGGTTCAGAAACAGTTGGACGCCGGATTTCTTGCTGTGACAAATTATCCGCCGTGGGTTGCTAATATTGTACCTATACCTAAGAAGGATGGGAAGGTCAGGATGTGTGTTGATTACTGAGATTTGAATAGGGCGAGCCCGAAGGATGATTTCCCGCTCCCCCACATTGACGTGTTAGTGGACAATACTGCTCAATATTCTGTGTTTTCCTTCATGGATGGCTTCTCTGGGTATAACCAAATCAAAATGGCCCCAGAGGACATGGAGAAAACAACGTTCATAACACCGTGGGGAACGTTTTGCTACAAGGTAATGCCCTTTGGATTGAAGAATGTTGGGGCAACCTATCAGCGGGCGATGGTGACTCTCTTTCATGATATGATTCACAAGGAGATTGAGGTCTATGTTGATGACATGATTGCGAAGTCATAGATAGAGGAAGAACACTTGGTAAACCTCCAGAAGTTGTTTGAAAGGTTGAGGAAGTTCAGATTGAGGTTGAATCCGAACAAGTGCACTTTCGGCGTGAGGTCTGGTAAATTGCTGGGATTCATTGTTAGTGAAAGAGGTATCGAGGTTGATCCTGCAAAGATAAGAGCCATACAAGAGATGCCTAAGCCAAGGACAGAGAAAGAGGTTCGTGGTTTCTTGGGGAGGTTGAATTACATTGCTAGGTTTATCTCTCATCTGACAGCCACATGTGAGCCGATTTTTAAGTTGTTGAGAAAGGATCAGGAGGTCAGGTGGAATGAAAATTGTCGAGAGGCGTTTGAAAGGATAAAGACGTATTTGCAGGAACCTCCAGTCCTTATGCCACCGGTGTCTGGGAGATCGTTGATTATGTACCTTACGGTTCTTGAGAATTCGATGGGTTGTGTGCTCGGTCAACATGACGAGACAGGTAAGAAAGAGCACGCCATTTACTACCTGAGTAAGAAGTTCACCGATTGCGAATCAAGATATTCTATGCTGGAAAAGACATGTTGTGCACTCGCTTGGGCAGCCAAGTGCCTAAGGCAGTATATGTTAAACCACACAACCTTGTTGATTTCGAAGATGGATCCGATTAAGTATGTGTTTGAGAAGCAAGCACTTTCTGGAAGGATAGCCCGTTGGCAGATGGTTTTGACAGAGTACGATATTCAGTATGTTTCTCAGAAGGCCATTAAGGGAAGTGTTCTGTCAGAATATCTTGCTGAACAGCCAGTCAGGATTATCAGCCTATGAAGTTTGAGTTTCCGGACGAACATGTTATGTTCCTGAAAATGAAAGATTGTGAAGAGCCTCCGCCTGACGAAGGGCCTGAGATTGGATCTCAGTGGAAGATGATTTTTGATGGGGCTGTCAACTCGTATGGTAATGGAATTGGGGCAATCATTACGACCCCGAAGGGTTCTCATATACCTTTCACCGCCCGGTTAACATTCGTGTGTACCAACAACGAGGCGGAGTATGAAGCATGCATCATGGGGTTAGAAGAGGCAATTGGTTTGAGAATTAAGAACCTCGATGTCTATGGTGATTCTGCGTTGGTAGTTAATCAGATTACAAGAGAATGGGAGACTCGTCAGGAAAATTTGGTACCTTATAACAACTATGCCAGAAGGTTGTTACCGTTCTTTGACAGAGTGGATTTTCATCATGTGCCCCGAGCTGAGAATCAGATGGCTGATGCGTTGGCGACATTGGCATCCATGTATAAGGTGAACCGTTGGAATGAAACTCCGTCAATTAGAATCATGCGTCTGGATAGACCAGCTTTTGTGTTTGCAATTGAAGATGTGTCTGATGGCAAACAATGGTATCATGATATTAAGGTCTTTCTGAAGAGACAGGAGTATCCAGAGGGTGCCTCCACCAAGGATAAGAAGACTCTGAGAAGGTTGGCAGGAAACTTCTTTCTGAACAAGGATGATGTGTTATATAAGAGGAACTTCGATATGGTCTTGCTAAGTTGTGTTTATGAACACGAGACAGGCTCATTGATGGAGGAAGTTCACGAGGGTTCTTTTGGTACTCATTCCAGTGGACACACCATGGCTAGAAAGTTGTTAAGGGCAGGATATTATTGGATGACTATGGAGTCAGATTGTTTCAAGTACGCCCGGAAGTGCCATAAGTGCCAGATTTATGCAGATAAGATGCATGTACCGCCTACGCCTCTAAATGTGTTGTCGTCTCCCTGGTCTTTTGCAATATGGGGCATTGATATGATTGGAAATATTGAGCCCACCGCTTTGAATGGGCATCGTTTCATTTTGGTTGCCATCGACTATTTCACAAAGTGGGTGGAAGCAGCCTCGTACGCCAATGTCACCAAGCAAGTGGTAGCACGGTTTATAAAGAAGGACATCATCTGTCGTTATGGAGTCCCGGAGAGAATCATTACTGATAATGGCTCGAATTTGAATAATAAGATGATGAAGGAACTATGTCAGAGTTTCAAGATCGAGCATCACAATTCTTCTCTGTATCGTTCGAAGATGAATGGTGCTGTTGAGGCGGCAAATAAGAATATCAAGAAGATTGTGCAGAAAATGGTGGTAACATATAAAGACTAGCATGAGATGTTACCTTACGCCCTACATGGTTACCGTACTTTGGTGCGTACGTCAACTGGGGCAACCCCTTTCTCATTGGTATATGGTATGGAAGCAGTTTTACCCTTAGAAGTCGAGATTCCGTCTTTGAGAGTTCTGGCAGATGTGAAGCTTGATGAAGCTGAATGGGTGCGTTCCAGATTGGATCAGTTGAACCTTATTGAAGAAAAGAGGTTGGCAGCCATCGCACATGGTCGTTTGTATCAGAGCAGGATGAAGCACGCCTTTGACCAGAAAGTGCGACCTCGGAATTTTTAGACAGGTGAATTGGTTTTGAAAAGGATCCTTCCTCCTCAGACAGATCACAGGGGAAAATGGACTCCAAACTACGAAGGGTCGTATATAGTCAGAAAGGTTTTCTCTGGTGGAGCCTTACTACTTTCAACTATGGATGGCGAAGATTTTACCTCCCCTGTGAATGCAGACGTGGTCAAAAAATACTTCGCATAAAAGAGACCCGCTGGACATAAAAAGAAAGTCCAAGCAAAAAGGGGCATCCCGGCGAACCATAAAAAGGAAAAGGTTCGGGCAAAAGTTAGGGATAAAATGTAGAAAGAAATGTGTAAACCCGCAAAGTTGAAAACCTGAAAAGGCGACTTTGGCAAAAATGGGTATCCCGGTGGATTGAAAACCCGAAAAGGGCGATCCAGGCAAAAGTTAGGGATTTATAAGCGAAAGGCTATGGTCTGCGTTCGATCTGTGAGCACCTTCAATACCTGGAAATTCCGAAAGAAAGGAATCAGTATAGTTAAGTCCCTTCAAAGGTCAAGATATCTGTGGATAAGCAAGACATATGGGTCATAGCTGAGTCGAATCATGGTGGATATTTGTTCCCACGTTGCCGACATGTGTATTTTCTTTTTGCTTTTGCGCAATTACCTCTTTTTAGGGATTGCTTCCTTTTGTAAATGCCTATTTATAGGCCACTCTTCAATAAAATATTCGTTTCACTTAAAGAGCTTTCCATTGTTTGTTTTACTTTTACTTTTACTGTTTTGTTTGCAAAAAACGTCCGATATTTTTTATAAACATTGCATATAAAATTCCGAGCTTTGCGGAGCATAACGAAAAGCAGTAGAAATTTCTTAGGCGTTAACGGGGATAGCCAGGTTGTGGCATATTCTTTTGTTGTTATTTTACTTGCAGGGCAGCAGGATTGTACTTCCCTAGCAGGTTGCTCTCCCCAGCATTGAGATTATACTTTCCTCAGCAGAGCAGACTTTCCCCAGCAGAAGACTTAAAAAGTATTTTCTCCAGATCAAGGCGTTATTTCCCCACAGAATCAGGGTGCTCACTTCCCTCATCCAGTCAGGAAGTGTACTTTCGCCAACAACATTATATTCTAATCCCCAGCAAGGTGGGAGTAAAGTCATTCTCCCCGTCAGCAGGCTAAGATCAGCGGTATCCCCAAGCAGGCTGGTATCATGGACTGTTTTCCCCAACAGGTTCGGAGCCCAATTGGATATTAGCAATATTCAGTAACAGACTTCCGGTTCCGTTATTGGTGTTCATTCTCAACTCCCCCAGCAAAGGAGAAATCCCGGGTTTCGGATGTTACCTTCGGTAGAAGACAGGTGGGGTCCCCGGTAGTTCTTTCGGGATTTCATCCCCAGCAGAAGTTGTTGACCCGAAGAGTCGATCAGTATGACCCTTCTCAGCAGAGTTTCTGGATTCAGAGGACAATTTATTTTTGTCGTCCCCAGCTGAATGGATCTTTTCTCTCCGGCATTTATTTTGCTGGAGGGATCCTTTTTGCATATCATAAGCATTTGCATTGCATCCTCAAACGCGTAGCATTTCCATTTCGTATGGAGCATTACGCCACTATTCAAACATTTGCATTCGAAGCATAAGCCAGGTTTGATACTTTCCTTGCCAGTTCTCTTTCCCAGCAGAGATGGTATAACTCAGGAGATTTTGGAGGGATGCGTTCCTCATACTGGTGCTCCCCGGCAGAGTCTTTTATTTAGACTTCTCCTTTCCCCAGCGGAGTCGTCTTATCCATGGATCATGGGTCCGTTAGAAGTTTGTCTGGCCTTTCTCTTTTGTGAAATCCCGTTCTTGCTTGACATATTGTGGTTTAAACCAGAAGTTTCGTTTCACGTTATCCCCAGTGAAGGCGCCATTTGTATTGCTAGTTTCTCTTTATCAGCAGAGATAGCAATCTTTCAGATATTTTCTTCGTCAACTCCCTTTATCAGCAGGGATAGCATTGGTTTTGCTAGTTTCTCTTTATCAGCAGAGATAACAATCTTTTGGATATTTTCTTTGTCAGTTTCCCTTTATCAGCAGGGATGGCATTTATATTGCTAGTTTCCCTTTATCAGCAGGGATGGCATTGGTTTTGCTAGTTTCTCTTTATCAGCAGAGATAGCAATCTTTCGGATATTTTCTTCGTCAGTTTCCCTTTATCAGCAGGGATGGCATTGGTTTTGCTAGTTTCTCTTTATCAGCAGAGATAGCAATCTTTTGGATATTTTCTTTGTCAATTTCCCTTTATCAACAGGGATGGCATTTATATTGCTAGTTTCCCTTTATCAGCAGGGATAGCATTGGTATTGCTAGTTTCTCTTTATCAGCAGAGAAAGCAATCTTTCGGATATTTTCTTCGTCAGTTCCCTTTATCAGCAGGGATGGCATTGGTATTGCTAGTTTCTCTTTATCAGCAGAGATAGCAATCTTTCGGATATTTTCTTCGTCAGCTCCCTTTATCAGCAGGGATGGCATTGGTTTTGCTAGTTTCTCTTTATCAGCAAAGATAGCAATCTTTTGGATATTTTCTTTGTCAGTTTCCCTTTATCAGCAGGGATGGCATTTATATTGCTAGTTTCCCTTTATCAGCAGGGATGGCATTGGTATTGCTAGTTTTTCTTTATCAGCAGAGATAGCAATCTTTCAGATATTTCCTTTGTCAGTTCCCTTTATCGGCAGGGATGACATTGATGTTGCTAGTTTCTCTTTATCAGCAGAGATAGCGATCTTTTGGATAGTTCTTCGTCAGTTTCCCTTTATCATCAAGGATGGCTTTTGTGTTGCTAGTTCCCTTTATCAGCAGAGATAACAACCTTTTTGGATATTTCCTTTGTCAGTTCCCTTTATCAGCAGGGGTGGCGTATTTTGAGACTCCTTTGTCAGTTCTCTTTATCAGCAGAGATGACATAACCTGGGAGAGTTTGTTTCATTACAGCATTTATGGCTAATTCTCCGGTAGAGGATTGCAAAATTCCGGGTTCTTTGGTATTCAATCTCCGTGCATCCTGATTGTCTGAAAGTCGTCGCTATCATACCTTCAAGACCAAGTTGATTGAATAGGGGCAGTTGTTGCACCCAAAAATTTGCCCTCCATACTTTATTACTAACTGGCTTATGTTGCATTGCATTTTGCATTATCATGTGGGCATATCATTATTTCTTAGCATGGGGTCAAGGTGCCTGAGGCAGTGCTTCATAGGGTCAAGCAAGAGTCCTGGTATTGTCCAAGAGAGCTCAGGTGGATCATCATCTCCTAACCAGTGTATAGATTAGGGTTTTGAGATTCTTGGGTTTATTGCTTCAATAGGCAAGCTCCTTGGGTTTTTATCATCATCAAATGGTATATCTTGTCTTTGTTGGAGAGGATACACATCATATTCAGAGGAATTTGGATTTGGAGACTGTGTTATTTCCTCCTAGACTGAGGGTACCAAAACTAAGGTTTGCTATAAAGTCAGTTTATTTCTGATTTTTTGGGCAAGACTTGATTCTATGGTATTCCTTGGATCCCTAAGTATATAGAGATGGGAGGTTGTCCATCAGTTTGATTCAGGAGAGATTCAATTGGCCAATGGATTGGAAATCAGGTGAATGGGGTAAAAGTCAACAGTGAGAGGAGAAGTCAACTGTGGAATTTTGAGGTTCTCTCCAAGGTTTTCAAGGTCTCACATCCTCATATGATCCTCAAAAGTCAAGTTTCATGCCATTCATCAAAAATCAGGAGTTGGTGCAAAAGTTACTAAATTTGGAAATGACCTATAATTTGAAAGTTTCCTTTTTGGGCAAGTTCCTACACTGCATTAAACTTGACTTTTCATCATCAAGAATGCTTCAAATGAATTTTTCTCCAACATAAAAGTTGAAGGTATTTTTCTCCTCTTTCCAACAAGTACTAGTGGGTCTCCATATCATTTATGAAACTCCAGTTATGATCAAAAGAAGGCAAAGTGGTTTTTAGGGTTTTTCATGGCTCCATTTTCACAACTTTGGGCATAATGACCTATAATCAATTCCATTGTTTCATGTCACTTTCTAATGTCAAAGAACAATCCCTAAGGAACATTTTAGACCTTTGAATCAAGTGGTTTCATGGTGTATGTATCACTTATCCTCCATTATTCAAAATTCCCAAATTATTTAAAAGTCATGAATCAAATGGTTTCAAGGCCCAATGTCAATATGGGTGTAATTAGCAATTCAAATGCAAGTGATCTATCATGAAACATTTAAATATCCATGCATGGGAGAGGTGTATCCAACATTATGCAATTTTCTAAAAAATCACCCAAACTCATTAAACCAAGAATTGCCCAAGCCCAATTCATCATCAGTGAAAAACCCTAGTCTATTTAAACCCATCCATGCACTGGTTAGGGTTAGAGACACGTGATATTTTGGAGGAAAAAAGTTCAACCCTAATTCTTGAATTCATTGGATCTCTCAATCTACAAGGAGTTTCTTCAAAATTCTTCCACAAACCTCTTCCTGGTGATCTCTAGAGTACTAATCGCTCACCCTTTGGAGCTAAAAGCAAAGATTCAGATTGCACTATCTCAGGTTGGAAGGTTTTTTAAGGATCCTAAAACTCTTATTTTTTACGTGTATATTGTTGTGTGATTGTCACTGATCATGCTGGTATAATTTGTTTTGTGTTTGGACACGTATATTGCTTGTATGGTATGTTTAAAGTTTTATGCCCTAACCTTTCTCCTTTCGTTTTTTGTTATACACTAATGGTTTGCAAATTTTGATTGGATATTCATAATCCTCGTGAAATTCTGGACGGAATGGTGTGTGGTTTGGTGTTTTCTGGGTTGGTTTCAGGTTGCAGGTGACGGAGGACGGTGGCCGGAACCCTGGCTCCGACGGCTGTGAGGGTTCCGGCGAAGGAGGTTGGCTGGAGGTAGGAGATGAAATCTCCACCATCCATTCTCACGATCCAAGGGCCAGCAGTTCGCCACGTTGTTTTCTTTTTATTTTTTTTCTGATTTTTGTTTTATGATTTGGTGCTTATTACCTCACGATAGCTATTGTGTTCCCCCAATTATTTTATTTCATTTGACTTACTTTTATGTTAGTTGACCAAATCAGGGACGTGGGATGGATCATGTGGCCACGATGGTGCCAGCCAATTAAAATAATCACGTGCCTTGCACGTGGGAACCTAGGGTATTCTGAATCATTGCATGTGTGTGTGCGTATCATATTTATCATGTGTCGTGTGATCTAAACCGTTAATCCAAACTACTTGTCAATTTTGTTGACTCAATAAGGCGCGTTGGATCAATCCTAAGGTGGTGGTGAGTCAAATGGGCTGACTAAGGTCCATGCGTGTTCTTTTTTATTTTTTTGTTTCTTTCTGATGGATTAATGGGTTGGCCTTTGTTATTCGTACCCCTCCCCTATCAGCCCACTTCAATATCCAATACATTTGCTTACTAAACGCACCCCCCTGGAGTTTTATTTCATTTTATCTTATTTAATTCATTGCACTTTCATTTTTAATTTTTAAAAATACATTCTTGCATTAAAAAATCCCAATAAAATTCATGCATACTTTTTACCATTTTATAAAATTTTCACAAATTTTATTTTTCATTTTTATTTTATTTTTATCATCTAAACTAATTATTTAGTTAATTTCTTTTTGAATTATCCACATCATGCATATCTAATTTTGTTTATTTTATTTCTCTGCATCCATAAAATATTTTCAATCCGTTCTTTTTGCATTTGTTAGATAATATTCTAAAGTGCATTAAAATATTTTTCTATCATTTTTAAAAATTATTTCATATCGCATCTTAGTCCTTCCCTTTGGCACACTGAACCTTGTTTCCCATTTGAGCCTTGCATAATTGTTTGAGTGACTAACACCTTGAATTTTTGCAGGAGTTTTTGATATTTTGTTTGCCTCAGGTTGAATAATATTGATGTTTAATTTGGGAATGTTGGAAGCTATTTCTCCAATTATTTAATTACTTTCACTTGAGATCTGCTTGTATGTGTATTTCTGATCACGTCTGGTTACCTTGTTCGGAAAGGCACTTGTGTCATTTGTTTTGGGATTGTTTAGTTGATTTCTTAATTCATGTTTGGACTGTTATCACTATTATGTGTCGTTGCTTGGTTCTCATCTGCTTTGATATTATTTGTGTCTGCTTCTCATTAACCTTTTATGCAGGGACTAAGGTAAGTCATTTGAGGGTATGGATAAGTATCCATGGTCACCCTTACTCTTTCCTTCTCTCTCTTTTTTTTCCTTTAGGTTTAGGTTATCGTCAAACCTCACTAACCGTAGGTCACCCACGCATGATAACATTAGGACTCATAGTTCCCTTTAGAGTTACCTTTTGTGTCTTCTCTCTTCTCATCTCAAAACTCCTTGAAAATACTTAATAAGAAAAGTGTATTGCGCACGAGCCTTAAGCGTGGGGAATGAGAAATGAGGGGCTTCCTCTCATCTTTCTAGAGTGCTTAGCGAGCGTCCTGTCTTGGGACGATGCGTTAAGTATTCGCCCCTGTGCCCTAGACTTTGGTTCAATGCAACTTATAAACTAACTTAAGTCACTTCCGTCCTAAAAATCACTAACCAACTTCAAACTTTTTTGTCCTTCGGGATTGTCAAACTAAAGGCTATTTTCAAAAAGGGCACGTTACCTTCCGTCTGAGTCGCAAACAGGCATCGACCCTAACTGTCGGACGCGAACTTAATGTCGCTCATAAAAAACACAAAAAGAACTTGGTCTGAACTACGTTGACTCTGAATTCCCCATTGCACAAAGAGGGTACGTAGGCCTAGGACGTCGACGTCCTACCGAGTCTGTCTTTGTTTTTTCCTCGACCCGTTTTAGTACAGCCCTAGATGATAGTATAACTCACCCTTAGAATAGACAACAAGCGTGGATCCCATCGAGTACGATGGACGCGTGGGGTGCTAGCACCTTCCCCTCGCGTAACCGACTCCCGAACCCAGGTTATGGTTGCGATGACCATTCCTTTCCCTCTTCCTAAGGTTTATGCGGTGTTCCTTTTCCCTCTCTTGGGATAAATTTACACGGCTGGCGACTCTATTTTTTTGCGCCACTCTCGCGTTTGTACCTGGATGAAAATCCTGGGAGCGACAGTCCTATTCTGAGACATTGAAGCCTTCAAGATCAACCTACCACCTACATCGAGAACTCTCATCATCTTGTCTTCGACAACTACCTTGTAGTTCTTTTCGACAAGCTGCCTTATACTGAGCAAGTTACTCTTCATGCCTGGTATGTACAACACATTGGAAATTGTTGACCTTTTGCCATCTTTCCTCATAATCAGAACATCACCAACACCTTCAGCTGCTAGAGTGTTGTCATTCGCAAACTTCACTGTGTTCTTCGACGAGGGCTTCATGTTGACAAACCAAACTTTCCTTCCAGTCATGTGTAATGAGCATCCTGAGTCCAAGTACCACTGATCTTGGAATCTCTCTTCATCTTTCGTTGTGACCATCAGCAGCGTCTCTTCTTCTTCATGCTTCGCCAGATTTGCATCAGTTTCTTGATTTTTCTTCTTTTCTAGACAGTTACTAACATAATGGCCATACTTCTGACAATTGAAACATTGAATGTGACTTTTGTCTGGCTTTCGACCACCACCTCTTCCTCTACCTGCAGCACCACTTCTTTGGTTGCCTTGGTTCCAAGGTTTCTTCTGAGTTGAATTACTGCCTCCTCTATCTTTGTTGCCATTCACGTTTACTTTGCCTTTCCTTTCCTTTTCTGACTGCGCCTGCAAAGCTATATCACTCTTCGACTTTCCTGCAGCTCTCTCAGTCATCCTTTGTTCATGAGACTCAAGCGTCCCTTGAAGCTCTTCCTTCGTCAATACTGACAAGTCTTTCGACTCTTCTATGGCTACTACCACATGGTCGAACTTAAGAGCCAACGATCTCAAAATATTTGAGACTACTGCTTTCGTCGTCAGCGTTTCTCCACATACTTTGATTTGATTCACCAGTTTTGTAACTCTGGTGAAGAAATCTGTAATACTTTCGTTGTCTTCCATCTGAAGTAACTCATAGGTTCTCTTGTGAGTTTGTAACCTCGCCTCTTTCACCTTTTCTGCGCCTCCAAACGACTTTTCAAGAATCTCCCATGCTTTCTTTGTTGATTCTGCATCGCTAACTTTTTCAAAGTTATCTGGATCAACACATTGACGGATTATAAACAGCACTTTATAATCTTTCTTCTTCAAATCTTTGAGTGCAGCCTTTTCTTGATCCGTCGCGTTTTCCCCAAGCGGTGTTAATCCTTCCTTCACAAGATCCCACAGATCTTGATAACAGAAAACCACCTTGATCTGCTTGCACCAATTCTCATAATTATCTTTCTTGAGAATTGGTAGGGTAGCCGGAAAGTGCCCATTTGAATGATTCATAGCCATCACGATTTTCCTCCTTGAATCGCAACCGGAGCTCTAGATACCAGATGTTGGAAATTCACCACACCCTATGATGATTTTGCTTCAATCTTGATCTCAAGATTGATCACCAACCCACAAAAATACGTAATGATAATGAAGAACAAGAACAACAAGAAAAGAAAACGAGAGAGAAGATAAATATTTGGAGAAAAGAATGTTACCCACGAACTGTGGAATTTTGAATCTATTGCACTTTCACTTGCTACCCGCAAACTGTGAATACAATTGTTGTCTTTACAATGCAAGGGATACTCCCTTTATATAGATTTAGATTTACAAAGGCCCAAAAACTTTAAAGCCCAAAATATCAAATCTAATCTAAATCATATAAAATCTAATCTAATTAAAACAAAATCCAATCAAATCTAAAAATGAATCTGTCGAAACTATTCGACACATGAATGCTTCGACTTCGACTTCGACACTATGAATTACATTTAACATAATTAATGCGATAAATAATAATAAGTAAATAAATATAGACAACGCTAGTTGATAAAATGTAAAATAGTATAATATTAAATAAGTAAATAAAAAATTATAAAAAATATATAAGTTATTCTAAATTTATTTAAGGGTTAATAGCTGTTCCGGACTGGCTCAATGGCTAGGCATGACCCAATCCACTTCTGCTCCCAGAACGACCCAATTGCCTAAGTCCAGCCAATTCAGGGCAGCATTTACCCTTTTGCCCCTTTACTGGGGAAGGTTGGTCGGATGACCTCCAGGGTCAGCTGCCCCTCCTTGGCATTTCCTGCCCGTCACGCACGGTTCCACCATTCAGAAACAGTCACGACGCTTGTGTCCGTGACTACGCCTCTACCAGTGGCAACGACTAATTTTTGGCAGTTACCTATTCTTTGGGGATCGAATATCTCGCCCCGAAAATAGGGACCAATGGTCAAGCGCTGTGGACATTATAAAAACCCTATCATTTGAGGAGTCAGGTATTCTAAATCATCCTAACTTTAGCATCAGAGTACCTTGCATGTACAACCCTCTCCTCATCTTCCACACCCAGCATCGTAGACGCAGTCTTTGGCCCACTTTAGGTTATGATCAGCCGGTAAGATCAATAGCTAATTTGCTTTCTGTTATATGGGCGAATTTTGAAAAAAAAATCACGTAAAAAAAATTAGATTCTCACCCTAACATATAATGATTCCACTGATTCAGCCCCTCTTAAAATCTGGTGAGTAGAAATGATGACATGACAACATTTTTTAATTTATTATTATTATTTTTAATTATGTGAATGACTTAGTTGACATTTTTTTATTATTTTAAATGACACGTTGGCATTTTATTTATTATTATTTTAAATTTGGAAATTGCAAAAGATGGAGTTTATTATTTTAAATGACATGTTGGCATTTTATTTATTATCATTTTAATTTTCGAAATTGCAAAACATGTAAAACTAAGAAAAGGTTGATTGAACCCATGACGTCTTTGTCACATGCAAAAGAAGTTACCACTAGGCTAACTCATTTTCTTTGATATATTTTTCTACTAAAATGTATATATTGTATAATTGTATTCATATTTTATATTTTTATTATAATTTTTGTTTAAACTATTATATATTTAATATTTCAATTCAAATTCAATACTAAATATACTGTAATATACTGTAAATATTAGAGTAAACTCAATATTAAACTATTGTTTTAACTTTTGTTTAAAACGTTAAAAAAAGTTAATAATCTAATAATTTCAATTCAATATTAAATATACTCTAAATATTAAATGTAATTTCAATTCAATACTAAATATTCAATTTTAATTTAATATAAAATATTAAAATATTAAAATAATTTAATAATTTAGTTAAAACATTAAAAAAATTAGTTTATATTTACTTTCAATCCAATATTAAATAGACTGTAAATATTAAATATACTTTCAATTCAATATTAAATGCTAAATAATTTCAATTTTATATTGATAATTTACTGTAAATATTATTTTTTTATATTAATAATTTTATAATCTAATAGCTAAAAAATTTACTGTAAATATTATTTACTGTAAATATTAGTTATTTATTTATATTAATAATTTACAGTTTTATATTAATATATATATAATTTACATAAAGTTATGTATTATATTAATATAATTTACAGTTTTATAATAAATATATTATATTAATATATTTATTTATATTTATATTAAAAAATTTACAGTAATATTATATATTTATTTATATATATAATTTATAGTTTTATTTACTGTAAATATTATTTATTTATTTATATTATTAATTTATTATTTAAATATTTTTTTAGATTTATTTAAATACATTAATAATCAATATTCAATATTCAATATTAATTTATTAGTTAACTTTATATTGTTTTGGTTTTACAATTAATAAATATATATTATTAAATATTAAATATTATATACTTATTTAGTTAATATATTTATAGAATATTTAACATTATAAATTTATTTTTTAAATTATGTATGATTAACTAAATAAATATATATTATTAATATAAAACTGTAAATTATTAATATAAATAAATAAATGATATTTACAGTAAATAATATTTACACTAAACTTTTTAGTTATTAGATTATAAAATTATTAATATAAATAAATAATATTTATAATAAATTATTAAAATAAATCTGAAATATTTACGGTATATTTAATATTGAATTTGAATTAAAATATTAAATATACAATATTTTAAACAAAAATTATAATAAAAATATGAAATATGAATACAATTATATTATATATATATTTCAGTAGAAAAATATATTAAAAGAAATGAGTTAGTCCAGTGGAAACTTCTCTTTCATGTGACAAAGAGGTCATGAGTTTAACTTTAGCCTAGCGGTAGCAAATGTATGATGTATCAACGTAGCATTTATAGAATTTTTTTTTATATAACCTATTTTTTCAAAGAAAATACCAAAAAAACAAACTTTTCAAATAAAGTACCAAAATGACATGGTTTGGGAAAAAGTAATGACCTGAGGCGCCATATGGGATGGCGACTCAGGCAAAAAAAATTCTGAAAAAATACTAAAATCCATATGGGATGGCGTATAGTGTATTTTGTGGTGCCCTAATTCTCAGGGGGAGGCGCCATATGGGATGGCGCCTCAGGCCAATGCTATTTTTTTTTTATTTAAATTTTATGATTTTAATATATAATTAATTATATTATTTAATAGGGTATCATGTGCCTATAAATAAGGGTTCACCCTCATTTGTTATTGCATAACACTTGTCACCAAAACCCTAATTTCCTCATTTCCCTCACCAATATCCTAAACTCTCCCCTTCTCAACATCATGTCTGAGTGGTTAAATCGCTGTCCGTCGTCATCATCATCAGCACCGGAGGAACCGTTTCCAAAATTTCCACTGATGAAAAGAGATGCCCTAGTTGTATACTCAGCTGTCAAGCCTCCGATGAAGATGCGACTATGGAACACGCAGACGTTGGAGCATTTGCATAGGGAACTTCGCCGCTGGCTAGAAGAAGAATTTCAAGCAGGTGAAAAGATCAGGAAGATTGAGAGGCTGGTTAAGAAGTCTAGTCCAAACGGAGTCACCCAAACTTGGAGGAAAGTGGAAAATGATGTTGGTGTCCTCATGATGATGATGACACAACATGAAATTAAGTTGATGGTTGTAATTTCCTAGATAAGCTGATTCTATGAGTTGTTTCGTTTGGGTTTGTTCTTTTTATTTTCTGATTTGGTATTAGGTTTTGTTGATGGTTATTTGTTGATGTTTAGCTATTAAGTTATGTTATGTCGTTGTAATCAGTTAGGTATGCCATCAATGAAATAAAATTTGTTGTTGTTATAAATAGACAAGTTTACAGTTGAAACTATGATGTTGTGCTAGAACCCACATTTGGACACTTGGTACGATTGCGGCCTGGCTGGCGGCACAAACCACACAACCTCACCATTTTGTCTACTGCATCCATCTCCGTTTGAATACGGGTGTTGTTAGGGTGACCCTTTTTATTTCTTCGTATCAAATCATTATGCCACACAATTTTGCCTTCGTATGGAGGTCAGTAGTCCTCCCTTGCTACCACTTGAAAGCTAGGGTCGTAGACATTGCATAGAGTAATGACTTGGTGAAGAACAGAGAGATAGTTGGTTGGGTCCAGCCGAACCTTGGAACAGGCTGCTATAACATGGGAGCAAGGCATACGAAATGCCTGAAACTTTCCACAGTCACACCAACTCCTATCCAGTTTCACTCGATAACATCCCCTAGGCCTTTCTTCGTTGTGATTAATAGACTCTGCAACACTGAAGTGACCTGTAATATGGTCAAAGACCATGACAACATGTGTGTTGGCCTTTGCAGCTTCTTCCTTCATGAATGTCATTGAACTATCACTAAACAGCTGCCCAGATTGTATGAACGAACCCCACTTTGTACGTCTGGTATTAAAGAGTGCAGCGAGCCTGAAATATGTTGACCTCACAAGAGCGATTATTGGCAGGTTTCGGATGCCTTTAAATACAGAGTTCATAGATTCAATGAGGTTTATTGTCATATGGCCTCATCGCTGCCCATTGTCGTACGCCATTGTCCACTTCTCCCATTGAATATTATCAATTCATCTCAATGCATCTGCGTTTGTAAGTCTGATCTCGTCCCGGTAGTATCTGAAGGTAGGCTCTGTTAGTGAATAGCCCACGTTAGTAACCATTTTCTTTAGCCCCTTGTCCTTGAACTCCCGCATGAAATTGTGACCGATGTGTCTAATGCAATACACATGGCTTGAGGGAGAATCCTGCCAACCGTTATTAGGATTATTGTAAGCACTCTCTATTGAGGGGTGTCTGTCAGAGATCAAACATAAGTTAGGCTGGGGAGCAACGTATTGTCGGAGATTTTTTAGGAAAAAACTCCAACCTCCAGCAGTCTCCCCTTCAACTAGAGCGAAGGCGATAGGGAAAATGTTACTGTTGCCATCCTGTGCCACGACCATTAGTAGCGTCAGCCATTGAGGTGGTCAATAGACATGACTCCTTGGTAATTGGTCTGCCTCGCCGTTGTTTACCATTTCATCGACAATGTCCTCTGCTTCTTCTTCTTCCTCGTCAACGACATCCACCTCAGCTTGTTCGTTGTCGGAATCATTAAAAATCTGCGAAACTTCTAGTTGTTGAGATAATGGTTGATGTTGTAACGTAATATATAACTCAACGTCATTGAATCCAGAATGCTCATGACTGAGAAACATATTACGCACATCATCGTCGTCCCGAATCTTCATCTGAAAAAATTTGCATTGGTCATGTCCGTCAAAAAACATAGGGTTTTTGTATACAATTTGCCCAACTGGACCGCACTGTAATTTCTTTTATAATCGGGCTTTCAAATGATAAAAATTTGTTCTTCTATCAATTAAAAACCTAGTCACTTCTGTATCCCTAAAATTGAAACCCGTGATTGGACATTCAAATATCTCATCATTGAGATGTGAACTTATCAGGTATTGTGGTCTTTGAGCCATAACTAAATTGTGTTTGGAAGAATTGGTTTACAAACTTTAGTGTTTGGAAGAAATGGTTTACAAACTTTAGTGTTTGCAACGATGTGATGATAAGTTGTATCTTTCATGTGTATTAATAGGCGTATAGTTGATACAACTTACGTCTCTTGGTAGTTTAATTGCTTTAGAATAGTTTACCATTGCCTTGCATGAACCATGTGCTGCTCTGCGTGACAAGAAGACCAAGAATGCATGCAAGAAAGCACATAAGAGAATCCAAGGCATGCATTACTACACATGTCAGACTACAAAGACCAAGAATGCATGCAAGAAAACACATAAGAGATTCCAAAGCATGCATGAGTACACTTGTCAGACTACAAAACCAAGAATGCATGCATTATCATGTGACTCCCCTCTACACCAATATAAATACCATCTCATCACTCTACAAATTTTTCTCATCCCAAACTCTTCTCTTCTCTTCAACTCACAAAAAATTTGCATCCATCACAAAGTCTTCCTCTTAAAACCACTTACGAAAAAAATGTCTCTACTCACCATGGGAAACGACCACAGAGAAACCCCGGAAAACGTTGAAGGCTTCGTAAGTGTTTCGGCCTTCTTTTGTTTTACACTCCTAAACATAGATGTATTTTTTATCTAAGTAATGTTATTTATTTTTTTTGTTCAGGAGGTATCAAGGTTTCGTTGCAGTGGGCAAGAATACATGCCCCACGACCCTTTCATCGAAGAATATCTAATAAGATGTGGATTTGGTGACTTGATTAAAATCACGTCATACCATGTTGACCCAAAATTTATTATGGCTTTGCTAGAACTATGGAGGCCGGAGACCCACACATTTCACCTTCCTTTTCGTGAATGCACGGTCACACTCCAAGACGTACATATGTTACTCGGCCTCCACATAGATGGCACGACCGTCAACGGCCCTGTTTTTGTCAACAACCAACTATGCAACGATTTGTTGGGCACGCCCCTAAGTCTGGAAGCACCTGAGCCAGCACGTGACGGTAGACCTAGGGGGCAGGGTATTAACATAAAATACCTTAGGGGTTACTATGACTCTATTGTATTAGACGAGGATACCCTCCCCTTTTACAAGATACTAAAAACTAGGTGCTATTTAATGCTATTGTTCGGTAATTTTTTGTTTCCAGAAAGCACTGGAAACAGTGTAAATATTATGTATTTACCTTTGTTGGTTAACATTAACAGAGTGCATGAATATAGTTGGGGTTCAGCTGTCCTGGCCCATCTGTATAGTTCACTCTGTAAAACTGCAAAAAAAGACGCTTGTACATTTTATGGCTGCGCCTATCTACTTCAGGCTTGGGGTTGGTCGAGAATGCCAACACTAGCTCCAATTACCCAAAACCCCTTCACATTCCCCTACGCATTAAGGTAAGCTTGTACAATTCCCTGCGCCTATGTCCTTTAATGAAATCTTTAGTTGTAACTAATTTATTTGTAACTACATTTTTAGGTGGTCAGTTGCGGGAATAAGCTACCATCGAAATCCCAGGAACGCCATAACAGTCTACCGCAACCTACTAGATCACATTGGCTCAGACGATGTAAATTTTCCTTAAACTTCCATAAATATTTCAAACACTTTAAAGCACAATACAGTTTCTCATTAAACATTTTGTTCTTGTAGTTTGTCTAGAGGCCATACGATGGGCTCGATTGTAACACCCCAAATTTGTAAAACTATTTATTTATTTATTTATTTAAATACAATATCCGTGAATTTTTGTTAATTTTGGTGGTTTGTGTTGACGTTGGCATTTTGTGGAGTTCTGGTTATTTATTTAAATAATAATATATAATATAGAATATATTGTATTATTATTTATTTAAATAATATTAGTAGGATTAAGGGTAAATTGGACTTTTAAGGAGGAGTTAGTGAGGGTAATATTGGGAAAGCCCATTTTAGAAGCCCAAAGGTTAGGTTTAACAAAAAGGAGAATTTGAGATGAATAGGATTCATTTTGTTAGACCGTGAAAAGAAAGGAAAAGGCCAGAGCTCTGAGAAAAGAGGGAAAAGCTTAGGATTCGAGAAGGTTTCCAAGAACTCAAGAGAGAAAGCTTGGAATCGACAATCTAAGGTATGGGGAGTATTGCCTTTCATTGTTTTCAATATAGGAATTCGATGTGTTTAAAGCTGATTTTTGAGGTTTATGTGGGTTTGTCGGTTTATGAGTAAATTGATGATTTAGGGCATTTTGTGAATTGATTATTAAGAGTTGAATCGAATCGGATAAAAGTAGGCCTTCGAGGCTAATCTCTCTGTTGATGTTGTTTTGACCTTGTAAGGAAAGGGATTTATGGAAGTTTTGAAGGTATTTGAATTTGTGAAGGTTTATGTGATTTTGAGGTTTAGGATAGTGTGATAACTCGACCTAATAGTCGTAGATTTTGTGCCTTCGTTGCCGTAATGCCTTAGGAATGTTTTGGGGATGTTTTTGGGGGTAAATAAGGCTGAAATCGTAAGGGTTTTTGGGCCTGATATGCCACTGGTGCGTAGCAGCGATTGCAGGAAATCGCGACCTCGCAAAGCGAAGGAATCCTTTGCAAAGCGAACATTTTCCCCAGACTTGTTGGACGAACAGCGCGGTGAACACGCGATAATGTTGTTTTGAGGTACTGGAATGGGATTTTGAAAATGATTCTTAAGTTCGCACAACGAACTTCCCAGCGAATGACTTCGCTAGGCGAATAGAGGTGGCGAGGGAGAGACAGAATGAGGTATCTCTGGTTTTTGTATGGGATGTTGGGATTCGCTGGCAGCTCGTAAAGCGAACACCAGAGCGAACAAGTTCGCAAAGCGAACATTTCAGTGAATGTCTGTTGTTCGCAAAATTTTTTTATGATTCTTGTATTGTCTTGATGTTTTGAGTTGTGATTTTTCTGATGAATTACCATGTGTATATTGATGACTATGAGAGGATGATTTATGATGTTTTAATGAATAAATGACGATATGATTAACATGAGATTTTGATGAATGATGATGCACATAATGAATTTTATTGATGATGATGATAATGACGTTGTGTATCATGCATTCATAGAATTCCAGACTTCGGACTATGGTGGCTTCAATCCCATTGTGTGGATTGAGGTAGTTTTGATGTGCTCCGGTTCTGTGTAGAATCGATCCTAATGACGGGGTTCTTTGGAGGGTGATGACCTAATGTCCATCGACTTTGATGATTGGTACCACATGCATGAGTCTTGTTGTGCATTGTATTTATTTGGCATTGATGTGATTTATGATATCGTGATTTTGGATACTTTTCTTTGTGATGACCCTGATGATGTTGTATATGATGATGACACCATTTTATGCATATCCTGTTTTTATATTGATTATAATGAATTGTGATTACTCACCCTGCCTGTTTGAATGTTGCCTCTACGTGGGTAACGTGCAGATGATCAGGTTTAGCTGTGGATGCCTTCGAGGACTTTTGGAGTTTATTTGCTTTTGGTCGATGTAGAGGGTCTTGCTCTGATATTGTAACATTGGGTTGGGGTCGTTGAGTCGAACCATGTTGAGTTGTTATTTTGTTGTTATTTGATTATTATGGTTTTAATTTAAAACCTTTGATTTTTGGATTATTTTAGTTATGGTGGTTCCGCTGCTAATTTTTATGGCTTTTGAATATTTTGAGAAAAACCCGTTGTTTACGGAACAAATGTTTTATTTGAGTTTATTGGGAAAATGTGCGTCCTTCTAAGGTGATTTTACTCTGATAATTTGTGTATTTTTTCCATGTATATTTGTGAGGTAGAAAAGGGTGTTACATTAGTGGTATCAGAGCAGGTCCGCCCGTCCGGCCAGGTTTTTACTTGATGTCAGTCCCCTGTCAGTCGACAAGTGTGTGTACATTGTCGATGTTTTATTTCTTCTAACCTTGTTAGTGGTGTGCAAGATGGCTAGAAGAAATGATCGTGATATTGCTGATGCGTTGGAATCGGTTGCTCAAGTTATGGCTCAGCTCAATCCGATTGGTGGAGTTCCAGATGAGTTTCGTACTTTGGGGAAGTTTCAGAGGAACAATCCACCGACTTTTGTGGGTACTCATGATCCAGCAAGTGCACACAAGTGGCTGATAACACTAAAATACACTGTATATTTGGCTCCGATTTTACATGATTTTAGTTGTTTATTTGTTATTTTCCTTTTCTATTATGGTATTTTGTTTTACTTTCAGATACATTGCCTGATTTGAGCTTACAGTAAGAAAACAAGGCAAAACAGAGCTAAAATGAAGATTTCTTGTGTAAATTGTACACTAGTCGTTTCACTCAGCGGACGCCAAGGAGGACGCCGTTGGCATAATGACTTCACTCACACGCCAACGGTCACAAAAGACGTTTCACCTTCCAAACCACAATCGGCGGACGCGGAGCAGGGGTCGGCGGGCGCCGAAAGTTATAAAGGGGAAACGGTCTGAAACGTTTAAGGCAGTTACACCTGAAGAATTTAGTTTCTAAAATGTTTTTTCATTATGATTAGAGGCAGTTACAACTTCGAGTTTCCTATATAAGGACTTGTATTTTCACTTTCTAGATATCCAATCTTAGTTTTTCAACATAGGCATAGAGTTCACTTTGTAAAGCAATAATCCTTCACATCGAGGGGTTGTTGCACTATAGTTGATAGTTGTATTGGAGCAATCATAGTTAGGAGCTATTTACTTTCCTGCAATTTATTTTCTAGCATCTGTACCAGATTCAATCTCCGCTTTGGAGCAGGTTTCTTTTATAAAATACAATTTATTTTATCCGCATCGCTTTTATATTATTTATTTTCCCGCACTGCTTTATATTCGTTTATTTTTCCGTCTCTGCCATTACCTTATTATTTTATTTATCTGTGTGATCTGTGTCTCTTGGAACTGAACTTAAGCGTGACACTTGTGTTCACTCTCTCGAAATACACTCTTACACTTCGCACGTTTTTATTTTAAATATGTCTTACTTTGCAAATCGATTTATTTTTATGTTCTCTATTACTATGTCTAGCTAAATCCCTTGTGCTGGGATGTGAGGATCGTCGTTCGGACGGTGCTCCACGCGACATCTCTTTAGAAATACTTTAGGGGTTGTTTTTGATTTTAATTAAACTTTTCTGAACTTCAATTGATCGGTCATTACGTAAATGAGGCCGTGTTTTTGTTTGCGTAATGACTGTGACTAGATCGGGTAAGATCGAAAGCCGTCCGACACTTTAGAAAAGAGTTTGTTAGTTGTTAATTGATAAATACAGCGGAAGCATTTATTGATTAACTAGGAAATTTTTATATTATTAGAAAGAGGTTTTAAAACTATTTTCGGACGCGTTTATAGATTTAGGATCCGGTTGGCCGAGCATATGCCGGAAACCCTTTGGTATAAAATATTTTCAATCGAAAGCACTTTTTAACTAAGTCTTAGAGGTAATTACATAAAAAAGGACTTTATCACTTTAACGCAAGGAGCGACCGGTGCAGCGTGAGCGGCTGGTATAGATTAAAGGTTAGGTCTGGTTTCGATCACGCTAACGCGGCGGATCCTTTTTAATTAACTCTTTTTCAAAGAAGAAAACATTGCCCCATAAGTATTACTAATTAGATGATAGGAGTATTGTTTGATTGATGTGAATTACATTCCAGTATAGTATTTATCTGATTTATTTCTATCTTCGTTCAGTAGAAAGCTTTTACCCCGATATTCACTAGCCTTAGATAAACAACGTAACAATAGTAATCGATAGATTGACATTGGTCTCTGTGGGAACGATAAATCTTTTATATTACTCTGACGCAATCCGTATACTTGCGTATAACACGCATCAAGTTTTTGGCGCCATTGCTGGGGACCAATTACGTCAAAATTTCGTATCCTGTTGTTACACCGTCTAGACTAAGGCATCCCTTAGCCGGTAAATGCGAAGAACTCACAGTACCGGAAACTTAGTTGATCCATTAGAAGAACTTGAACGTTACGCCCGAGCTCGTCTTTTACTTCGAAAACTCAAAAGAGCAATGGCAGACGAAGAAAACGCTAAACCTCTTAAGGATTTCGCCTTACCCTCTAACGAAGAACCACATTCTAGTATAGTTAACCCGACTATACCGGCCAATAATTTCGAATTAAAACCATCTCTGTTACAATTAGTTCAACAGAACCAGTTCGCAGGTCTTCCTACGGAAAACCCGAACCAACATCTTAAAGTCTTTATTCAACTAGCCGGTACCTTAAAAGCGAACGGAGCTCCTCCTGAGGCAATACGTCTAAGACTATTTCCATTTTCTCTCAGAGATAGAGCCCGATCATGGTTAGATTCCCTTCCAGCCAACACTATAACCACTTGGAATGACCTAAAAAAGGTATTCCTTGCTAGATACTTCCCACCGAGTAAAACTGCTGTCTTACGAAACCAAATAACCCGATTCACCCAAAGCGAGGGAGAATCACTTTTCGACGCTTGGGAAAGATATAAGGAGCTATTAAGAGCATGTCCACATCATGGCTTAGAACAATGGCTCATAATCCATACCTTTTATAATGGACTCATGTACAGCACCAAGATGACCATAGACACTGCCGCTGGTGGTGCTCTAATGAACAAACCCTACACCGAAGCTAGCGCTCTCATTGAGGATATGGTACAAAACCATTACCAATGGGGGACCGAAAGAGCACAAGTAGAGAAGAAAGAGACCAAAGGAGGTGTGTATGAAGTAAGTTGTTTTGACCATATGAACGCAAAAATGGACGCTATAGCCCAAAAAGTAGAAAACCTAACTATCAACCCCACAACAACTGTAGCAGCAGTACAACCCGGATGTGAAATCTGTGGAACCCTAGGACATACCATGGTTGAATGCAACCTGCTAGCCGAGAGTGCCACAGATTAGGTTAATTACGCCCAAGGAAACCCTTATTCAAACACATATAAACCTAGATGGAGGAATCACCCAAATCTCTCCTATAAGAATAATAACCCCACTCAGAATTCAACACCTCAAAGACCAACCGGTTTCCAAACTCAAAGGCCCAACCAATCTGCCACATATGCTCCTTAGAAGTCAAATCTTGAGAAAAAGATGGACGAATTCATCTCAGCTCAATTACAACAGAACAAGGAGTTCATGAACCAAAACATTCACATAAATGGACTAATTACTCAGTTGGGTACTAAACTCGATTCTGCAATTACTCATAACAAAATGCTTGAAACCCAGATCTCTCAAGTAGCACAACAATAATCTACTCATGTTACACCTGAAGGGCAATTCCCTGGACAACCTCAACCTAACCCTAAAGGGCATGCTAATGCTATAGCCCTAAGGAGCGGGACCACTTACAATGGGCCTATAAACCCTAGGTTGAATAATCCGGAACCTCCCAGGAAAGAAGTTGTGACCACACCTAAGAAAGAAATTGAGGAATCAGTGGAACCTGAGAAATCTAAAGATACGGAAGTTAAGGAGAAGGAGAGAAAAGAGAATGAAAAAGTTTATGTACCACCTCCTCCTTACAAACCTCTGATTCCATACCCACAAAGACTTAAACAAACCAAATTGGATAACCAATATAAGAAATTCATAAAAGTGATTGAGAAACTCCATGTAGAGATTCCATTTACCGAAGCTATTACCCAAATACCATCTTATTCCAAATTCCTAAAAGACATTCTAACCAATAAACGAAGATTAGAAGATCCTAAACCTATAGAATGCAATTCGATCGCTGAGAATAAGCTTGCTAAGAAAGAGAAAGACCCAGGAAGTTTTTCTATACCTTGTGTTTTGGGAAACCAAGTTATAGATAAAGCACTTCTGGACTTAGGAGCAAGTGTAAGCTTAATGCCTTTAGCCGTTTGTAAAAGGTTAAACCTAGGAGAAATACAACCAACTAGGATGTCTCTCCAATTAGCCGACAGATCAGTTAAATATCCAATTAGCATTTTGGAAGACGTCCCAGTTAGACTTGGTCAACTTTATATTCCAACAGATTTCGTAGTAATGGACATTAAAGAAGACGATGAGATCCCAATCCTTTTAGGTAGACCCTTCTTATCAACAGCTGGAGCTATAATTGATGTCAAAAAAGGAAAAATGACATTTGAGGTAGGTAATGAGAAAGTAGAATTCATACTATCCCAATTCTTAAATGCACCAGCCATAGATGAATCATGTTATGTCATTGATATAATTGATGAATGCATAAGAGAATTAGATAAAGAAGAGCCTGTGGAAATCATCAAACTACCTTCGATCCCCATTATGGAGGACGACGGATTCGAACGATTATCTAAACCTTACATTGATAACAGTCTTTACGAATGCTTGGCACTTACCCCAGATCATATGCCATGTCTGAAAAAATCATCAATAGAGCTTAAGGAGCTACCTAAGAAGTTAAGATATGAGTTCTTAGATGAAGAATTAAATCACCCAGTCATAGTCAGTGCCACGTTAGATGGTCCTGAAACCAATCAACTTTTAGATGTTTTAAGAAAATATCCCTCAGCTCTGGGTTATAAAATTTCCGATCTCAAAGGAATAAGTCCTTCTGTGTGTATGCACCGAATTATGCTGGAGGAATACGCTAAACCCTCCAGAGAACATCAACGAAGGATAAATCCTATAATGAGTGACGTTGTAAAAAAGGAAGTGTTAAAGTTGTTAGAGGCTGGAATAATATACCAAATATCTGATAGTAAATGGGTAAGCCCCGTACATGTGGTACCTAAGAAAGGAGGTGTCACCGTTGTACAAAACGAAAAAGGAGAACAAATAGCCAAACGTGTAGAAAATGGTTGGCGGATGTGTATCGATTACAGAAAACTCAATAAGGTAACTAGGAAAGATCACTTCCCGCTTCCATTCATTGATCAAATACTCGAACGTTTAGCTAGGCATTCTTACTTTTGTTATTTAGACGGATACTCAGGATTTTTCCAAATACCCATTCATCCTGACGATCAGGAGAAAATAACCTTTACATGCCCCTATGGAACATTTGCTTACAGACGAATGCCATTTGGACTATGCAATGCCTCAGCTACCTTCCAACGCTGTATCATCTTCGCAGATTTCCTTGATGAGATCATGGAAGTATTTATGGACGATTTCTCAGTATGTGGATCCAGTTTTAAAAACTGTTTAACAAACCTCGAGAAAATCCTGGAAAGATGCGTAGAAGTCAACCTTGTTCTAAATTGGGAAAAATGCCATTTTATGGTGACTGAAGGCATAGTACTGGGACACATAGTGTCTGAAAGAGGCATTGAGGTTGATAAAGCTAAAATAGAAGTAATAGAAAACCTTCAACCACCCAAAACCATTAGAGAAATTCGAAGTTTTCTTGGACACGCCGGTTTCTACCGACACTTCATTAAAGATTTCTCCAAAATAACTAAACCATTAACCAACTTACTTATGAAAGACGCCGAATTCAAATTCGATGATAAATGTCTTGAAGCCTTTAAATACCTAAAACAAGCACTGATTTCTACACCTATAATTCAACCACCTGATTGGAATCAACCTTTTGAAATTATGTGCGATGCTAGCGATTACGCTATAGGCGCTGTTTTGGGACAAAAGAAGGATAAGAAACTTCATGTAATTTACTACGCCAGTAGAACTTTGGATGCGGCTCAGCTAAATTATGCCACAACCGAGAAGGAACTCCTGGCAGTAGTCTTTGCAATCGACAAATTTTGATCCTATTTAGTAGGAGCAAAAATCATAGTCTACACTGATCATGCTGCAATAAGACATCTATTAAGCAAAAAGGATGCTAAGCCTAGATTACTGCGCTGGATCCTTTTACTTCAAGAATTCGATTTTGAAATCCGAGACAAGAAAGGCACTGAAAATGTGGTCGCTGACCATCTCTCAAGGCTTGAATATCTAAAACCAGATCTTGTTCCTATCAATGATGATTTCGCATACGATAGATTAGTAGGAGCAGTTAGAACCATCCACGATGATCCTAACCCTTATTTAGAAGTAGACATTGAAAGAGCATACGCAATGACAACCGTACCTTGGTATGCAGATTTTGTTAATTATCTAGCAGCTGTTATCATACCCCCTGATCTAAATTACCAATAGAAGAAGAAGTTCTTTCATGACGTAAAACACTTCTATTGGGACGAACCCCTTCTATTCAAGAGAGGCGCATATGGCATTTTCTGTCGCTGTGTCCCTGAAGAAGAAGTTGAAAATATAATTAAACATTGTCACTCTTCACCATATGGTGGACATCTAGGCTCGTCCAAAACATGCGCTAAAATACTTCAAGCAGGTCTTTTCTGGCCAACGTTATGGCGCGATGTTCATGCCTACATTGTAAGATATGACAGATACCAACGCACTGGGAACGTCTCAAGGAGAGACGAAATGCCTTTGAAAAATATTCAGGAGGTGGAAATCTTCGATGTTTGGGGTATATATTTTATGGGACCTTTTCCATCTTCGATGGGAAACAAGTATATCTTAGTAGTCGTTGATTATGTATCCAAATGGATTGAGGCCATAGCTGCACCCACCAACGATACTCGTGTAGTCATTAAACTATTTAAAAACTATATTTTCCCTAGGTTTGGAGTACCTCGATTGGTTATAAGCGATGGAGGATCACATTTCATATCTAGGATATTTGAGAACTTATTAAAGAAATACGGAGTGAAACACCGAGTAGCCACACCATACCACCCACAGACTAGTGGACAAGTTGAAGTCTCAAATAGGGAAATAAAACAAATCTTAGAGAAAACCGTATCAATCTCTAGAAAAGATTGGTCCTTAAAACTACAAGAAGCCTTGTGGGCTTATAGGACCGCTTTCAAAACCCCTATAGGAACAGCCCCATATCAATTAGTCTACGGAAAATCTTGCCATTTACCCTTTGAGCTTGAACATAAGGCCCACTGGGCCATAAAAACCCTTAATATGGATTACTTAACAGCCGGAGACAAACGAATTCTAGATATTCATAAATTAGAAGAATTACGCCGAAATGCTTATGAAAATGCCATAATATATAAAGAGAGAACCAAAGCATGGCATGACAAAAGGATTATAAAAAAAGAGTTCAACGTAGGCGATCCTGTACTTATTTTCAACTCTAGGTTACGATTGTTTCCAGGTAAGTTACGCTCAAGATGGACTGGACCCTATGAGGTCACCAAAGTCCTGAAATCTGGAGCATTTGAAATTGCAAATCATTCGTGTAGTCCCTTTCTAGTGAATGGACAAAGATTGAAACCCTACTATGGAGGTGACATCCCTACTTACTACTCTGGTCACACTCTGATAGACCCACCTATAGCAACATCCACAACGTAAGTTCTTCAGTCGTCAAGCTAACGACGTTAAACAAGCGTTGCGTGGGAGGCAACCCACGATTTTCTTTTCGTTATCTTTCTTATTTAGGCATAGAATTTATTTCAAAAAAAAAAGATTTATTATTTATATTATTTTTCTAACGTGATTGACTTTTGCAATGTCTATGTTTACAGGTTACAGATCACATCATCTCAGACATTCTACACTAACTTTCTTTGCAGGATGCAGAGCTATGATGACATGCACATTGTGTTCAGAGATGACGAACAGAGGAAGAAATACGTAGTCCTTTCTGAGAGACAAATCCTACCCACTAGGTACCCTGACCCAAACTATCTAACAGCTTTAGGTATTGAAGCTAGGGTGAGGTACCTCTGTCACCAGCTCCAGTGGGATGAGTATTCTGAAGCTATGAATGTAACCTATAAGCATCTGACCTTAGAGTTCCTCAGTTCACTCATTTATGATCCTTATAGTGGAAGAGGATACAACAGTGGAAGCATAAGATTCAGATTATTTGGAAATGAGTATGCCCTTAACCACAGAGATTTTGCTAAAATACTTGGTTTTTAATATAGCTCAGATGCAATCCATTTTATGCATGAAACCAATGTTATGCAAGATGAGCTTGACCTATTCTGGAGCAAAATCACCGGTGGAGGAGGACCTGATCCTTCCACCCAATTAGCAAACAAAATCCACAACCCAGCTTTCCGTTATTTCCAAATGATCCTAGCTGAGACTTTCTTTGGTAGAAGTGAAACTGAGAACCAAGTTACTGCAGAAGAGATTCTGATGCTCTTTTGTACTGCTGAATCACGACCATTAACCAGTGGTAATTTTTTGATGTATAACCTATATTTGAATGCTGCATCTTCCAGAGGACCCATCCATGTCGGTGGTACTATTACACACATAGCTTATGCCCTAGGTTTAGCCAATAAGCTAACTCATATCACCTCTCATTGTGGGTACACCTTGATTGACATTCATCATTGCCTTGACCGTGGTCTTATTAGGAGAGCATTCTTTAGCGCAGATAACTTTAAGCTCCTAATAGACAACGAAGTCATTCACTACTTTGGTTTGCCAAACCATACTCGAACAAGTGTCCATGATAGAGCTAACTGGTCATACGCTTTGGAAGGCCAAGACGAGACACCCGTCAAACCAAGGAACCACCTTGTGCCTGAGTACCACCCTACACCCTATCCTGAAAGGACTACCGTTTATTCCTCTAACGTTAATCTGCAATGCAGGAACATATATTCTGAATTTAACGCTATGCGCAAGGAGATCATTTCTCTTCGCAAAGAATGCACCGAGCTTACCTTACAGATAGAGATCTCAGACGCAACAAATGCTTCATCATATGATCTTTTGGAACAGGAGATTTGCGATCTCAAATGCCAACTTGCAGAGGTACGGGCACCTTGTCCTCACATGACTCAGGGTGTCCGTCGTCAGTCTTCCTAGGAGATATTCAGGAGCTCTGGGGCATAACTCGCACTTTGTGTGGAGGAGACTTACCACATGCTTGTTATGATCGTTTATCTTTACCTTTACTGCATTTCTATCTTTATTGTTATTATCTTTATTATCAGACTATTAGTAGATTTTATTTTCATGGTTACTAGAATTATGGCAACCGTATGCTTTTTGCGAGTGTTATATTATTCCAAGTTATAATAAATATCTACATCATTACAATCTATTGGTTATATTTAATTTTCTTTCATTCATTCATTTTTAAAATAAATAAAAAATAAAAAAAATAAAAAAATAATAATAAAAATAAAAAAATAAAAATAAAAATAAAAATAACTGTTATTTAAATCCTACATTTACAAATATATAAAATAATAAATAAACAAAATATTCTCTATGTTTCTTTCATGTACCAATATGCTATAAACACCCCAAGGTGAGATTCATGAACCAACCAAAGCCCAAATCCGTGCCAGCCCAATTTTCACAGTCCGCGGACGCGGACCCCCTCTCGGCGAACGCGGAGGCGTTCTGGGTTCTAAAACAAACCAGAATAAGAAAACCCCCATTTTTTCCACTCTCTTCATCTTCTACCTCCATAAATTCCGATTTCAATCACCATAAAACCCCATTAAACCATTAAAATCCCCCATTTCATAACTTCCCCACTACCATTACACCTTCCATTACACATTATCTATATAAAAACCATAGATTTCACCAAAATCTACGAAAACAAAAATTACCCATTTTCCATCACCAAACCTTCATTTCACTTCAACAATGGCAGCAGAGAACCTAGAAAACATCATTTTTCGAGATGGAAATGACGGAGTCAAGCAATGGGAGAAATGGGAGAAATTGCGGACATGCAACATTCTTGCAACGAGGTACCTCTTTCGGATTTTACATCACTCAAGAAATGTGGCAAGCACAACAAGCCAGAGAAGAAGAGCGTGATGGCCTATTCTATGCCATGTACCAACAACAGCAAGAGATTATGGATTTTATGCGGGAATCACAGAAATCCACTCTTGAAGGTTTCCAAGCACTTAGAGATCAAAATGCCTCTCTAATCGAGAGGATTGAGCAGATGGAGCTGTCACACACTACCCGACACCGCAGTAGGAGTCGTCGTCCCAGACGTCCAGAGCATGGTGGAGATGGCCCCAGTGGCCGACATGATTGAGTACCAGGTTTCACCTATCCCTTTCTCACTTTTATCGAAACATTGAGGACAATGTTCGGTTTAAGCGTGGGAGGAGATATTTACTGTTTTTAGTTGTTTTATTTAATGTTTTCTAGTATAGTTTAGTTTGTTTTAAAAATGTGCTTTACGAGTCATTTTCGTGTAGTTTATCTATTCTTCCAAATCTTAAGCCTTAACAAAAAAAATTTTAACAAAGAAGCAGCATTAATTTTGATAACTTAGGCTATTAGGACAAGTAAGATCAATTGCAAAGGCTTGGGAAAGCTATTTGAAAAATCGATATCGTTTTTACACCGTAAGTTTCTCAATTATATGAGCTTATCTAGATTTTTATTATACAGTGGCCTTAAAACCTCACCCTTCATCACTAACCCTTAAGTAGTTTATTTTAGCAGTCAGCACCATCTTAACCACCGCTAAGTGACAAACCGATGCAAATAGGTAAGATCCTGCCAAAGAAAAAGGAAAAGAAAAAGAAAAATAATAATTTCAAGAAGATGTTAAAGTATCTTCAGAGAAAAAATTGCAAGAAAAAGTACATAAAAAGAATTGGCAAAAAGTATCAAATCATTGATAAAAAGGATCAGGATTACCACAGGTTATGTTCACCATGCGAGTGAAAGACAACGGGCTTAATGTGACTGCGCTTGAATGAAAAGGGGTAAGAAAGGAATGAGTAAGATAGGCCTAAGTATAATATCATAGTTTGGATTGGTTTGTATAGGAGAGAAACTTATGCCCGCAAATCGCGGAAAGTGTCATTACGATACCCTTGGTTCATGAGTTAGTACCTACTGATGTATTATTGATCAAACTTAAGTTCTTAGCCCAGATCGGATACGTGCATGTTTGCTGTTTTTCTTTTGTTTACTTATCAGAGTTTGCTTGAGGACAATCAAAGGTTTAAGTGTGGGAGAATTTGATAACACTAAAATACACTGTATATTTGGCTCCGATTTTACATGATTTTAGTTGTTTATTTGTTATTTTCCTTTGCTATTATAGTATTTTGTTTTACTTTCAGATACATTGCCTAATTTGAGCTTACAGTAAGAAAACAAGGCAAAACAGAGCTAAAATGAAGATTTCTTGTGTAAATTGTACACTAGCCGTTCACTCAGCGGACGCCAAGGAGGACGCCGTTGGCATAATGACTTCACCCACACGCCAACGGTCACAAAAGACGTTTCACCTTCCAAACCACACTCGGTGGACGCGGAGCAGGGGTCGGCGGGCGCCGAAAGTTATAAAGGGGAAACGGTCTGAAACGTTTAAGGCAGTTACACCTGAAGAATTTAGTTTCTAAAACGTTTTTTCATTATGATTAGAGGCAGTTACAACTTCGAGTTTCCTATATAAGGACTTGTATTTTCACTTTCTAGATATCCAATCTTAGTTTTTCAACATAGGCATAGAGTTCACTTTGTAAAGCAATAATCCTTCACATCGAGGGGTTGTTGCACTATAGTTGTTAGTTGGATTGGAGCAATCATAGTTAGGAGCTATTTACTTTCCTGCAATTTATTTTCCAGCATCAGTACCAGATTCAGTCTCCGCTTTGGAGCAGGTTTCTTTTATAAAATACAATTTATTTTATCCGCATCGCTTTTATATTATTTATTTTCCCGCACTGCTTTATATTCGTTTATTTTTCCGTCTCTGCCATTACCTTATTATTTTATTTATCTGTGTGATCTGTGTCTCTTGGAACTGAACTTAAGCGTGACACTTGTGTTCACTCTCTCGAAATACACTCTCACACTTCGCACGTTTTTATTTTAAATATGTCTTTCTTTGCAAATCGATTTATTTTTATGTTCTCTATTACTATGTCTAGCTAAATCCCTTGTGCTGGGATGTGAGGATCGTCGTTCGGACGGTGCTCCACACGACATCTCTTTAGAAATACTTTAGGGGCTGTTTTTTATTTTAATTAAACTTTTCTGAACTTCAATTGATCGGTCATTACGTAAATGAGACCGTGTTTTTGTTTGCGTAATGACTGTGACTAGATCGGGTAAGATCGAAAGTCGTCCGACACTTTAGAAAAGAGTTTGTTAGTTGTTAATTGATAAATACAGCGGAAGCACTTTATTGATTAACTAGGAAATTTTTATATTATTAGAAAGAGGTTTTAAAACTATTTTCGGACGCGTTTATAGATTTAGGATCCGGTTGGTCGAGCATATGCCGGAAACCCTTTGGTATAAAATATTTTCAATCGAAAGCACTTTTTAACTAAGTCTTAGAGGTAATTACATAAAAAAGGACTTTATCACTTTAACGCAAGGAGCGACCGGTGCAGCGTGAGCGGCTGGTATAGATTAAAGGTTAGGTCTGGTTCTGATCACGCTAACGCGGCGGATCCTTTTTAATTAACTCTTTTTCAAAGAAGAAAACATTGCCCCATAAGTATTACTAATTAGATGATAGGAGTATTGTTTGATTGATGTGAATTACATTCCAGTATAGTATTTATCTGATTTATTTCTATTTTCGTTTAGTAGAAAGCTTTTACCCCGATATTCACTAGCCTTAGATAAACAACGTAACAATAGTAACCGATAGATTGACATTGGTCTCTGTAGGAACGATAAATCTTTTATCTTACTCTGACGCAATCCGTATACTTGCGGATAACACGCATCAGTGGCTGAAGGCAATCGAGAAGATCTTTCGGGTGATGGGGTGTACTGATAAGCAACAAGTTCAGTTTGGAATGCATATGCTGGAAGAAGAGGCCGAGGATTGGTGGGATAACACCCGTCAGAGACTCGCAGATGTTGGCACTGTGATAACCTGGGATGTGTTTAAGCAGGAATTTCTAGGAAAGTATTTTCCAGAGGATGCTTATGGCAAAAGAGAGGTGGAATTCCTTGAGCTGAAACAAGGAGACATGAATGTGGTGGAGTATGCTGCGAAGTTCGAGGCACTGGTGAAGTTCTGTCCGCACTACAACCGTGTTGATGCTGAGATGTCCAAGTGTCTCAAGTTCGAGAATGGGTTGAGACCGAAAATTAAGTAGGGTATTTGGTATCAACAGATCCGCAGGTATGCTGAATTGGTGGACAAGAGCAGAATCTACGATGAGGATAGCCGAGCTCGATCTGCTCACTACAAGCAGTTGAGCGAGAAGAAATGGCAGTATAGGGGGAAGCCTTATACAACTTCAGCTGACAAAGGGAAGCAGAAGGCTTCGGAGGGGAAAAAGACAAGTGGGGGAGCTGCTCCCGCTTCTGGAAAGTGTTATAAGTGTGGCGAGCAAGGCCACCGTGCTAATGCGTGCACCAATAGTGTGTTGAGGTGCTACAGATGTGGTAAGAGGGGTCATAGAGCTACTGACTGCAAGGACGGTGGTCTAACCTATTTCAATTGTGGAGAGAAAGGTCATATCAGTACCCAATGTCAAAAGCCGAAGAAGACCTCTATTGCCACTCAGACTAGTGGCCAGGTGTTTGCTTTGAGTGGTGCAGAAGTGCCAGAGAAGGACAACCTGATTCGAGGTACTTGTTTTATTAATAATATCTATAAAGAACAAGAGTTGGTTCTGCATTAATACCTCTGAGTTTTGATGATATCAAATAAGTATGTTTGTATGAACAATTTTATAAGACTAATGTTTGTTATTTGTGAGAATCTAACAAACAGGTTCTGCTTCCGTTAAAATGGCTTGAATATGTTGTTAAAAGAGAATACTTCGCCTACGCGCTTTACTTGATGTGCTAAATCACTTCAGAAGAATCTGAAGATCGTAGACTCTGATATACACTCTTTAGATAAAGGTTCTGAAGACCCAACTATAGTTTATACTCATGCTTCAACTAAATACCACCAGAAGCCTCTGAAGATATGATGACTAGGGGTGTTCGTAGTGCGGTTTGGTTCGGTTTTGAGCATAAAAATCATCCTAACCGCGAGATAAAAATGCATGCGGTTCAGTTTGGTTCGGTTGATTTTTAAAAATTCATCCAAACCAAACCAAACCAAACCAATGCGGTTAGAATCGGTTCGATGGTTGCGGTTTATAGACTTCTTGATTATGGAATTATAAAACTAAGAAACTAATCATATAATTTTCTAAACAGAACAATCATACAAAGCAATGCTTAGTCAAACACATACAAAGCAAAACTCTAGATTCATCCAAATGAAAAATAGTACTTTAATTTTAATATAATACTATAAATTGGAAATATTAATATGGAAAATGGTACTTTAGTTATTAATATGGAAATATAATATTAGAAATTAGGAAGTTAAGGTTAATATGCGGTTCGGTTCGGATCGGTTCGGTTGTGTGGAACAAAAACCGCAAACCGAACTGAACCGCGCGGTTCATTAAAAATATCATCCAAAATAATCCAAACCAAATGCGGTTTTTTACGGTTTTCGGTTTGGATTGGTTCGATTTGCGGTTTTGCTTTTGGATTGGTTCGGATACGATAACCCCTAATGATGACAACATTCTAAGCGAACAAGGTTCTGAAGATCAAGTGCTAAGGACTCCGAAGGCGCAGCTCTGTGGACTCCAAGACTTGAAGATCTTAAAGAACCAAGCTACGTTTTCCATTCTTACTCATGCTCGTAGAAGCCTCTGAAGTTAAGAAGATTAGAAGACTAAGCAACGAAGTTCAAACGAAGATATCTTGGTAACTATGCAAAAGTTCAAATGAAGATTTCTTGGTAACAGTGCCAACGAAGATATACTGACAAGACAGGACACAAAAGGTTTTATCTGTCCTCACGTTTCTACCAAACCGCCATCAATAGTCATGATTACTTTGCAACGCTTACTTTTACTCGGCTATAAAAGGACTTGAAGACTCAAAAAATGATAACAACATCTCTGATTAAAAATACGCTCTATTTTGCTATTATCATTCAAGGAGTCATTTTCTGTGTTGTAAAATAGTTTACATATTCAGCTTGTGCTAGAAGCAATACCTTGTAAACAAATTCTTTTTCAAACTGTTGTTTGAAGTTCCTTGAGAAAAACCTGGTGAGGTTAGATTTCTTTAGAAGTCTAGGACTAGTGAAAGTCTTAGAGGTTGTTCCTTAAGAGAGATCAGTGTGGTTAGATCTCTTGAGAAGTCTAGAACTTGAGAGTTTTAGAGGTTGTTGTTAGTCACTAGCATTTTGGCTTGTGCATTGTATTAATCTGTTTCATTACTGGATTAAGACCTCGATTGAGAGAGGCGAAATCACCTTGGCGGGTGGACTAGATTAACTTGAGGAATTCTCAATTGAACTAGTATAAACATACCGTGTTATCTCTTTAAGATTCATTAAGATTATCATTCATAAGTTAAAGAGTTGTTAAAAAGGGGTTAGTACAAAAGAAAAGAATTTATTTTGAAAAACCAATTCAAACCCCCCTTTCTTGTGTTTTTCACACCTTCAATTGGCATCAGAGCTCCGGTTCTGAGGTGAGAAAAAGGTTGAATTTTTATCAAGCACTTAACAGTGTTCAGTACCGATCCAAGTGTGAAAAATAATGGCTGCACCTGAATCAAATATTACTGCAAATGAAAGAGATTCTTATAGTGCAAAACCCCATATCTTTTATGGGGAAAATTTTGACTATTGGAAAGACAGAATTGAAAGTTACTTTCTGGCTTTTGACTTAGATATATGGGATCTGGTAGTTGATGGCTACAGTTACCCTGTAGATTCTGAAGGCAAAAGGATTGCCAGAAGTGCATTAACAGATGCTCAAAAGAAGACTTACAAGAATCATCACAGAGCAAGAACGATTCTATTAAATGCAATTTCATATACGGAATATGAAAAGATCACAAACAAAGAAATTGCAAAGTCTATTTTTGATTCTCTCCGAATGACTCATGAAGGCAATGCTCAAGTCAAAGAGACAAAGGCTCTCGCACTAATCCAGAAATATGAGGTCTTCAGAATGGAAGACGGTGAATCTGTCGAAACTATGTTTTCAAGATTCCAGATGCTTGTTGCAGGACTCAAAGTTTTGGACAAAGGTTATTCTACTGCTGATCATGTCAAGAAGATTATCAGAAGTCTGCCTGTCAAATGGAGACCAATGGTAACAGCTTTAAAACTAGTAAAGGATTTGAACAACATAAGTCTTGAGGAACTAATTAGTTCTTTAAGTTGTCACGAAATAGAACTTCAAGGAGATGAACCTCAGAAGAAAAGTAAATATATTGCTCTAAAGGCTAAATCTAAAAAGAAAAAGGCTTATCAAGCAGAGGAAGAATCTAAAGAAGATTCAGACGAAGATGAACTATATCTCATATCAAAGAAGATAAGCCAACTGTGGAAATACAGAAGAAATAAGTTCAGAGGACCAAGAAGAAGATCTGAGTCTATACATGGTCAAAAGAAAACATATGGAAGAGAAGTTACGTGTTTTGAATGAAAGGAACCTGGACATATCAATAATGATTGTCCAAAGTTCAAGAAAGATGGAAAACCTAGAAAAGCTAAAAAGGGTCTTATGGCAACTTGGGATGATTCAGAGTCAGAAGAAGATTCTGATGGAGAACATGCCAATATAGCATTCATGGCTAAGACCAGCATGAACGAAGTTCTATCAGAAGAAGAAGTATCAGACTCTGATGATGACAGAGAGGTACTTTCTTCCTTATCTCGTTCTAAACTTGAAATAGGATTATCTGAACTTATGGATAGGTATCAACTTCTTCTAAGAAAACACAAAACTCTGAAAAAGACTTTTATGGCTCCCTCCGAGGATCTTACTAAAAGCAAGCAAACCATTTTTGAATTAAACGAAAAATTATTTTTCTTAGAAAAATCAAATGCTGCTTTAAAAAGTAAAGTATCTAAGTTAGAGGAAGAGACCACGTCTGATAAAATTGTCACTAATGAAGTTGTCAGATATGACAGAGCTTATCAGCACTTCCTTGCTAAAAGCATAGATAGAAGCAAAATGGCTTCAATGATCCATGGAGTTAGCAGAAATGGAAATAAAGGTCTAGGATATTCAGGACCATCACAACCATATGATAAAACCAAGAATATGAAACTAATACTTCTATCTAAACATTTTGTGCGTGCTGATACTAAACTAAAATATCCAGAACCAGAAGGTTCTAAGTCTGTTATATCACAAACACAGACACGGAAGAAAACTTCCAAACTCAGAAATTATGCACAAATACCGCACTATTATCCTGCTGCACGAAAATCCAAAGGTGTCTGAACCTCTGGAAAGACTAATGTGAAAGGACCCACAAAATGGGTACCTAAGAATAAGATAATTTATGTTGCAGATATCCTTAATGGCGCCACTGAAACACCAGTCATGGTACCTGGACAGTGGATGCTCACGACACATGATGAGAGAAAGGCATATGTTCCAAGATCTGAAACTTAAGCCTGGAGGTGTCGTCAGTTTCGGAGGAAATCAGAAGGGAAGAATCATTGGCTCCGAAACTGTTGGTAATGGTAAACTTCCTTCTATAAATAATGTTCTTTTAGTTGAAGGTCTAATGCATAATTTATTGTCAATTAGCCAACTTAGTGACAATGGTTATGATGTTATCTTCAATCAAACGTCCTGTAAGGCTGTTAGTCAAAAGGATGGATCTGTTCTGTTCAATGGTAAAAGGAAGAACAATATTTACAAAATTAAATTATCAGATTTAAAACATCAAAATGTAAAGTGTCTTTTGTCTGTCAATGAAGAGCAATGGGTCTGACACAGACGTCTGGGTCATGTTAGCTTGAGAAGAATCTCACAAGTGAATAAGCTTGGACTTGTCAGAGGTTTGCTAAATCTGAAGTACTCTTCAGATGCTCTTTGTGAAGCATGTCAGAAAGGCAAGTTTTCAAAAACTTCTTTTAAATCAAAGAATACTGTTTCTACCTCTAGACCATTGGAACTTCTCCACATTGATCTATTTGGACCAGTGAAAACTACTTCTATCAATGGTAAGAAATACAGACTAGTCATCGTTGATGATTACAGTCGTTGGACATGGGTAAAATTCTTAAGACACAAGGATAAGTCACATTCTGTGTTTGCTTCCTTCTGCACCCAAGTGCAAAACGAAAAGAATTGCAAAATCGTCAAGGTCAGAAGTGATCATGGTGGAGAATTTGAAAACAAAGATTTTGAAAAACTTTTTGATTCGCGTGGGATATCTCATGATTTTTCTTGTCCTAGAACTCCACAACAAAATGGAGTTGTAGAAAGAAAGAACAGAACTTTACAAGAAATGGCTCGCACCATGATCCAAGAAACTGACATGGCTAAGCACTTTTGGGCAGGGGCAGTCAACACAGCGTGTTATATTCAAAATAGAATCTCCATAAGCCCTATCTTGAGTAAAACTCCCTATGAATTGTGGAAGAATAAAATTCCCAACATTTCTTATTTTCACCCTTTTGGGTGTATTTATTTTATGTTAAACACTAAAGAGAATATTGGCAGGCTTGATTCCAAAGCACAGAAGTGTCTGCTGTTAGGATACTCTGAACACTAAAGAGGCTACAGAGTTTATAACACAAAATCACGGATTGTGGAAGAATCAATTCATGTCAGATTCGATGATAAGCTTAACCCTGAAAAGTCAAAGCTAGTTGAAAAGTTTGCAGATTTGGAAATAAGCTTTTCAGAACCTAAAGAAAAGGTAAAAGAAGTTAAAACTCCAGAAGTTCCTACTCAAAATATCATTGATGTATCGTCTAATACTCCACAACAAAAGAAAAGGAGAATCTCAACTTCACACCCTAAAGAACTAATTCTAGGTAGCAAGGATGCTCCCATCAGAACCAGATCAGCTTTCAAACCCTATGAAGAAACGCTTCTAGGATTGGTATCATTAATTGAGCCAACAATAGTTGATGAAGCTCTTATGGACAAGGACTGGGTTCTGGCAATGGAAGAAGAACTTAACCAGTTCTCAAAGAATGACGTATAGGATCTTGTCCTAAAACCTAAAAATGTCCATATAATTGGTACTAAATGGGTTTTCAGAAACAAGCTCAATGAAAAGGATTGATCAGAAACCAGAGGCTACTTACATTCATCAAAGTAAGTACACAAAAGAACTTTTGAAGAAATTCAACATGATAGATTGTAAGATAGCAAAAACTCCAATGCACCCAACATGCGTCATGGAGAAAGTAGAAACAAGTGGTAAAGTTTGTCAGAAGAACTATCATGGTATGATAGGATCTCTTTTGTATTTAACTGCTTCTAGACCTGATATTTTATTCAGCGTTCATCTGTGTGCTAGATTTCAATCAGATCCCAGAGAATCTCAATTAACTGCTGTTAAAAGAATTTTAAGGTATCTGAAAGGAACTACTAACCTTGGCTTGATGTATGAGAAAACATCAAAGTACACTTTATCTGGTTATTGTGATGCAGACTATGCTGGAGACAGATTGGAAAGAAAAAGCACATCTGGAAACTGTCAGTTTCTAGGGAAAAATCTGATCTCATGGTCAAGCAAGAGGCAATATACAATTGCTCTCTCTACAGCAAAAGCATAGTACATTTCCACTTCTCTATGCAGTACGCAGATGCTCTGGATGAAAAATCAGCTAGAAGATTATCAGATACATGAGAGTAGCATCCATATCTATTGTGATAATACTGCTGCTATCTGTTTAAGTAAAAATCCAATCTTGCATTCTAGGGCTAAGCACATAGAAATTAAACATCACTTTATTAGAGACTATGTTCAGAAGGGAACTCTATGTTTAAAATCCATCGATACAGACCATTAGTGGGCTGACATTTTTACAAAACCCTTGGTTGAAGATAGATTTCAATTTATTCTGACACATTTGAAAATGGATTTTTGTCCAGAGTAAGATCGTATCAGAATCAGATGTGTTTAGTTAGAGTCTGAAGAAATAATATTTTTTTTAATCTCGGTTATTAGAGGCTACTTCGGTCAGGACTGTCTCTGATCAGACAGAAACTCTTGAGTTGTCCAGATTATGAGAATATTAAAACGTGTCACTTGAATTAGAAAATGATTAACGCGTGTAACCTAGGTTATGTCCAAATCATTACATCTATTTTAAAGTACATAATGAACAATCATCTCTCTTGGGATTGATTTAAAATCATAATTGCGTTCATTCCTTGACTCCCAATACTTTATTTTAATTTTTCAAATTTCAAAAACACTTTATAAATCTACTCACACTACCTCACATTCATTTCCACACCTTAAGAAACCCTAAAACCCCTAAATCGCTTCCTTCTCTCTCTCACCTACTCATTGTTCTCATCTCAATCAATCACAAACTTCATCATGATGAATCACATTCAACAAGAAACTGTCAATTTCTTCAAAGAAACAGAAGCATCTTTGAATCCTTCGAAAGGGTCATCATCTTCATCAGTCGCGCCTGCTATCACCTCCGCAACTACTGCAACTGTTGCATCGACTTCATCGTCTCCTCCTGAGATTGATGAAAACCATGTTACTTAAAGAAATGCAGCAGTTACGTGTGTGCGTCCTGCGGATAAACTAACAGTTTTCAAGGAACTGCATGTGGATTTCCAGAATCTTGCAAACAATGGGGTTGATCTTTCAGCTGAACTCGAATGTCAAGGATGGAATAACTACTTTGAAAGGCTTAAAGGTCCTATCTATGAATCCCTTGTAAAAGAAGTCAGGAGAATGGTCGATACTGACGATTTTCATGTCGTCTCCTTTGTTATGGAAAAGAGGATTATCATTTCTGAAAAATTGATTTCAGATCTTCTAGGAATGAAGTTCTTGGAAGGGAAACGAGTCTATGAAAAGCTCGAAAAATCTGACATTGCCATCAGCAAGGAAATCTTTACGAACTATCAATCTAAGAAAATAGATTATAAAAGTGTAGACTTCCATGATAAACTGAGAATGTGGCACAAGATCATTCTTGGTTGTATCAACCCAAGACCTCTGAAGAGTTCCGCGGACTACTTTAATACTACTCAGAGGAACATGTTGTACTATTTACACAAAAAGAAGAAAATGAATTTGCCCTTCATCCTGTTTTCCTATCTAAGAGACAAAGTGCGCAAGTCCAGAACAACGGCTTTACCTACAAAGAAGATTCCAACCTACATTCCTTTCAGTAGATTGCTCTTCGACATTTTTGTTGAAAGCAGGCAAGTGGATTATCTGATTAAAGAAGCCAGATATACAGAATATTTGGATCCATGCATTCGAGAGTCTTTAAATGCCAATACCCTAAAAAATATGAAAATAATCAAAGAGGTTCAATTTAAACCTACTGTTATCCCTCATGAAAATGTGATACAAAGCAGAGTTCAGGTGAAAGACTATCCCTCTTTTGACAGCTGTGAAAATAAGGAAATTATTGCTGGACTTATTGCTATAATGGAAAAAGAAGGACAAGACGTGTCTAAGGTCAGAATTGAAGAAGTTGAGCCCAGTAAAAGAAAAAGGAAGCTAATTGAAGAGGATCCTGAACCCAAGAAAAAGAAGAAGACTAACAAGTCAGAGACCTCCAAGATTTTTGCTCAAGATTCTCAATCTAAAAGAGCTAGTAAGTCCGCCATCAATTCTTCTGTTTTAACAGTTAATGCTGAACCTGTCATTATTTCATCATCATCTCAACAAGCTACCTGCATTCCCACCTCAAATCCACAAGTCAGCTTCAAGTCACCATCTTTTTTAATTCCACCACCACCAATCTATATTCCTGTAATTTCACAAATTTCCTTTCCATCAATTAGTACACCTATCCAATCCGAAGCCATTCCTACATACACTTCATCAACAACCACCTCAATTATCCAACCAGATATATCTGTCTCACCGATGTCCTACGCTTTTCATTAGAAAATCATTGCTGAATCCTCAATCCAACACTCTGATCCTCCATCTCCAAATCCTAAACCAGCATCTGAAGAAACAAGTGTTAAATCCCTATAGATTGTTACTTCTGAATCCCCTTCAGAATTAGAAACTTTTGAGCTCTCTTCTCACACTACTAAAACCAATTCATCTCAACCAAATCCTGAACCCACTCAACCTGAAATTGCTTCATCTGATGAACCCAACTCTGAAACAAGTTCCGATGAATCCAACCTGGCCTTGGTCATCTATGAAAGACCCCCTCCAAAAACCATTGATGAATGTATTAGCAAATTTCACGAAAAGGCGTTGGAGAAAGTAGCAAAGCTACTAGCAGAGACCAGGACAAGTGTCAAGCCTATGGAGCTTGTAAATTCTTGGGACGCATTTCAGAAGTGGTTAGACTCTGAATTTGCAAGGATGTCTACGTTCTCTGAAGCTGCTAAAGCTGCTGGAGTTGAATTGGTGAAAGCAAGAGAAGAGGCTGAGGAAAGAAAAAGAAAATTCAATTTTCTAGTGATTAAGCAAAGAAAGGCTGAAGAAAAGGTTGTTGAAGAAGCAAGACTTCGTGCAGAAGAAGAAGCAAGGCTGGCAAAAGAAGCTGAAGCTATAGAAAGAGCTAAGCAAGATGCCTTAGTTGTTTCCTCACCTGAACCTGATGTGGTGCGTTTGGAAAACGCAGTTAAAATAATCTGAGGAGAACAACAGATTTTCAGAGAAAACTTTGCAGAACAGAAGGTTGTCAATGCAAATCTTCAGAACCTGCTTCAAAAGATTTTGGACAAAATGTCCTCTGGAAGCACCTAACCTTTTCTTTGTTTTGTTTTGATTCTATGTCTTTAGAATTTAGGACTTTGTTTTTCACCCTTTGTTCACGAAGCTTTTTTATTATGACAAAAAGGGGGAGAAGTTATGAATGTGAATTTTTGGTTCTTATAGTCAATCTCTGAAGAACAAGTTGTTTACATTCTAACCAGTAAATTGCTATTTCTGTTAGATGTTTTTCTTTGTCCCTCTTTTCAGGAATTCTGATCTAGTTCTGAGTTTGTGTCAAACTCTGAAGGATCAAATCTATAAATAAATCAAGACTATGAAGATTTCAGTATCTGATTTTCTTAATCAGGGGGAGTCCATCTCGAAAAATTCACAAGTTAAAAAATTTAATCTTCACCCAGTTTGAAAATCAGGGGGAGTATCTCATGTGAAGAATAAGTATTTCTTAACCTTCTTATTTCGATTACCCTTGTATTATGTACAAAATTGTGTCATCAAAATACATAGTTTTGTCATCATCAAAAAGGGGGAGATTATAAAGAACAAGAGTTGGTTCTGCATTAATACCTCTGAGTTTTGATGATATCAAACAAGTAAGTTTGTATGAACAATTTTATAAGACTAATGTTTGTTACTTGTGAGAATCTAATAAACAGGTTTTGCTTCCGTTAAAATGGCGTGAATATGTTGTTAAAAGAGAATACTTCGCCTACGCGCTTTACTTGATGTGCTAAATCACTTCAGAAGAATCTGAAGATCGTAGACTCTGATATACGCTCTTTAGATAAAGGTTCTGAAGACCCAACTGTAGCGAGCGATTTTGGACGCGGTTCTTAAGCGCTGGTCGCTCTCTGCGGTTTGAGCTTAAACTATAGGTCGATTCATTTTTTATCCTATTGTGAGCTGAATAAGGAAGGGAAATAGATGTCTTCAATTAACCCTGCTTGCATACTGAGTTTAAACAGCGGTCTGTTAGGTTACGGATGCTATCAATGTGGGGGGGCCTTTGTACTGGTTATTTGTATTTTCGCCAATACTGTTTTCTTTCTCTTTTACCTGGGCAGAAGGTTTCTGGCGGGGAACAAGGATTAGGATGTTAGGACTGATGCTTTCGAATTACTAATTTTTGATTGATGGAGATATGGGATTTGGGTTTTTTGTTGATTGTGCTCGCTAAGATCTTTTCTTTCGATCTTATGCCTACGTATTCCCGTTTACCGAAATAGGGAAATCAGAGCGTTCGTAGTTCCTCCTATTCTATGGGAGGAAATGGGTGTTTTTGGTGTTTTGGTGTCTTGTTCAAAGCCCAAGACGTGAAGCGAAAGGTGGTTTGTATCTTGTTCAAAGCCCAAGATGTGAAGCTGAAAGGTCTATTTGTGTCTTGTTCAAAGCCCAAGACGTGAAGCTGAAAGACCTCGACTTTAGAGAGAATTTGTCATCTCTAAAGAGAGGGAAGGAGAATTACTTTAACTGGGATACGCGGATCCGAGCAATGCCATAATTTCCGAAGAAAGGGTTTTAACCTGAAGGAGAAGACTTTAACTCAGTGTAGAGCAATGCCATCTTTCCTTAGGAATTTCTCATGCTAAAAGAGGGACAATGGCATGGATATCGATGATCCAGAGGCTTGCCGCTTACAGCGATTAAATGAAAGGAAAGGAGTTGTTGATGTTTGTGTACTGTGAACGAGGCACAGCTTTGATGCTAAAAGGTTGATTGGATTAACCAGTGGTTTTCTTATACAAAGCCTAAGAGGAGGCTAATTTTCGCTAGGAAAATCATTATACAAAGCCTAAGAAGAGGCTATCATTCCCGAAGGAAGAGATCATTATACGAAGCCTAAGAGGAGGCTGTGAATACTTCTAAGAAGCCGTAGTGTCCTTGAATAATGCCCAAGAGGAGGCCGATGCTTTTAAGAAGCACGTGGGTCTATCATCTCCTTTCCATTAGGAGAGATAACTCTTTTAAAGATAAAAACCACTGGTAAACGTGCGAGGTTTACTATCCAGTGACTTTTAGCTTTTAAAGAGGGTTCCTTAGTTAAGGTCCAAGATTATGACCGTAGTGGGTACCCAAACCCCGAGACATTCAAGGCAAGCTATCCACAAGGAATAGATCAAGTCAGGGAAGTTCGAGAATTTGGAAGAAACTCAAAGATGCCATTCATGGAGAATACATTCATCTTGGTGAGTAGAGCTTCTTGACGATTCCTAAGGAGGACAGCCGAAGAGAAGACTGTATCTGGTGCTCCTATTGGGGATCTAGGCGTCTATTTCTACGAATAAATGAAACGGTGTCACCTAGTTCTAGACGTAGTTGCCGGGGAAACTCGAAATATCTATACTATTATTACACAGTAGATATGAGTTTATGAAAGGAGACTTACAGTGAGCAGCCCCACAATACAGTTATATATATATATATGAGTTTGTGAAAGGAGACTTACAGCGAAACAGCCCCACAATACAGTTATATATATATATATATGAAAGCGGTAAATGAAAGCATATAAACACTTACTCGGTTGTAGAGCTTCCATGCTGTTTGGTTAGTTGTTCAACAAAGAAAGATTGAAAACAACAGTATATTCAAAATCAAAGGAGAAGGTGCTTTGAAAAAGAAAGATTTGGGGCTTACAGCTCAAGGAGAGGCCCAGGGTTTTATCAGTGAGCACACTATTTGACTTTGTACAGCGGGACTTATACAAGTGACTGGGGCCCAAAAAGGTTTTCTGTACAAAGGGATGGGTCTTACACTCTCTCAAGAGGCCCAAAAAGTTTTAAAGAAAAGAGTGGGGCTTATAACACGAGGGTAGGCCCAGTTGATTTTTCGTTTAAAAATGGCGATCGCGCCGAGGTTTTCTTTTAACGCAGAGGGACTTATACAATAAGTGAGGCCCAAAATGTTTTGGTTAAAAGGGGGATTGGGTCTTACACTCTAATAGAGGCCCAAAAGTTTTGAATGGGTCTTATAGCTCGAGGAGAGGCCCAGATGATTTTTATTTTTTAAACGGGCGACGATCGCGCCGTTTACTTGTACAGAGGGACTTATACAATGAGTGAGGCCCAAAAAGTTTTTGTACAAGGGGGGATGGGTCTTACACTCTCTCAAGAGGCCCAAAAAAGGTTTGAAAATGATTTATGAGGGTTGAATTAATCCAAAACCCTAATTTGTTTTCAAAATGTATTTAATTGAATAAAAATTCAATTAAAATGATCAACAATTGTTTAACACATGGAAAACAAATTGTGATCTTGGATTAATGCTACAAAAATTAAGTATTGACCTACAAAATAATTAGAAAGCATTAAAAGTTGCAAAATCAATGTAGAAAAAATATTTAAAATGTCAAAAACAATTAAAATATTAATTCTTTGCAAAAATATCAATTATATGAAATAAATAATATTTTTGGGATTTTTTGTGAAAATAAAATATTTTAACATTTTTGTGAATTATTAAAAAAAGAATCAACTCAAAATCATTAAAACTCAGAGAGAAATTAATTTTTGAATCAATTAAACAAAATCACAAAATTCAAATATTTGAATTTCTAAAAATGGCGCCAAGAACAAGCTGAAGAACACGCGCGTGTTCTTGGTTTCTCAGATTTGTATTTTCTATCCAATCTCCATGAATACGTAATCATATCATGCAATCCACATATCATTATGCTCGCCTCAACCTCACGATCATGTCTATGTACTTTAATTTCATTTAAATTAAACATACAACAAGAAATCACGAAGAGACCTCAAGAACCCTAATTTCTGCATGAAGGCTAGGATTTTTGATACACGATTCAAACAATGCAATTAATTGAGGGAAAACATTTCATGCATGATTATGAACATATGGCCAAATTATTGTGCGAGGAAATATGCATAGATTGAGAGATGACCAAGTATGTGCTTACCTCTAAGTCGTGATAGCAAGTTCAATGTGATTTTTGATTTGGAGGTGTTGCAGATGAGTGGTGATGATCTGAACAGCATCCCTACACCCTATGGATTGTGTTTGGATGGTTGGACTTGATTGAAATTGGCTGGATCATTTTGTGGTACCTCAACTGCACTTTGGTTAAAACCTTGAGCAACCAGCTGGTGATTTTGTGAAATTGATGTTTCAGAAGTAATCTAAGTGTTTGATCAGCTCATATGTGATGTATGTGAGGTGTGTGAGTGATTGGTTTGATTGGAATTGCTCTCAAACTCAAAACCCGATAGTGACTTGCCTTAGAAGGCAAAATTGGAGTGAAAGAAGAGATTTTGAGGAAAGTATCTGTTAGATGGCTTTGGTGTACTCAAACTGACCACAATTGAGCTCTATTTATAGTAGAGCAAGTTTGTTTTGCAAGAAATAGTGCATGGCAGCTGGTAAGTAGGTTTGGCCAATGTTGTCCAATGAAAATCCAAGTCTCCTCTAGCCAATGGCTAGAGGTTAGGGCACAGAGCTTTGGTCCCCTTGGTCTTGGATAAGTCTTGACTGATTTCAGATGAGAATGGCTCAGTCCATGCCACCTTGATGGTTTCATTGAATGCCTCATTCCAAATTTGAAGTCTTGTCCCTATTTTGGCCATTCTAGGTTCAACATGCTATTTCTTGTTCCATGGACTTTGGAGGCTTGGCTCAGTGATTGTCCCCTTTAGATTCAATCCTCTGAGGTGTCCAAGTGGATAGGAGCAATTGAATTTGGCTGATTTTGGCAAATCGACCAAAGTTGCAAATTCTGCCTTGCCTTGACAGATTTCAGCAAGGCAACTTGGCAATGTTGTATCTCATGGTGTAGGTTGAATTTGGCAATGTTCTTGGCCATTTTGGAAAGCTGTTACATGATACAACAACTGTTTGAACAAGTTTTGTTTTGATCTCTTTTGATTCCAAGTGAAAAATCCCCTTACATTTGGCAAAAAGTGAGGCAGAATCTGACTTAGTGAAAATTTCACTAAGTGTTGGAAAAAGTGACATTTTCACTTTTCAGCCACTTTGATCACTCCATAACTCAAAATCCTTAATGAATTGGAATGACTTGTAGTTGAAGCTTTTGTAGGTGATAATTAGGGCTACAAATCCATCTTTGGATGAGAAAAAATGGCCTTGTGGTTTAGGAGTTATGGTCCTCCAAAGTTGGTACCTTTGCCACTTTATTTTTAACTTAGAAAAATTTCTTAGTTTTATGGTTACCCCTTTTACAAGTTATCTCACTTTTCTTGATTTTTCTTGATGAATGATGATTCAAATCATACATTAACATCATTTTAGGGTTAAAAATCCATTTTGGTGAAAAATCTCAAAAAGTCAAAGTTGACTTTTGTGCACAGTTGACTTTTTATCAGATGAATTCCAAACTGTGCAATTCTTCAGGAAATCATGTCCTTGACCTAAATCAAACTTGATGGACATGTTCCATGGGTGTCATAGGGTATATTCAATCATGTATTAGGGTTTGGGAGCATGTCTTGGTCAAAAGTCAAAGTTACAGTTGACTTTTCTCTTAAAACCCTAATTGTGGTGCAGATGAAATTGAGACTTGTTGCTCAAACTTCTTGGATCAATCCATTGTTCCAAATGGATCAATATGGTATATTAGAGACCCTCAAATCATGTCTTGAGGTCTTGGCTCATGGTTTGTCCCAAAAGTCAACTTAGGGGTGAATTAGGTTAAGAAACCCTAATTCCTGATTTTTGATGAATGCATCCCCTGAGGCAAAATTGACTTGATGCATGGGTTCATGAGGTTCCATGAAGTATATTAGGTCATGTTTTGGATCATTGCCTTGTGCCCAGATGAAAATTTTCCATCTGGAGGCCCTGGTCGACCAAAACCCTAATTTGGTGACACTGGCGATCTTGAGGCTTGATCCACCTAGAAGGGAGCAGCCTTGTGCTTAATCCTTGAAGTGGGAGTCCTTTTTGATCCATTGTGGATATTTAAGAGATTAGACAAGTTGAAGATCATGTCATTTCTTGATTGATCCTTTGTCTAAGCACTCAGAGAGGGCTTGAAACCCTAATTTTGATTGTATTGGATGCTCACCCATCTTTGGGGAGACTGATGAAGCATGATGGTTCATCCATATTGTGATGATGATTTTCACAATGATGGGAAAACTAAGTGGTCAAAATTTGGGGTATTACAGATGCCCCTATTTAATCTTCTTGGACCCGAAGGTGTGAATGACGAAGGGATTTGGGCATTCGGGGTGCAAGAGGATTAAATATCGGAATACCCGAAATTTTGATGGTGGTTATGAATGGTAGCTTACGCATTCATCTTCTTTAGCTAAGCAATGATGCTTAGAAAAGGTAAACTTCCCCTCGATCCTGGTTTCCTACCAAGGAACTAGTCTCAGTCTCTTTTGAAATAAACTTCCCCTCGATCCTGGTTTCCTACCAAGGAACTGGTCTTGGTTTCTTTTGAACTTCCCCTCGTTCTTGGTTTCGTACCAAGAACTGGTCTCAGTCTCTGAAATGAACTTCCCCTCGTTCCTGGTTTCCTACCAAGGAACTTGTCTTAGTTTCTTTTGTCAACTTCCCCTCGATCCTGGTTTCCTACCAAGGAACTGGTCTTAGTTTCTTTTGAAATAAACTTCCCCTCGATCCTGGTTTCCTACCAAGGAACTGGTCTTAGTTTCTTTTGTCAATAAACTTTATTGACAAGGGACGCTATGTGTAGCGGTTTTCCTTCAAACTTCTCACCGAATTTTCCTGGGGAGATGCCATTTGAGTAGAAAATGTTTTGTTGTCAGACTTGCTGGGGAACCCATTCGTCTGAGTTGTAGAGGTACACAAACTTCTCTGTTTTGGAGACGTCATTTGTCGATTCTACTGGGGAAAGCGAGTCTCTTGAGAGACTGTTTTCGTTTGGGGTTACATCATACTTTTCTCGGGATCTTCCCAGAGAAATGCCATATGATGGGATCCAATTTTGAGGTGCCGATGACCTTCTCATCAGTGGTTTTTCAGAGCAAAACTGGCGTGCTGCCGAATCTCTGATCACGAGGCTTTCTCTGTGGATTTTCCTTAATCCGGGAAAGCAAGGATATCATCTTCAATGGCGAAGAGTGATGCTTATTGAAAGTTTTCTCTGGCTTTTCAGAGGTTCAAGTTATCAAAGTGGTCAAGGACCAACTTCTTTCCAGAATTAAACTGGAAGCGAGGTTGTTCAGGCACAGTATTTCCTGACGAGGCAAGAACTAACAACTCGATTGAGAGGACTTCTACCACTAGGGGACAGGACCGACTAGAGTGATAGTGATGCAATATGAAATGTGAATGCAAATAAAAAATGCATGATGTATGTATGTATGTGCTGACAAAACAGACGCAACATACAGACTAAGAGATGAACACAATCGGATACTCGGCCATCACGGGGCGAAGAAGTACCGTTGATTCAAAATAGCAATTCCACCTTGCTTAGGAGAGATAGTCCCGTTGGGAGCTATGTTGATCGGGCTTAGGAGATGAGAACTCGGCCGAGGATGTCAGACGAAACAAGGTCTCTGACACAGTTGATCCCTTCATTCAGGCGAACTGGTTTAGAAGGAGTACTTTGATTCTGCACTTTGAAGTTCGCTTACTTCGGGAGAAGCGATCGATGTTCTTCTGATGTTCAACAGTCAAAAGAAATGCCATCTTTAATTTAAAAACAGAAAAAGTTTAACAAGTAAATTTGTTTTATTTCAAGAATCGCTGATTAAGTTTAAACAACGTCGTTCTGTAAAGCTAAAACAAGTAAAGAATTACAAACAAAAGCACAAGGGCTCAAATTTTATTGATAAGATGGAGATCAGCCAAACGCGTGATTCCAAAGAGTATATACAAAGTTAGAAAATGGCAATTTACAGGGAAAAGGGCTACGTTGAAACATAACGACCACTATCCTTCTACCAACTTTGAATTCGAGGCATCCTGAGCTTCTGTCGAAGATGACCTTTGACTGGAGATTTCCTCCGATAGATGATGCTGTAACTGCTGCTGAGGGACTTGCCTCTGTTGAACATAGTTACTTGCCATTATCCCTAATTTTTGCCTGGATTGTACTATGAGATTTCCAATCCATCGGGATAATTTTTTTTCATGTCTCTAACTTTTGCCTGGACCCCCCTTTCGGGTTTTCAATCCACCAAGACGTTTTTTTTTTAGGCGAAGTATTTCTTGACTACATCAACATTCGTGGGGTAGGCAAATTCCTCTCCGTCCATGGTTGCAAGTCTCCAAGCGTCGCCTGAGAAAGCTTTTGTGACCACATAGGGGCCATCATAATTTGGGGTCCATTTGCCCCGAGAGTCAGTGAGAAATGATTGTATCTTCTTGAGCACGAGGTCTCCTTTTCTGAAAATACGCGGTCGGACCTTTTTGTCGAACGCCCTCTTCATTCTCTGTTGATACAACTGACCGTGGCATAGTGTCGTGATTCTCTTTTTTTCGATCAGGTTCAGTTCGTCGTGTCGACTTTGACACCATTCAGCTTCGGTGAGCTGAGCTTCCATCAATACCCGGATTGATGGGATCTCTACTTCTATGGGGAGCACTGCTTCCATGCCATATACTAGAGAGAAAGGGGTTGCCCCTGTTGAAGTGTGGATAGATGTTCGATAACCGTGAAGAGCAAAGGGTAGCATTTCGTGCCAATCTTTATAGGTTACAACCATCTTTTGAACGATCTTCTTGATGTTCTTGTTAGCCGCTTCTACCGCTCCGTTCATCTTTGGTCGGTAGGGAGATGAGTTATGGTGTTCGATCTTAAACTCTGCACACAACTCTTTCATCATCTTATTGTTCAAGTTAGATCCATTATCAGTAATGATCTCGCTTGGAACACCATAACGGCAGATGATATTGTTTTTGATAAATCGGACCACCACTTGTCGGGTTACATTGGCGAATGACACTGCTTCGACCCACTTGGTGAAATAATCAATGGCTACCAGAATGAACCGATGTCCGTTTGAAGCCTTAGGTTCAATCATACCAATCATGTCGATTCCCCATATGGAAAAAGGCCACGGGGAAGAAAGAACTTTGAGATGTGATGGCGGTACATGAATTTTGTCGGAGTATATCTGACACTTGTGACACCTCCTCATGTACTTGTAGCAGTCGGATTCCATGGTCAACCAATAATACCCGGCCCTGAGAATTTTTCTAGCCATTGTGTGTCCGTTGGCATGAGTGCCAAAGGATCCTTCATGAATTTCTTTCATGAGCATGTCTGCTTCTGGTCTGTCGACACATCGGAGCAAGACCATGTCAAAATTTCTCTTATAAAGAGTGTCACCGCTCAGGAAGAAGTTTCCAGCCAATCTTCTGAGGGTTTTCCTGTCTTTTCTGAGTGCCCCAGATGGGTACTCTTGTTTCTGAAGGAAGCATTTGATATTGTGATACCAAGGTCTGTCGTCTATGACTGCTTCAATCGCGAAGATGTAAGCGGGCCGTTCAAGGCACATGATGTCGATCTTAGGTATGTCATCCCATCGACCTACACTAATCATGGAAGAGAGAGTGGCTAATGCATCAGCCATGTGATTCTCATCACGAGGGATGTGATGAAAGTCGACTCTGTTGAAGAAGGGTAACAACCTTCTTGCATAGTCTTTGTAAGGAATCAATCCTGATTGGTATGTGTTCCAATCTCCTTTTATCTGGTTAATAACCAGGGCTGAATCGCCGTATACGTCCAAGTTTTTTATCCTTAAATCAATCGCTTCTTCGAGACCCATGATACATGCTTCGTATTCGGCCTCGTTGTTCGTACATTTGAACGTAAGTCTAGCAGTGAAAGGAATGTGGGTACCCTGAGGGGTAACAATGATTGCCCCAATTCCATTTCCATAATGATTGACTGCTCCGTCAAAGATAAGTCCCCACTGGGAACCTGGTTCTGGCCCTTCACTGGGTAGCGGTTCATCGCAATCTTTCATTTTTAGATACATGACATCTTCGTCTGGGAAGTCAAACCCGATTGATTCTTGATCGTCAATCGGTTGATGAGCCAAATGATCGGCTAAAATACTTCCTTTAACGGCTTTCTGAGCATGGTACTCTATGTCATATTCTGATAGTAACATCTGCCAACGGGCAATCCTTCCCGTGAGAGCAGGTTTTTCGAAAACGTACTTGATTGGATCCATTTCGGAGACCAACAAAGTAGTATGACGAATCATGTACTGGCGAAGACGTTTGGCTGCCCAAGCCAAAGCGCAACAAGTTTTCTCAAGCATTGTGTACCGAGTCTCGCAGTCGGTGAATTTCTTGCTTAGATAGTAAATGGCAGACTCTTTCCTTTTAGTTTCGTCTTGTTGGCCAAGTACACATCCCATTGAGTCCTCTAGGACTGTGAGGTAAATGATCAGTGGTCTTCCTTCCACTAGAGGTGATAGGATCGGAGGATTCAACAGATATTCCTTGATACTGTCGAAGGCGGTTTGGCAATCTTCTGACCAAACGCAATCCTGGTTCTTTTTGAGTAATTTGAAAATCGGCGCACATGTCGCGGTCATAAGGAATATGAATCTGGAGATATAGTTCAAACGTCCCAGGAATCCTCTGACTTGTTTTTTCAGTTTTCGGAGAAGGCATTTCTTGAACGGCCTTGACCTTGTCAGGATCAACTTCAATTCCTTTCTGGCTGACGATGAACCCTAGTAATTTCCCCGAACGGACACCGAAAGTGCACTTGTTGGGATTCAAGCGGAGCTTGAATTTTCTTAGACGTTCGAACAATTTTGACAGATGTTCAACGTGCTCATCCTCTGTTCTTGATTTTGCAATCAAATCATCGACATATACCTCGATTTCTTTGTGTATCATGTCATGAAACAGAGTAGTCATGGCCCTTTGATAGGTTGCCCCGGCATTCTTCAAACCGAACGGCATTACCTTGTAACAAAAGGTACCCCATGGGGTAATGAACGAAGTTTTCTCCATGTCTTTTGGCGCCATTTTGATCTGATTATAGCCCAAGAATCCATCCATGAAGGAGAATACTTTGAACTTTGCTGTGCTGTCAACCAGCATGTCAATGTGTGGTAAAGGAAAGTTGTCCTTTGGACTTGCCTTGTTTAGATCTCTGTAATCAACACACATTCTGACCTTTCCATCCTTTTTGGGAACGGGTACGATGTTGGCTAACCATTGAGGATATTCAGATGTAGCGAGGAAACCCACGTCGATCTGTTTCTGTACCTCCTCTTTGATTTTGATGGCCATGTCCGGGTGAGTCCGTCTCAACCTTTGCTTTACTGGCGGACATTCCGATCTTAGCGGTAAGTGATGTTCCACGATGCTGGTATCCAACCCTGGCATATCCTGATAGGACCAAGCGAATACATCGGGGAATTCTTTGAGAAGCTTTATCAAACTTTCTTTGACATTTGGACTGAGCAGTGCTCCGATCCTGATTTCTTTTCTCTCTTTTTCTGAACCCAAGTTTACCGTTTCCAACGGCTCTTTGTGAGGTTCAATGGACCTTTCCTCTTGTCTGAGTAGTCGGGAGATCTCTTTTGGAATTTCGTCGTCATTTTCTTCTTCAGCCTCGAATACCGGGAACTCAAAGTTGGGAGAAGGCATCAGATCGTATGTTTCAACGGGGTATAAAACAAGCAATCTGCATGACGTGATGATTCGTGTTTAGAAGAGATAGAGAAAATGTAAGTGTGTGCAGTGTATTTATTTTACTGCTTGTTTTTATTTTTGAATTGTTTTTTTTTAGGATTACCATTTTCTGAAAAAGCAAAAAGAGAAAACAGCAATTAATGCGGAAATTACAGAACGACGTTATTTTATTAATGAACAAGTCGAATCTTGAAACTACAGCCCTATAAAACAAAACTCACTCGCTCTAGGCAAAGCGAAGAGGGAAATTTACAAAAAGCGAGCCCTATCAAAACATCCGTTTCACCTGGGCAGGGTGAAAGGTTAAGGATGGCAATTACTTTGACTGATGAACGACTTTTGGAACCTCGACGGCAACCCATTGGCGGCGAACTCCTCGGTGAATCACAAAGTCTGGCACCTTCCTTGATTTGTCTTCAGAAATGACGCTGATTTCTGGTGGAGCAGGATCATTGGAATCTGTCTCCCAAGCAGAATTGTCATAGGAGGATTCCTCTGTTGCACTTTGCATAGCATTGGTGCTCTCAGCTGTATCTCCCCATCCAGTTGACTGGATATCTTCGAGCCTGATACGAGAGCTTTCGGGAGCAGTGTACTTTACCATAAAGTCATATTTTCCACTTGGTTGTCCCAAAGTGTCCCAAACTTCTTTGGAACTGGAGAAGTCATCCCTCTCGATGATGTTGACCTCAGGAAAAGCATAGTTGATGAATTCTAGTCCTGCAAGCGTTGCGAATTCATCTTTATGTTGAGTAGTTTCCGAATGACCTGAGTGTTGATCCCATGACATGGCGGGGACACAGGTATTCTGTTCAATGACGCTCAGCTGAGTTTCATTACTCGGCTGACTTTCTTGCCCCAAGTTTCCTGGGTAAGGCTGCCACATTGGCAGACCATCCATCGGGCCATAGTAATTGTGATCAAAGTTTCCTTTCATCAGAGTGTCTTCCTCTAATGAATTTGGCGGAGCACGGCATCCTTCCGGATCACAATCTCCGTAGATCATTTCGACATCTGATCTTGGTATAAATCTCAGACTTTCTGTAGGAAAGCAAAAAGGCATAGGCACCTCTTCGTGAGACATATAGCCGTCTTTGTTAAGGTAGGACTTCCATTCTTCATCTGTGTCAGAGGGATCTTCCTCATTGATAGCATGAACTGTCTGAGACACTGGGTGAAGAAAACCTCCACTGTGGAAGAAGTTTTGAAGGGGATGAAGACTTTCATCGTTGGCGGCTGTCTGAGTACATGTTGCAGAAAAACCAAGACCCTTTTTTGTTTTATTGTCAATGGGAATGACAAGCTGTCCCCATCCTTTTGTATCGGTACTCTCGACCGCTTTGATAGCATCTTTGTATGAAGAAATTGAAGTTCCTTCTTCGGATTAATCGTTCTTGCTCACCGATAGTGCTTGGAACTGAGTTCCAATAACCTCCTCGGGTTCTACACAAGCAGATGATGATAGGTTACTCACAAGCAAGGCTTGTTCCCCACAAACCATGACAAGTTGATCGTTCTTGACGAACTTTAGCTTTTGGTGGAGGGTTGAAGTAACCGCTCCAGCCTGATGTATCCAAGGTCTTCCTAATAAACAACTGTATGTTGCCCGGATGTCCATGACCTGGAAAGTGATTTGGAAAGTGTGAGGACCAATAGTTATGGGAAGATCAACTTCGCCGATAACTGTTTTTCTGGATCCGTCGAATGCTTTGACGACGACCTCGCTGACTCTCATCGGAGGGCCCTTAAATGATAATTGCGTCAAAGTAGACTTCGGCATAACATTCAGGGCTGACCCTGTGTCTACCAGTACATTGGCTAAAGCATCGCCCTGGCAGTTAACTGTAATGTTGAGCGCCATGTTATGACGACGACCCTCTTCAGGTAATTCCTCATCACTAAATCCCAAATTATTGCAGGAAGTGATGTTAGAGACAATGCTATCGAATTGTCTGATTGTTACATCCTGTTCCACAAAGGCTTGCTCCAAGACTTTCTGTAGAGCCTCTCTGTGTGCTTCTAAACTGAGTATCAGTGATAATACTGAGATCTTTGAAGGAGTCTGTAACAGTTGATCAACAATGTTATATTCACTCCTTTGGATGAGCTTTAGCATCTCATCTTTGTCTTTTGAAAAGTCGGGATTATCAGATTGACTGACTGGTGGATCAGGAATTTCCGCCTGAAGTTCCTTTTCTTTGTTGGATTCTCCAACCCCTCGGTTGAAGATTCGACCGCTCCGTGTTACACGACTGATGTCTGCAATATTCACGACGGAGGGTAATGGAATTTCCTTTCCATTTTCAATGGTTGTTGCACCGTATTTGTAAGGGATTGCCTTAGCTGATTCATACGGTAGTGGCCCTGGTAGATAGATGACTATGGGAACCTTCTGATTTTTCTGACCATCATAAGTAACCTTGATCCGTTCCCGGTTGGGAACTCTAGATTTGTCAAGTAGAGGGATGATGGCAAAAACATCCCTGGTCCTGTGATGACCAGAGATCGTGACAACATCCTCAACTTGATCGGCAAGGTAGTTCAGCGACCAAATGATGGGTCCTGAACCTGGATATGGACTAATTTCTCCATGATCGACCTGACCCTGAAGAGCTGCTCTCACAAGGTAACACCCTTGGTTACTTTCCGAACAGACGCTACAACTGTCATAGTTGTGTGGTGGCACCTGGCCACGCCCACTTTGAATACAATGTAACCTCACTAGGTTACCTTCCATGGGTCGGACATCCTGACTTTGACGACGAGTAGGATTCCTGTTATTGATACTAATCTGCTGAGTATCTTCATCCATATAGATTGGCATCCACCAGTGATTTAACAAGTGCTGGAGTGCCTCCTGGACAAGGGTACAACCTCGATCGTTTTCGCAACCCGCTTTACAATTTTGATAGTCATGTGATATTAAGAATCCAAGTCGGACCTGCTCAGCATGTAACTCTACCAGGTTGGTATTCATCACGCGAATGTCAAAGATCTGAACCATGTTGATTTGATAGGGATTCCTATCATGGTAGTCTAGGATCCATCCAAGATCCATCTGACGCTGGAGGGCCTCTTGTATGAAAGAGCATCCCTATTTGTTTACCGAGCAAATCAGACAGGAACTGTAATCGTGCCGTGGCAGATTATGATACTGGCTTTGCCTTGAGTGCATCGCCACCAAGTTGACATTCATCGCACGGATGTCGTGGTTTTGAATGACGTTGGAATTTGTGTAAACCATGTTAACTCCACGAACTCGGTGCTCTTGGATCCATCCAAGATCCATTTGTTCCTGTAGAGCTGCTTGCACTACAGAACACCCCTGGTTGTCTTTAGAGCAGATATCACACTGGTGATAATTATGAGGTGGCACATGGCCATATCCACTCTGTCTACAATGCATCTTGACCAGATTGGTTTTCAACAAGAGTACATCATGAATTTGATAGACATTGTTAGTCTCTTTCTCAATCAGATTGACTGCAGCTTTCTCATGTTGAGGCAGCGGGTTCGTGAGAACATTGAGATTCATGTCTTTGAAAGATAAGAGCCCACTCCTAACAAGCTTTTGCACGTCGGATTTGAAATTGAGACAAGTCTCAATGTTATACCCTGAACCTCCTTGATGATAAGGGCATGTTTGATCCGCTTTAAACCAAAAAGGCAGATTTTTCGGTACTGTAAGAGGAGACTTAGTCTGGATGTGCCCCTTAGCCAGCAGTAACGGAAATAGTTCTGCGTACAACATGGGTATAGGATCAAATCCTGGTGGCCGTATTGTACGGTTGTTGTTATATGGAGGACGAGTCTGCTGAAGAGGCTGTTGTGTCCTTTGTTGGTCAGGTTGGCTCTGCGCAACCTGAGGTTGATACATAGGAACAGGCGCGGGGCCGATAGCAGGAGTAACAGCTGCTACTGGCTGATAACGTCGCCTTTGCTTTCCGAGAAAGATATTCCCAATATCTTGCTCTTTTTTCTTAGGGAGAGCACTACCGTATTTTTTAGTACCGCTCGTTGATCCAGTGTCTTTTACCAAACGTCCTTCTCGGACGGCTTCCTCAAGACGTACACCCATGCCGACCATTTCGGTGAAATCACTGGGTGCACTGGCAATCATTCGGTCATAGTAAAATGAGCTTAAAGTCTTTAAGAAGATTTTTGTCATCTCTTTTTCCTCAAGAGGTGGACAAATTTGAGCGGCAATTTCACGCCACCTTTGAGCATACTCCTTAAAGGTTTCCTTTTCCTTTTGCGACATTGATCTGAGTTGATCTCTGTCGGGTGCCATGTCCAAATTGTACTTGTATTGTTGGACGAAGGCAGTACCAAGATCTCTGAATGTACTGATCGTAGTACGGTTTAAACCCATGTACCATTTGAGTGCGGCACCGGTTAAACTATCCTGGAAGTAGTGAATCAGCAGGTCCTGATTCTCCATCTGAGCTGACATCTGCCGAGCGTACATCACCAGATGGCTCTGAGGGCAAGAGTTACCCTTGTATTTTTCAAAATCGGGCACTTGGAACTTGTGCGGGACTTTCACATTTGGGACCAAGCAGAGGTCTGCATCGTCCTTTCCAAATAGATCCTGACCGCGAATGGCTTGCAGCTCTTTCTGCATTTCCAAGAACTGCTCCTGGAATTCATCCATTCTGTCAAACATAGTTTCCTTCTTACCAGAAGGTGTCTGTGGAATATGTCCTTCCGGGACAGTGTGCACCACAGGGGGTGGTACCGTGACTACGGCAGTAAGTCTTGGCGCCTCCCGAAGTTTGTAACCTTCAGGAGTCTTCAGTATGCCCCTAGCATCTTCGTTTTCCCGAAGTTTGTAACCTTCAGGCCCAGCGGCTTCTGTTGCGATTCCCTGATCTTTAGTGATCGGCGGAACATATCCTTCCGGGATATAGTTAACAGGCATGCCCCAAGGACGATCTTTCGGCATCTGATACCTAGGATCATACTTTTCTATGATGGGCGTTGAGGTGATCTCTGAGATCACAGTTCTTTGTAGCTGAGCTTCTGCCATGGCTTGCATGTCGTTACAAAGCTTTCTCATATCCTCTCTCAGAGCGTCGATCTCTTCTTTCAACTCTCTGTTTTCTTCCTCAAGATCATCCATCTTTTTCTGACGATTGGCCCGAGTATTATACGAATGAGACAGTTTAACTTTAGAATCGAGACACAAACATGAGCTTCGTAGGGAAGAAGAATACGCGATGTGAGAATAATGAATGCAATGATTATATTAATTGTTGTTTTTTGGTTTAATCAAAATAAACTTCGACAATTAGATTGCAAATATCAAACAGTGAGGAAACCCCTTTTTATTGAAATTCAAAGGATTACAGAAATGGAAATACAGTAGATTACAAAGTGCAGAAACAGAAACCTAAACTAATGGGTCCCGAGTCCTCTTTGAGGAGAAACCGGGTGCTGATTCTGGTATCTTCCTTTTCTTTGACCGGGGCGCTTGGGCCGTTGTCGGGTTGTCATTCCTTTGCCAAGTGAAAGGAGTGAGCAAATTCCTTTGGTCATCTTGATTCTCTACAGCATGCTGCTCCAAAATTTCAATCAGAGCATCTTTCTCTTTTAGTAGTTGTTGTATTTGGATACACTCTACGTCGAGGGTGCGGTACTTGTTCTTCCGAGACCTTCTCTCCTTTTGAACTTTGTTGAGAGTAACCTGAAGCTTTTCAGTTTCCGTCATGAAGTACATAACAGTTTCTCTCGGCGGAAGAATTCCGTAACGAGGATAAGGCATTTTTAGCTTGAGAGCTCTGGTTTGTACCCAATGGAGATAAGGCTCCACCGAGACACAGTCCGGTTTTCCCAGAGACTCTCGTCCTTTCTTATGAACCTGTTTCCAAGCTTACACTATTTCCATCTTTAGTGCTCTGTCATTTTCTCCTTCTTTGAAGAAAAGACCTTCCAGATGAACACCCAGTGGGATGTGTCGCATCGGGTATCCAAATTGACGAAAAACCAATATCGGATGATAGTTGATTCCTCCTTTAGTTCAAATGAGGGGTACGTTGGGGAAGTTTCCACAACGGTCAATGATTCTGATTCCCTCATAAATCCTATTACACCAATCTATATCGGAATTGGTGAGAGACATGATCTTCTGCGACCAACGTAAGACACTCTTGCAATCCCAAAAAGCAGCAGACTTGGGCAAGTGAGAGATAAACCATTTGTAAAGCAAAGGTACACAGCATGTGATCTCCCCTCCGCTGTACAAATTTCCCAGGTGTACAAAATGATATGCATCTGCGAGCAAAGTCGGCACAGGGTTTCCAATGAGAAAAACCTTAATAGCGTTGATATCGACGAAGTTATTGATGTTGGGAAACAAAAATAACCCGTAGGTGAGCAAGACAAAGATGCTTTCAAAAGCAGTCCCGTTCCCAATACTAGCGAAGTATAGAGCCTTTTTTTGTCAAGAACTGGGCTGGCAAACCTTGGATGCCACCCTTAGTAATCATGTGAGTCTTGACCTCAGACTCGTCCAAATGAATTGCTCTTGCAATAGTCTGATTCTTTGGAATTTCTTCCAGTCCAGAAAATGGAGCTCGATCTGTGATATGTAGATCAATCAGATGAGAATACTCCTCCAGCGTTGGTGATAGCTGGTAATCCGGGAATGTGAAACAGTGATAAACCAGATCGTAGAATTGGATGAACGCATCCATGATTCCCTCAATCACATGGACTCTTAACAGTGGTAGCAGACCTCCGTGTTTGGCTCTAAAAGCCTCTGGGTTAACGATCACCCTTGCTAACCTTCTCAAATCCCCTAGTTTTGGAACCTTGAAGGTATACTGGCGAGTTCTCCTTCTACCAAAATCCATTAGCGTAATCTTTTTCTCTGATATTTGCAATCACAGTCTTAGTTTAATTTGAAAAGCAGAGAGACTAGAAGAGAAAGTTTTTTGAATGTTTTAATGTTTTATTAAATGGATGCATGAATGCAGCACACAAAAACATAGAAAAAACATGGGGTCAGAGGGTCGTTGTCGTGAAGTCAAGGCTCTACCCATCCCCAAAGGTTTATACTAGGGTGATTTTTGTACCTGTACTCATTATCATCAGCTCCTCCCAGGAAGGTAAAACAACAAGCGGATCGCCAGCGAGTTGTGTGCAATCTTAGAGTAAGTGCTATTCACCGAGAATAGATCACCAGCCTCAAATGAGGGTAGTATCGCGTAACAACTATTTCCGATAGTTTTCGCACTACGAAAGGGTTGGCTTTTCTAGGTGTATACTCAATCTTTCCACATACGGCATCACCCGCATTCCCATTAGCAGAAAAATAAACACGTATAGCATTTAGGAAAAGCAGTATATATATTTGTCCTAACCATCCTAAACCTTTAAAGCTATGAATCCTAAGTTCCTGACAGAAAATGGGTTCCCCGGCGGAAGCCCCAATCTGTGGTATTCACATAAGTGAAGAGAAGGAAGACCGTGCCTAGATCTAACTTTGAATTAGCCCCACGGTGGGCGCCACTTTTCTGTAGCGAGCGATTTTGGACGCGGTTCTTAAGCGCTGGTCGCTCTCTGCAGTTTGAGCTTAAACTACAGGTCGATTCATTTTTTATCCTATTGTGAGCTGAATAAGGAAGGGAAATAGATGTCTCCAATTAACCCTGCTTGCATACTGAGTTTAAACAGCGGTCTGTTAGGTTACGGATGCTATCAATGTGGGGGGCCTTTGTACTGGTTATTTGTATTTTCGCCAATACTGTTTTCTTTCTCTTTTACCTGGGCAGAAGGTTTCTGGCGGGGAACAAGGATTAGGATGTTAGGACTGATGCTTTCGAATTACTGATTTTTGATTGATGGAGATATGGGATTTGGGTTTTTTGTTGATTGTGCTCGCTAAGATCTTTTCTTTCGATCTTATGCCTACGTATTCCCGTTTACCGAAACAGGGAAATCAGAGCGTTCGTAGTCCCTCCTATTCTATGGGAGGAAATGGGTGTTTTTGGTATTTTGGTGTCTTGTTCAAAGCCCAAGACGTGAAGCGAAAGGTGGTTTGTATCTTGTTCAAAGCCCAAGATGTGAAGCTGAAAGGTCTATTTGTGTCTTGTTCAAAGCCCAAGACGTGAAGCTGAAAGACCTCGACTTTAGAGAGAATTTGTCATCTCTAAAGAGGGGGAAGGAGAATTACTTTAACTGGGATACGCGGATCCGAGCAATGCCATAATTTCCGAAGAAAGGGTTTTAACCTGAAGGAGAAGACTTTAACTCAGTGTAGAGCAATGTCATCTTTCCTTAGGAATTTCTCATGCTAAAAGAGGGACAGTGGCATGGATATCGATGATCCAGAGGCTTGCCGCTTACAGCGATTAGATGAAAGAAAAGGAGTTGTTGATGTTTGTGTACTGTGAACGAGGCACAACTTTGATGCTAAAAGGTTGATTGGATCAACCAGTGGTTTTCTTATACAAAGCCTAAGAGGAGGCTAATTTCCGCTAGGAAAATCATTATACAAAGCCTAAGAGGAGGCTATCATTCCCGAAGGAAGAGATCATTATACGAAGCCTAAGAGGAGGCTGTGAATACTTCTAAGAAGCCGTAGTGTCCTTGAATAATGCCCAAGAGGAGGCCGATGCTTTTAAGAAGCCCGTGGGTCTATCATCTCCTTTCCATTAGGAGAGATAACTCTTTTAAAGATAAAAACCACTGGTAAACGTGCGAGGTTTACTATCCAGTGACTTTTAACTTTTAAAGAGGGTTCCTTAGTTAAGGTCCAAGATTATGACCGTAGTGGGTACCCAAACCCCGAGACATTCAAGGCAAGCTATCCACAAGGAATAGATCAAGTCAGGGAAGTTCGAGAATTTGGAAGAAACTCAAAGATGCCATTCATGGAGAATACATTCATCTTGGGGAGTAGAGCTTCTTGACGATTCCTAAGGAGGACAGCCGAAGAGAAGACTGTATCTGGTGCTCCTATTGGGGATCTAGGCGTCTATTTCTACGAATAAATGAAACGGCGTCACCTAGTTCTAGACGTAGTTGCCGGGGAAACTCGAAATATCTATACTATTATTACACAGTAGATATGAGTTTATGAAAGGAGACTTACAGTGAGCAGCCCCACAATACAGTTATATATATATATGAGTTTGTGAAAGGAGACTTACAGCGAAACAGCCCCACAATACAGTTATATATATATATATATGAAAGCGGTAAATGAAAGCATATAAACACTTACTCGGTTGTAGAGCTTCCATGCTGTTTGGTTAGTTGTTCAACAAAGAAAGATTGAAAACAACAGTATATTCAAAATCAAAGGAGAAGGTGCTTTGAAAAAGAAAGATTTGGGGCTTACAGCTCAAGGAGAGGCCCAGGGTTTTATCAGTGAGCACACTGTTTGACTTTGTACAGCGGGACTTATACAAGTGACTGGGGCCCAAAAAGGTTTTTTGTACAAAGGGATGGGTCTTACACTCTCTCAAGAGGCCCAAAAAGTTTTAAAGAAAAGAGTGGGGCTTATAACACGAGGGTAGGCCCAGTTGATTTTTCGTTTAAAAATGGCGATCGCGCCGAGGTTTTCTTTTAACGCAGAGGGACTTATACAATAAGTGAGGCCCAAAATGTTTTGGTTAAAAGGGGGATTGGGTCTTACACTCTAATAGAGGCCCAAAAATTTTGAATGGGTCTTATAGCTCGAGGAAACTTATACAATGAGTGAGACCCAAAAAGTTTTTGTACAAGGGGGGATGGGTCTTACACTCTCTCAAGAGGCCCAAAAAAGGTTTGAAAATGATTTATGAGGGTTGAATTAATCCAAAACCCTAATTTGTTTTCAAAATATATTTAATTGAATAAAAATTCAATTAAAATGATCAAAAATTGTTTAACACATGGAAAACAAATTGTGATCTTGGATTAATGCTTCAAAAATTAAGTATTGACCTACAAAATAATTAGAAAGCATTAAAAGTTGCAAAATCAATGTAGAAAAAATATTTAAAATGTCAAAAACAATTAAAATATTAATTCTTTGCAAAAATATCAATTATATGAAATAAATAATATTTTTGGGATTTTTTGTGAAAATAAAATATTTTAACATTTTTGTGAATTATTAAAAAAAGAATCAACTCAAAATCATTAAAACTCAGAGAGAAATTAATTTTTGAATCAATTAAACAAAATCACAAAATTCAAATATTTGAATTTCTAAAAATGGCGCCAAGAACAAGCTGAAGAACACGCGTGTGTTCTTGGTTTCTCAGATTTGCATTTTCTATCCAATCTCCATGAATACGTAATCATATCATGCAATCCACATATCATTATGCTCGCCTCAACCTCACGATCATGTCTATGTACTTTAATTTCATTTAAATTAAACATACAACAAGAAATCACGAAGAGACCTCAAGAACCCTAATTTCTGCATGAAGGCTAGGATTTTTGATACACGATTCAAACAATGCAATTAATTGAGGGAAAACATTTCATGCATGATTATGAACATATGGCCAAATTATTGTGCGAGGAAATATGCATAGATTGAGAGATGACCAAGTATGTGCTTACCTCCAAGTCGTGACAGCAAGTTCAAAGTGATTTTTGATTTGGAGGTGTTACAGATGAGTGGTGATGATCTGAACAGCTTCCCTACACCCTATGGATTGTGTTTGTATGGTTGGACTTGATTGAAATTGGCTGGATCATTTTGTGGTACCTCAGCTGCACTTTGGTTAAAACCTTGAGCAACCAGCTGGTGATTTTGTGAAATTGATGTTTCAGAAGTAATCTAAGTGTTTGATCAGCTCATATGTGATGTATGTGAGGTGTGTGAGTGATTGGTTTGATTGGAATTGCTCTCAAACTCAAAACCCGATAGTGACTTGCCTTAGAAGGCAAAATTGGAGTGAAAGAAGAGATTTTGAGGAAAGCATCTGTTAGATGGCTTTGGTGTACTCAAACTGACCACAATTGAGCTCTATTTATAGTAGAGCAAGTTTGTTTTGCAAGGAATAGTGCATGGCAGCTGGTAAGTAGGTTTGGCCAATGTTGTCCAATGAAAATCCAAGTCTCCACTAGCCATTGACTAGAGGTTAGGGCACAGAGCTTTGGTCCCCTTGGTCTTGGATAAGTCTTGACTGATTTCAGATGATAATGGCTCAGTCCATGCCACCTTGATGGTTTCATTGAATGCCTCATTCCAAATTTGAAGTCTTGTCCCTATTTTGGCCATTCTAGGTTCAACATGCTATTTCTTGTTCCATGGACTTTGGAGGCTTGGCTCAGTGATTGTCCCCTTTAGATTCAATCCTCTGAGGTGTCCAAGTGGATAGGATTAATTGAATTTGGCTGATTTTGGCAAATCGACCAAAGTTGCAAATTCTGCCTTGCCTTGACAGATTTCAGCAAGGCAACTTGGCAATGTTGTATCTCATGGTGTAGGTTGAATTTGGCAATGTTCTTGGCCATTTTGGAAAGCTCTTACATGATACAACAACTGTTTGAACAAGTTTGGTTTTGATCTCTTTTGATTCCAAGTGAAAAATCCCCTTACATTTGGCAAAAAGTGAGGCAGAATCTGACTTAGTGAAAATTTCACTAAGTGTTGGAAAAAGTGACATTTTCACTTTTCAGCCACTTTGATCACTCCATAACTCAAAATCCTTAATGAATTGGAATGACTTGTAGTTGAAGATTTTGTAGGTGATAATGAGGGCTACAAATCCATCTTTGGATGAGAAAAAATGGCCTTGTGGTTTAGGAGTTATGGTCCTCCAAAGTTGATACATTTGCCACTTTATTTTTAACTTAGAAAAATTTCTAAGTTTTATGGTTACCCCTTTTACAAGTTATCTCACTTTTCTTGATTTTTCTTGATGAATGATTATTCAAATCATACATTAACATCATTTTAGGGTTAAAAATCCATTTTGGTGAAAAATCTCAAAAAGTCAAAGTTGACTTTTGTGCACAGTTGACTTTTTATCAGATGAATTCCAAACTGTGCAATTCTTCAGGAAATCATGTCCTTGACCTAAATCAAACTTGATGGACATGTTCCATGGGTGTTATAGGGTATATTCAATCATGTATTAGGGTTTGGGAGCATGTCTTGGTCAAAAGTCAAAATTACAGTTGACTTTTCTCTTAAAACCCTAATTGTGGTGCAGATGAAATTGAGACTTGTTGCTCAAACTTCTTGGATCAATATGGTATATTAGAGACCCTCAAATCATGTCTTGAGGTCTTGGCTCATGGTTTGTCCCAAAAGTCAACTTAGGGGTGAATTAGGTCAAGAAACCCTAATTCCTGATTTTTGATGAATGCATCCCCTGAGGCAAAATTGACTTGATGCATGGGTTCATGAGGTTCCATGAAGTATATTAGGTCATGTTTTGGATCATTGCCTTGTGCCCAGATGAAAATTTTCCATCTGGAGGCCCTGGTCGACCAAAACCCTAATTTGGTGACACTGGCGATCTTGAGGCTTGATCCACCTAGAAGGGAGCAGCCTTGTGCTTAATCCTTGAAGTGGGAGTCCTTTTTGATCCATTGTGGATATTTAAGAGATTAGATAAGTTGAAGATCATGTCATTTCTTGATTGATCCTTTGTCTAAGCACTCAGAGAGGGCTTGAAACCCTAATTTTGATTGTATTGGATGCTCACCCATCTTTGGGGAGACTGATGAAGCATGATGGTTCATCCATATTGTGATGATGATTTTCACAATGATGGGAAAACTAAGTGGTCAAAATTTGGGGTATTACACCAACTATAGTCTCTACTCATGCTTCAACTAAATACCATCAGAAGCCTCTTAAGATATGGTGACAACATTCTAAGCGAACAAGGTTCTGAAGATCAAGTGCTAAAGACTCTGAAGGCGCAGCTCTGAGGACTCCAAGACTTGAAGATCTTAAAGAACCAAGCTACGTTTTCCCTTCTTACTCATGCTCGCAGAAGCCTCTGAAGTTAAGAAGATTAGAAGACTAAGCAACGAAGTTCTAACAAAGATATCTTGGTAACTGTGCAAAAGTTCAAATCAAGATTTCTTGGTAACAGTGCCAACGAAGATATACTGACAAGATAGGACATAAAAGGTTTTATCTGTCCTCACGTTTCTACCAAACGGCCGTCAATAGTCATGATTACTTTGCAACGGTTACTTTGACTCGGCTATAAAAGGGCTTGAAGACTCAAAGAATGATAACAACTTCTCCGATTAAAAATACGCTCTATTTTGCTATTATCATTCAAGAAGTTATTTTCTGTGTTGTAAAATAGTTTACATATTCAGCTTGTGCTAGAAGGAATACCTTGAAAACAAATTCTTTTTCAAATTGTTGTTTGAAGTTCCTTGAGAAAAACCTGGTGAGGTTAGATTTCTTGAGAAGTCTAGGACTAGTGAGAGTCTTAGAGGTTGTTCCTTAAGAGAGACCAGTGTGGTTAGATCTCTTGAGAAGTCTAGAACATGAGAGTTTTAGAGGTTGTTGTTAGTCACCAGCATTTTGGCTTGTGCATTGTATTAATCTATTTGATTAGCGGATTAAGACCTCGATTGAGAGAGGCGAAATCACCTTGGCGGGTGGACTAGATTAACTTGAGGAATTCTCAAATGAACTAGTATAAACATACCGTGTCATCTCTTTAAGATTCATTAAGATTATCATTCATAAGTTAAAGAGTTGTTAAAAAGGGGTTAGTACAAAAGAAAAGAATTTATTTTGAAAAACCAATTCAAACCCCCCTTTCTTGTGTTTTTCACACCTTCAATATCGAGTTGGTTGCTATTATTGATACTGGTGCTACTCATTCCTTATCTCGCTTGAATGTGCTAATAGATTGGGTTTGAAGTTGTCTGATATGAATGGGAATATGGTAATAAAAACTCCATCTAATGGTTCTGTTACTACTACCCTTGTGTGTCCGAGATGTCCTTTGACGATTTTTGGGATGAGTTTTGTGATGGATTTGGTGTGCTTACCCTTACACCAAATCGATGTAATCTTTGGAATGAACTTGTTGGAGTTCAACCATGTTCACATCAACTGTTATAATAAGACTGTGGAGTTTCCTGAGTTTGGTGATAGTGGAGAGTTGATGTTCTTGTCTGCTAGGCAAGTAGACGAACTTATGGAAGATGAAGCCCTGGTGTTTGCAATGTTTGTATCATTGCAGATTGATTGTAAAGTTGCGAGTGTCGAATTACCTATTGTATGTGAATTTCTAGATGTGTTTCTAGATGGAATCAGTGATTTGCCTCCAGAACGTGAAGTAGAGTTTGCAGTGGACTTAATACCAGGTACGAGTCCAGTGTCGATGGCTCCTTATCAGATATCAGCTTTTGAGTTAAGTGAATTGAAGAAACAACTAGAAGATTTGACTAAGAAGAAGTTTGTTCGACCGAGTGTTTCTCTGTGGGGTGCTCTTGTGCTGTTAGTGAAGAAGAAGGACGGAAGTATGAGGTTGTGTGTTGATTATCGGCAGTTGAATAAGGTGACTATCAAGAATAAGTATCCGCTCCCGAGAATCGACGATTTGATGGATCAGCTAGTAGGCGCTTGTGTGTTCAGTAAGATTGATTTGAGGTCTGGTTATCATCAGATTTGTGTTAAGCCTAATGATATCCCGAAGACAGCTTTCAGGACGAGGTATGGTCACTATTAATACACTGTAATGCCATTTGGTGTATCCAATGCACCTGGTGTGTTCATGGAGTACATGAATCGGATTTTTAATGAGTATTTGGATAAGTTTGTAGTGGTGTTTAGTGATGATATCTTGATATATTCTAGATCTGAAGAAGAACATGCTGAGCATTTGAGAACTGTGTTGCAAGTATTGAAGGAGAAGAAGTTATATGAAAAGATGTCCAAGTGTGAGTTTTGGTTGAAGGAAGAGAGTTTTCTTGGCCATGTGATTTCAAGTGGCGGGATTGCTGTTGATCCCTCTAAGATTGATGTTGTGTTACAGTGGGAGACTCCGAAGTCTGCTACCGAGATACGAAGTTTTCAGAGATTAGCGGGTTATTACCGCAAGTTTATAGAAGGCTTTTCTAAGTTGGCACTACCTTTGACTCAGTTGACTCGAAAGGGTCAAGATTTTGTGTGGGATGTAGCTTGCGAAGAGAGTTTTGTGGAATTGAAGAAGAGGTTGACGACCGCTTCAGTGTTGATTTTGCCTAATTCGAGCGAATCTTTTGTGGTGTATTGTGATGCGTCGAAGATGGGTCTTGGTGGAGTATTGATGCAGAATGGACAAGTTGTTGCATATGCTTCGAGAGAATTGCGAGTTCATGAGAGGAATTATCCTACACATGACTTGGAATTGGCCGTTGTGGTGTTTGTATTGAAGATTTGGAGACATTATCTGTTTGGCTATAAGTTTGAAGTGTTCAGTGATCATAAAAGTCTGAAGTACTTATTTGATCAGAAAGAATTGAATATGAGGCAGAGGAGGTGGTTGGAACTGTTGAAGGATTTCGATTTTGATTTGAGTTATCATCAGGGCAAAGCAAATGTAGTGGCCGATGCATTGAGCAGAAAGTCCTTGCATATGTCGATGCTTATGGTGAAAGAATTGGAACTAATTGAATAATTCCGAGATTTGAGTTTGGTATGTGAAGAGACCTCTGACAGTGAGAAGTTGGGAATGTTAAAGTTGATTAGTGGTATTCTGGAAGAAATCAGAGTGGGACAGCAATCTGATTTAAAGTTGGTTGACCGGTTGACTTTGATTAACCAAGTTAATGGAGGAGAATTCCGGATTGATAAGAATGGCGTGATGAGGTTTCGGGATAGGGTATGTGTTCCAAATGTTCCAGAAATCAAGAAGAGTATCCTAGAGGAAGGACACCGAAGTAGGTTGAGTATTCATCCCGGTGCTACGAAGATGTACCAGGATTTGAAAAAGTTGTTCTGGTGGCCAGGGATGAAGAAGGATATTGCGGAGTTTGTCTATGCGTGTTTGACTTGTCAGAAGTCGAAGATTGAGCATCAGAAGCCTTTAGGTATGATGCAGCAGTTGAACATTCCAGAATGGAAATGGGATAGTATTTCCATGGATTTTGTGTCGGGATTACCAAGAACTGCCAAGGGAAATGATTCAATTTGGGTGATCGTGGATAGATTAACTAAATCGGCTCATTTCTTGCCGATGAAGATTAATCATTCTATGCAGAAGTTAGCCGAGATGTACATTGAGGAGATTGTGAAGTTACATGGGATACCTTCGAGTATTGTGTTGGATAGATACCTGAGATTTACATCGAGGTTCTGGAAGAGTTTGCAAGATGCTTTGGGCACTAAGTTGAGGATGAGTTCTGCCTACCATCCGCAGACGGACGGTCAGACAGAAATGACTATCCAATCGTTAGAGGATTTGTTGAGGGCTTGTGTGTTGGATCACGGAGGAGCTTGGGATAGCCATTTACCGCTGATTGAGTTCACGTACAATAACAGTTTTCATGCTAGTATTGGAATGGAGCCCTATGAAGCTTTATATGGGAGAAGATGTAGGACTCCTTTGTGTTGGTAAGAGTCGGGCGAGAGTACTGTACTCGGACCTGAGATTGTGCAAGAGACAACCGAGAAGATTAAGATGATCCAAGAAAGGATGAGAGCGTCGCAGAGTCGTCAGAAGAGCTACCATGATAAGAGAAGGAAGACACTTGAATTCCAAGAGGGAGATCACGTGTTTTTTAGGGTGACGCCAGTGACCGGTGTGGGTCGAGCTTTGAAGTCTAGGAAGATCACTCCATGTTTTGTTGGTCCATATCAAATCTTGAAGAGGATAGGAGAGGTAGCCTATCGAATTGCTTTACCATTGTCGCTTGCGAATTTGCATGATGTGTTCCATGTGTCTCAGTTGAGGAAGTACATTTCGGATCTGTCGCATGTGATTCAGATGGATGATGTACAAGTGAGGGATAACCTGACAGTGGAAACATTACCGGTGCGAATTGATGGTCGAGAGATAAAGCAACAACAGGGTAAAGACATAACTTTGGTGAAGGTGTTATGGGGTGGACCAGCTGGCGAAAGTTGGACTTGGGAACGTGAAGATCAAATGAGGGAGTCGTATCCGACTCTATTTCCTTGAGGTAATTTTCGAGGGTGAAAATTCTTTAAGTGGGGGAGAGTTGTAACACCCCAAATTTGTAAGAATATTTATTTATTTATTTAAATATATTATCCGTGAATTTTTGTGAATTTTGGTGGTTTGTGTTGACGTCAGCATTTTGTGGAGTTCTGGTTATTTATTTAAATAATAGTATATAATATAGAATATATTGTATTATTATTTATTTAAATAATATTAGGAGGATTAAGGGTAAATTGGACTTTTAAGGAGGAGTTAGTGAGGGTAATATTGGGAAAGCCCATTTTAGAAGCCCAAAGGTTAGGTTTAACAAAAAGGAGAAGTTGAGAGGAATATGATTCATTTTGTTAGACCGTGAAAAGAAAGGAAAAGGCCAGAGCTCTGAGGAAAGAGGGAAAAGCTTAGGATTCGAGAAGGTTTCCAAGAACTCAAGAGAGAAAGCTTGGAATCGACAATCTAAGGTATGGGGAGTATTACCTTTCATTATTTTCAATAAAGGAATTCGATGTGTTTAAAGCTGATTTTTGAGGTTTATGTGGGTTTGTGGGTTTATGAGTAAATTGATGATTTAGGGCATTTTGTGAATTGATTATTAAGGGTAGAATCGAATCGGATAAAAGTAGGCCTTCGAGGCTAATCTCTCTATTGATGTTGTTTTGACCTTGTAAGGAAATGGATTTATGGGAGTTATGAAGGTATTTGAATTTGTGAAGGTTTATGTGATTTTGAGGTTTAGGATAGTGTGATAACTCGACCTAATAGTCATATATTTTGTGCCTTCGTTGCCGTAATGCCTTAGGAATGTTTTGGGATGTTTTTGGGGTAAATGAGGTTGAAATCGTAAGGGTTTTTGGGCATGATATGCCACTGATGCTGTTTGCCTTAATATTTTAGCAAACAACCGCTGATCTCCTAATTTGCGAAAAATTAGTTTACTTGCAGGATCGATCATAGAAATTCTAGGACAATGTGCTTTAAGAGTTTTGACAATTTATGTGAAAATCAAACCTTTTGTTCATTAAGTTCATCATTGTTTTCAGAAACTGATGTAATTCGAATGAAAATGATAAAGTTTTGTCTTAAAAGGAATAACAAAAACGCAATAAAATGTAAGAAGGAAATTGTAGAAAAGTAGAATAAATTGCATGTAAATAACTTAGAACTTCATTGAAATGTAAAGAATAAACAAGTGTTTTTCAAACATAAATTTTCTCAATGCTAACTCTTTTCTCTCACACGGGTACTTTGAGTATTTTTGAGTAACTTGTACAAATTTTGAATACACACACGGAAATCTAACACTATGACTCCCTATTTATATACAGTCAAAATAACCGCCACTAATGGTCACTGTTTCTAACGAAGACATATGGCACTCTGCATGCCTTCGCCCCTTAGATGCATTCCACGCGTCTTCCTTTCAAAATCAAAATTCCCTCCTTTATTCGAATTTCAAACCTCCGCGTTGAACGTTTCTTCCAAATCTTCAGTCGAAACTTCTTCCAAACTCCTAAAAATATTTCTAAGTCTTTTGAGTTTCCTCCTCGTAACAAGAGGATAGCCTTCGACTAAAATTTCTTACGAACACGCTTCTGTCAAAACTTCATAAACTTCAAATATTCTCTTCCTTGGGAGGGAGACTCTGATCCCAACGTCAGGCGTCGAAATTAGGAGCTAACAAATTGCCCCCCAAAAATGTATTTTTCGACATTGCTGGAGAAAAGGACATTTTTTTATAACAACATTCGACACCTCACTTCCACTTACATGGATATTGATGCCATTAGAACTCCCACGTTCCAACTATTCAGTTTCTTCTGAACCACTCCTTGACGTCATGGTCATCATGATAATCTCTGCAAAATCTCTCCTCAAAGCGCACTACTTCACTAGCCATCATCATACCTCCTAAAACCTAGGAGATAGTGGGGTATGGGTAATAACTGCCACCGTCCCATCCATCACCCCTAGAGAGACACGTATCCCACTACAACATTAGTCTTTTAATGCTGATTTGAGGTCTCTTGATATTCCACTGCCTTTAAATAGTTTTTTTCCTAAATCATTTTTTTCTTTTACGCTTTCAAACTTCTTGCTTTCTTCTCAGCTTTCCAACTTCTCAGAAAACAATCTCAAAATTCTTATTCTTCCAACAATGGCATATTCAACCTCCAACGTTAAGGACTCCAGGAGAACCCAAAAATCCAAGGAGCCTAAGTCTCAATCCCAGCTTCCTCCTTTTGCTACACTTGCTGGGCCCAAGCCAGTGAAGAACCTACAATGCATCCCGAAATCACTTGAGAAGGAGAAAAGGTCCATCTATGAATCTCAGGTATTGATCTCTATTCTTGTTTCTGGAAAATCATATGCATTATCTGGCCCTTTATCTGCTCCAGATACTGATTTTGAGAAAATTAGCGATTATTTCCCCTCCTATCATAAAACAAAACCCATAGGGCAAGCCAATAAATCTAAGGTAGAAACTGATGCCCCTGATGCTGTAGCCCTTAACAACAGAGACTTACGGTACATTAATGATGGGCCTAGGATTTTTAGGGCAACTCCATCATTTAAAGATTCTGACCTTTATTTGAGCTGGCTAACCAAAATAGAAAAGGTTAAGGTCTAGACCTAGAAAGACTTAGGAATCTATGACCTTGTCATGCTGTCGAAAACAGGACCCACATACTGTTCGACAATGCTAGTCTCATCCCTTTACTTCTGGGACAACACCCATTATACCTTTCATCTCCCTTGTGGGATGATGACCCCAACATTGTTTGATATATCTGTTATCACTAGGCTGAAACCAACTGGAAAATCCTATGACCCAGAGTTGGATTCCGAGGACCAGATAGGTTTTGCATCTGCCAAGCCTACCTATACGAACTTCATCAAAAATTATTATGACCCCAAAACAACTAATGTTACTGATTGGGAACATATAGCCTTTTTTACTGTCTGGCTATCACACTGCGTATTTTGCTCGAAGTCTTTGCAAGTAGCCAGAAGATTTCTTACGCTTGCTACCCAACTTTATCATGGTCGAGATGTTTGTCTGGGTGAGATGATTCTAGGGCATCTTTATGAGTCATTAAGCGAAGGTGTCGCTCAACTCAAAGGGCTAGCTGCAGGAGGGGAGTTGTTGCTATCAGGACCCTTTTAGCTTCTTCAACTCTGGCTGAATGCTTCTTTTGAAGCCAGCCTCCCAAACAAAGGATCCGTCGAAGAGGAAGCTAAAGAGATCAAAGAGCGGGGCGTCGAAGGGACCCGCTTGGTTCATCTAACCCCTACCGAAGAGAGTTAACTGCTTAGGAAAACATTACTTAGTTTTATCAAGATGTTCGCCAAGCACCATGAGTTTACCTCAACCATGGCCCCTTTCGCCAAAAGGAAACATGGCCCTGAGTGGTTCACCAGACCTTTCCCTACCTCTAATAAAACCCAGGAAGAAGAATCACAATTAATCTGGAAGGCCTTTCTGATTCCTCGACTTCTGACCCTTCGACTCAATCTGGGCAAAGGTCAAGTCTCTTTAATTGCTTATCAACCCAACTTGGTTGCTCGCCAATTTGGTCTGATTCAAACTCTCCCCAAGTGCTTATATGAGAAGAAAGGACACATCCTTCTCCATCACACCTGCTACACTGAAGAAATGGCCGCAATACAGATGACTCGCTATGCGTACAAAGCGTTTCTCTATTCAGTCGAATTTGAACCTAGTTACTTCTGCACTTCAGAGTTTTACCAGTGGTGGTCGAAGTACTACACTGAGAAGTTTTTTGATGTTGCTTCCTTCACACGGCTGATTGAAGAAGCTTTTCTCTCTATGCAGGAGAAAACCAAGAAAGGTAAATCTACCCACATCAAGGAAATCCAATCATTCCAAAAATACTTTGAAACTGTTTATCGCCCAGATGACCTTAGTCAAACCGTCCACGAGGCTGCTGTTACCCTGAAGGAATTTTTTTTAAAGAAAATTGAGAACTTAAAGCTACCTTCGTATGTTCCTTCTGAGAAACGCTACGAAATGGCTTTCAATGTGTTTTCTCCCAAATTCCCTCAAATGCCATCTGCTGACTTTGGAGTGGCACTTGCCCCTCAATTTCCAGTCTGGTTCGTCTGTGGGGATTATATAAAGATCCTTCGTCAATAATTGAAACCAAAGGCTCAGCGGGTGGTTCCGACTAAGTACACCCTGGATAGTTTCAAAGGGCCACTTCATATCGATATTGAAGATGTTCGCATCGAATCTGAAATCTATGAAGGTGTGGAATGAAAATTGTCGAATTTACATCTCCCTTACTTGACTGTCCTTACTTACTTGTGACAATTTTGTTTATTTGCAGCCGTCAAAATAAAGAAACATGCCGCAAAGAAACCAGTCGAAGAAGAGACTGAACCATCCACAAGAGTAACTTTTACTCCTTATTTTTCTTGTGTTATATATTGTCATGCTTTCTGATATTTTGATTCTTTTCAGAGTTCTCGAAGACCACCTCCTACCTCTCAAAGGAAGAAATCCAAAAGGGCTACACCTCAGATTATGGTCGAATCGGATGATGATGATCAATCTCTGCCTGATGATCAACCAACTAAGAAGAAAAAGAGACAACTCAGAATCACAGAGACTTAGAGTCAACCTAAGGCAAAGGCAACAAAGGTCTCTCAAGCATCTACGCCATTGAAGATAGCCTCAGGTCACCTTGAAAGCGATAATTCTAGTCCTGGAGTCGAAGAACCCAAGGTAATTTTAATTTTCCCTTAATCTGTTTATTTTACTGGCCTTCTTTTGTTTCAATCCTAACCTTATTTGTTTGTTATTTCAGGATGGCACAGGTACTTCGACCCAACCAACCAACTCTCCTCCTCAAACTACTCTCCCTGTCCCAATCAACAAACCTACTGTGACAGAAGTTCCAACTTCGTCTGCACAATAGTCTCAGACCAGTAATTCTGAGCAGGAGGAGCATGACCAAGGTATTCCTGAAGAAGAAAATAAAGAGACAACGACTATGGATGAAGGCCATACTCTGGGTGAGAAATCTTCCGACAGTGGCTCCCCAGAGGTCGAACTCACAGGCAACAAAGACCCATATAATGCTGATCCAGATGTTGCTGTCCAAGAGGATGAAATGGAAGAAGAAGAAGAAGAACATTCAATATTCCAACTTGAAACTGGCAGAAATGGTGACAATGATGAAGGTAATGATAATGATGATGATGATGCTGACCAAGAAGATGATGGTGAAGATGATAAAGGCGCAGAAGAGAAGGCTAGAAGCGAATCTGCCGAAAAGCAAACCCAAAGAGAATACGCTGCTGCCCCTAAGGTTGCTGTAACTGCTGAAAGTGCTAAACCTTCGACAGAGACGATTTTTGCTTACTCTGAAGAAGAGCTTAATCGCCTTAAGGCCACCAACCCTCGCGAATATCTAAAGATCGTTCTTAGCAAATGAGGGAGTTCCTCTGAGAGCAACGTAAGTGCTTCGACAGCTTCGGGGGGACCAACCTTCGAGCAAACCTCCAAATGAGACCCTTTTGAAGATAAAAGAGGAAGTATTCAAAAGCAATCTCTTCAGGATTCTGGAGTTGGATCCCACTGCCCCTCTTCAATTGAAGGCTCTTCTTAAGCAAGTTGATCTCTAACTGTCTCCCCTGAAGCTGCCACCATCATTTTGGAACTTGGTGCTATGATTGACTAAGTTTCCGCTGATCTAAAACAATTGCCTCAAATTAATGATGCACTCGAGACCAAATCTGGAAGTGAGGCTGCTGCATAGACAGCTGCTGCTGAATTAGAGGCTAGGGTGGGAGAATTGGAACAGATAAAGGAACAACATACTAAAGAGATTGAGAGCAATAAAGCGGACATTGCCAATTGGAAGAAACAAATTGAAGAATTGCAAGCCAAGATTTCCAAGGCTGAGCAACGCAATTCTGAACTATAAGCCTCTGGAGAATCTGGAATAGTCAGAGAATTAAAATTTGCCCTGGAATTTCTCGACAAAGCTCTTCATTTAGAAGGATGGGTTGCAGCGCTAAAGCTTGACAAATCCTCATGCGAGAGACGCCTTGAACTCCAAAAGTCGAAGTATCTCAAGATGAAGAACAACCTTCCTTTTTAATTTGCAGTTTTAATATATTTGTTTTCTTTTTACACAATATTTCTCAGCCCCTTGAGGCTTTTATGTAATGAATTGAGCCATTCTGGCAATTTTATACCAAGTTGGCTTCGACCAATTCTTATGCAATTACTCATAAATAATTTTTCAATTCTTGAAGTACAGGTTTATATTTTTTCAAATACTTACCATTTACTTTCAAGATTCTTTTACCTTTACCTACCTCTTCGATCTCATAGGCACCATTTGGAAAAACTTGTATGATCTGAAAAGGGCCCTCCCACTTAGGGGACCATTTCCATAAAGACCTAACCTTTCGATCCATAGGTAGAATTACTTTCCAAACCAAATCTCCGGGAGAAAAAGTCTTGACTTTAACCTTTTTATTGTAAGACTTCTCTACCCTTTTCTTTTGCCTTTTTAATAGCTCCAAAGTATTAAGTCTCTCTTCATCCCAATCTACTAACTCATCAAGCATCATATTCCAATAAGATTCAGAAGGGATCTCATGATGCCTTTGGATCCTTGTTGATTGTAAGCAGATTTCTACAGGTAAAACTGCATTATGGCCAAAAGTCAAACAAAAGGGAGTGGTGTTGGTTGCATCTTTGGGAGAGGTTCGACATGCCCAGAGAACCTGGTCTAATGTCTTATGCCAATTTCTTGGCTTCTTTCCCACATGTTTCTTAATCAACCCAATCACTACCTTATTTGTTGCTTCCACTTGACCATTAGCCTGAGCATAATATGGTGTAGAGGTTAACAACTTGAAACCCATTTCTTTAGCAAATTCCTGCATCTTTCGACCAGTAAAAATAGATCCCTGATCCGTTGTGATAGTTTTTGGGATTCCAAATCTATAGATGATGTGTCTTTTAATGAATTCGATAACATCCTCTTGGTCAACATTTGGTAAAGCTATGGCCTCGATCCACTTTGTAAAGTAATCAATACCTACCAAAATGTACCTTTGATTCTTAGAAGATGCTGGTCGAATCTCACCAACCAAATCCAAAGCCCAACCTCTAAAGGGCCATGGTTTAACTATAGAGTGTATTTCGCTTGCAAGAACATGTTGTATACCTGCATGCACTTGGCATTCTTGACAGCCTTTAGCGAATTCGATACAGTCTTTTAACATGGTAGGCCAATACATGCCTTGTTAAAACAAGAGCTATTTCATTTTGTGGCCTACCTGATGTGCCCTACATGCCCCACTATGGACAGTTGAAAGGGCTAAGTATGCTTCAGATTCACTAAGGCACTTAAGCAAGACCCATTCAGGAGTCTTTTTAAACAATTCATTGCCCAAAAGAACATAGCTCAAAGCATGATACCTGGTTTTACGCTCTGTGGATGCTGTTGGATTTTGCAAATACTCCACTATTGGCTTCCTCCAATCTTCGTCTGTCAAGCTATCCACAGCCAAAATTTCAAAATTCTCCTTATCAGCGTATCCTAACTTTGTAGCTTCCAAGTCTGATGGTGATAATCTGGTCGACATGACTCTTCCTCTGATTTCAATGGCTTTTTGCAAACTTTCCTTCGATATTCTGTAGCCAGAAGCAACTTATGCCAAGTCATTCGCCTCCTGATTCTCTATTCGAGGGATATGTCTAATCGTTACCATATCGAATCTTTTTAAGAGTCGATTGGCTATTACAAAGTACATAATCAAGTTTTCTTTGACACATTTGTACTCTTTTGTTATTTGCTTTATGACTAACTCTGAGTCGCCCATTATTTCGACTCGAGTTGCCCCCAATTCCAATAAAATTTCAAGTCCGGCTATCAAAGCCTCATATTCTGCCTCATTATTTGAGCATAGGCCTTCGACTTTATACTTGAATTTTGTTAGGAGAAATAATAAGAACTCCTATACCAGTTCCATTTTTATGACTAGAGCCGTCGAAGTATAACTTCTATGGTTCTAGTTCAATGTAGTCCAAAGACTTTTCATTTATAGCATGGTCAACTATGAAATCAGCCACCACTTGTCCTTTGACAGCCTTTAAAGGTAAATATGTCAAAGAATACTCAGTCAATGCTAATGCCACTTTCCAATTTGACTGTGCAAAATTGGTTTAGATAACAAGTATTTTATAACATCAAAATGAGAAGATACAAAAACATCCACTGGTTTTATATAGTGCTTCAATTTCATACATGAAAAGTATAAACATAAACACAACTTTTCGACTACACTATATCTAGTTTCTGCATCATTCAAGACCCTACTGAGGTAATAAATGGCTCTTTCGCATCATTCTCATCCTCTTGAGCCAACATGCTCCCTAATGTCTTGTCTGAGGCAGATATGCACAACCTCATACTCCTACTTCTACAAGGTGACATCAAAATTGGAGGATGCGTCAGGTACTCCTTGATTTTGCCGAAGGCATCCTGGTGCGCTTGCCCCCATTCAAAGTCTTCTTTCTTCATTCGAAGTAGAGAGGAGAAGGCTTGCGTCTTCCCACTAAGGTTGGAGATAAACCTTCTGAGAAAGTTGATCTTGCCAAGTAGAGACTGCAATTCCTTCTTTGTAGATGGAGTTTTCGCCTCCATTATTGCCTTGGCCTTGTTCTGATTGATTTTAATCCCTTTCTTGTGGACCACAAAGCCTAGGAAGTCTCCCGCCTGGTCGGGCGGATGAACTTGCCTCTGAGGAGCCTTTCGACTTTGTCTTTAATCTTTGAGAAGATCTCTGGTGCGAATCGCCTTGGAGTTTGCTTAACAGGTTTTTTCCCAGGCTTTATTGGTAGCTTTAGCTCGACCAGATTCCAATCTAGACCGAGCATTTCGTCATAGTCCCATGCAAAACAATCCTTGAATTCTTTTAGCAACTGGACTATTACGACCTTGAGTTGGGGATTAACTTTTGTACTGATGTAAGTTGGTCTTTTTTCTGCCCCCGACCCCAAGTCGATTTCTTCGAGTGGATCCTATGCCATCATCTTGATGTTCGCTGTTAATGGATCTTTCTCAAAGCCCAAAGGCTCATCGTCATAGATCGCGTCGAGCCTCTGGTTTTGCAAATCTCCTAGATCTTTGTCAGGTGGATCCATATCAAAATCCTTTCCAAGACCTTGTTGATCTGCTTCGATCTCGTTGGCTTCGACAGCCACATATTTTACTTCGGCCTCTAAGGCGGCTTTGAGTTTATTCTCGGCTATATAAGCCGCGATCTTTTCAAGAACTAGTGACTCACTCATTGTCACTAAATTCGCTGCCCCGGCCAGTTGTCTGGATGTGTGAGGTTCCAAAAATATAATTTTCTTCGCCAACTACTTCTCTATCCCACTGAAACCCGGGTGGGATGAAGGTATAGTGAGCAGAAGGCGTTGTCAGTTGGTGTCATATCGAAGGTTGCAAGACTACAAGGAGCAATATGATCAAGATTTATGTCGAAGCTTCGCCTGTCAACCTGGTTTACTTCAGCCAGAAAGTAACTCTGGTCAGCTTCTATATTTTCGACAATCCCGTCTGCACGCCAAATTGTTATTCTTTGATGCATTGACGAAGGGACGACACCTACGTCGTGTATCCATTCCCTGCCTAAGAGCAGGTTGTAATTTGCCTTTGATGCGATTACCATAAACATTGTCGGCCTTGTGGTGGTTCTGACAGTTAGATCTACTTGTATTACACCCATGGTGGTTCCCATTTTACCCTCGTAATTTGACAACACCATGTTATGAGGTTTGGTGTCGGAATCATCCTTTCCAATCTTCTTGAGCATGTAATGCGACATCAAATTGACTTCCGCACCTCCATAAACCAAAATCTTATTTACCCCTATGTTACCCACCTTTCCTTTAATGAACATGGGTTTTAAGTGACTCCTCATCGAATCATCTGGCCTTTCAAAAAATGCGTTTTGTTCTTCCACGCATCCATTGTTCATAATATAATAACAAACAAGCCTGTGTATGGCCGTTTCGACTTCCATAGCCTCTTCCTCATCTTCGACTTCCATTATCTGGTCATACTCCCTATGGAGCATTGAGACAACGTTACACATCACGTCGAAAGATGCCTCTGACTCTGAGTTAAAATCGTCTGTCATTTCATCATCCCTAGTTACATCCTCCTTCAACGACACTTGTTCTGGAGCAGTGAGTGGCTTTTCGACCTTCGACTCCTCTTTCTGATTCGAAGTTTGATTATTACTGCTAGTTTCTGGCTTGGCTTTTCCCGCAATCTCCTTCTATGTTACCCTCCATTGTGACTTCGTCATGGGGTTCTTGCCCTTGTAGTTTTCAGAGGGGTAAGTCATCTTCTTAGACTTTTGGAATTCTTTCCTATATGATATAAAAGATCCCCGTTGTACTTCGAAATCCTTCCACTTCCCTTGCCCTTTGGCTTGTCGGATTGGATTAATCCATTTGTCATCTGGAGCCTTATTGGTAGGTTTGAATGTGTTAGGGTACCTTCCTCCTAACCTCTGCCTATTTTGGTCTCCTCTCCTAGGGTTGAACCTTTCTCCTGCTGGTTAGGAAGGCTTCCAATTTCCCCTTCTTTTTGCTCTCTCCACTCCCTCTAAGTTTTATGCTGCCTTTTTGTCGAAGACGACACTACAACGAGGACAGAGCATTATTTCATACCTCTTTCTTTGGCATATGTGGATGAAATCTGCCAAGTTTTCCTCCTCTTTGGGGTATGCTAGTTTGTGGTATTCCTCACGTCGACGCTCTTCATCGACTTGCATCGAAACATTCTGAGACACCTCCACCATGTTCACATTGGCAACTGTCCCTATGCCAATGCTCATTTTGTTCAACTTCAAACTGAGGCCTTCATTGACCTCGTGTTCTTCTTGATACGGTTGAAACCCTCAATGGCTTCTTTTATTGGTACCTTTAGAGGCAAACCCTTAGTAATCTATTGGCTGACGAATCCGACAACCTTCTTCTTTGGATCCTCCATGGTCCTCCGGAGGAGGCCAACAACAGTCTATTTGTAGGAACCCTCAGTAGTCCCTTTGTTAACCTGGGCGAAACCATCAGCGGTCTCGTTATTGATTTGGCCAAAACCATCAATAGTTTCGTTGTTGACTCTGGCGAAACCTTTAGTAGCTTCGTTGTTGACGCCATTAGTGGCCTCAGCAATGTAGTTTTCTATGACCTTTCTGTCAAGGTCTTCAGTAACCTTAACCATCACAACCTGGTTCACGAAGTCATTAGTAACTTCGACCATGTCACATTTGTCGGCGGGATCCTCAGCAACCTCCACCATGTTCACGTTGTTGTCGAAGCCATCAGCAGCCTCGATCATATCCACGTTGTCGTCGAAGCCTTCAGCAACCTCGACCATGTTCACCACGGATAGCTCAATGTAGTGGGCTTCTACAACTTGCAAAGGGTTTGAATCCACCTTCAACTGGGGCTTCGACTTGTCGCCGAATTTGAGCCTTCCATCTTTAATTGCATTTTGCACTAAATCCCTGAAAAGGAAACATTGAGACATTTTATGACCCAAAAAATTATGGTATTTGCAAAAACCTCTCTTTTTTCGCTATTATAAAGGAGGCACTTTAGTACCAGGTGGCACTATCATTTGGCCATCCTTGACTAATAAATTAAATATTTCGTCACACTTTGTGGCATCGAACGTATAAGTTCTTTTGGGGAACTTGTCGTTTTTTTCCGATTCGATTGGGTTTTTCCCATTCGACGAAGCCAAGACTTTGCAAGCATATGGCGGACCCTGTTTTAATTCCGCCAGATCGACCTCTTGTTCATCAAAATTCAATGATTCATCTTTGTCGTTGTCTTCGCAAACTTCGACATAGGATACTCTTTCTTTTTTATTCTTGTTAGCCCTAGCTTTTTCCGCTTTTAGTCTTTCGACCTGCCTAACCCTATCAGCCAATTGGGCCATGTCTCTTAAGTACTGGGTATCTAATTTCTTTCTAATTGAGTAGTCGAGACCTCCTGCAGCCATTTCGACTAACTCGTGTTCAGGCACCTGTGTAAAACACCTTGCCTTAAGCAACCTAAACCTATTTAGGTAGTCATCAATTGGCTCTGAGAACTTTCTCTTGACGCTAGCCAATTCCTTCAAACTTATCTTTGTTTGTCCCATGTAGAATTGTTCATGGAATAATCTCTCCAATTGGGTCCAGGTATGTATCGAATTTGCAGGCAGAGTAGTAAACCAAGTAAAAGCGTTTTTTGTTAGCGAACTTGGGAAATATTTTATCTTCAAATTTTCATTATTTGTTATTTCGCCTGCTTCTATCAAATATCGTGCCACGTGTTCGACCGTCGGTTCACTAGTATCTCCTGAAAATTTTGTAAACTTTGGAACTTTCCATCTTGGGGGTAAATCTTGCTGCAAGATATATTCAGATAAAGGGGAAGTATAACTGGGCCTCTGGAGGCCCATATTCATACCATTTCATACCATAATCCTTTCGACCATGGCTGCCAAATTATTTTCTACAGGCATTTCGTTATGTCGCATTTGTTGTATAATATTATCAGCATTTTGGTTTCTATTAACTAATACTACCCTTGGTTCATGTGGGATAGGAATTTCGACTCCTGGCTATTCGACTGTCCCTCCTTGGTTAAACACGTTCGTCTGAGGGATATTTGGTTAATTTATAGTAGGTTCCTCTTCGAAGGCTACTCCTGGATTTTGAATTACACGTTCCCTTTGGGGAGGTTGAGGGACACCAAAGAAATCGGCAATGCACATCATCTGCGCTGCCAATTGTTGATTTGTTTGTGTAGTGTTTTGGATCAAAGGGTTAAATATAACCCCGATCTGTTGGGCTAGCATCTGAACCATATCATGGTTGCTCTCGTCCATTTGTTGCCTAATTACTTGTGCAAAATTATTAGTAATGTTTGGCATATATGTTTGATATCTCGTTCCTAAAGGCTGACTAATCCTACCCTTATGGATTACACCAGAACCGGATCCTTGTAAAGGCGAAGTTACGTTAACCGTTGGTTCCGTAAATGCTGATGACGCATTATATAAACTTGCCATCACTGATGTTGGCATTCTATACGGCTGTTCTCGATTTAGTGGAGGCCTGGAAAAACCAGATATAAAAGGCCTGTACATACTCCCTGAAGGGGGAGGGGTCATTTGAGGAATTTAGGGTCCCATAGTTGAAAAACTAGGCGCACTCTGGGGAATTGAATGCGCTGGTGTCGAACCCGCTGTTGATGGTATAGCCTCTAATACTGATATTGAGGTCGTATTGCCCCCAGTTGAAGGAATATGGGGTGGTACACCATCATTTGTGGAATTATGATTGTTTGGCGGATTTGGATTCGCCATTCTCCTTACTCATCTTCTTCTAGATCTTTCTTCGTTATTTATGGCTATCTTACCACTCCTTAGTCTCATGCAACAAAGCGAAGAAAGTTTCGTACGAGTAAATGTAAAATAAAGGTTTTAAATTGTAAATAGCACAAGGTCCCACTGGGCGTGCCAATTTGTTTGCCTTAATATTTTAGCAAACAACCGCTGATCTCCTAATTTGCGAAAAATTAGTTTACTTGCAGGATCGATCATACAAATCCTAGGACAATGTGCTTTAAGAGTTTTGACAATTTATGTGAAAATCAAACCTTTTGTTCATTAAGTTCATCATTGTTTTCAGAAACTGATGTAATTCAAATGAAAATGATAAAGTTTTGTCTTAAAAGGAATAATGAAAACGCACTAAAATGCAAGAAGGAAATTACAGAAAAGTAGAATAAATTGCATGTAAATAACTTATAACTTCATTGAAATGTAAAGAATAAACTGGTGTTTTTCAAACGTACATTTTCTCAATGCTAACTCTTTTCTCTCACACGAGTACTTTGAGTATTTTTGAGTAACTTGTACAAATTTTGAATACACACACGGAAATCTAACACTTTGACTCCCTATTTATATACAGTCGAAATAACCACCACTAACGGTCACTGTTTCTAACGAAGACAAATGGCACTCTGCATGCCTTCGCCCCTTAGATGCATTCCACGCGTCTTCCTTTCAAAATCAAAATTCCCTCCTTTATTTGAATTTCAAACCTCCGCGTTGAACGTTTCTTCCAAATCTTCAGTCTAAACTTCTTCCAAACTCCTAAAAATATTTCTAAGTCTTTTGAGTTTCCTCCTCGTAACAAGAGGATAACCTTCAACTAGAATTTCTTACGAACACGCTTCTGTCGAAACTTTATAAACTTCAAATATTCTCTTTCTTGGGAGGGAGAGTCTGATCCCAACGTCAGGCGTCGAAATTAGGAGCCAACAGATGCGTAGCAGCGATTGCAGGAAATCGCGACCTCGCAAAGCGAACATTCGCCCCAGCCTCGTTGGGCGAACAACGTGGCGAACGTGCGATAATGTTGTTTTGAGGTACTAGAATGGGATTTTGAAAATGATTCTTAAGTCTGCACAGTGAACTTCCCAGCGAATGACTTCGCTAGGCGAATAGAGGTGGCGAGGGAGACACATAATGGGGTCTCTCTGGTTTTTGTATGGGATGTTGGGGTTCGCTGGCAGCTTGCAAAGTGAACGCCAGAGCGAACAAGTTTGCAAAGCGAACATTTCAGCGAATGCCTGCTGTTCGCGAATTTGTTTTATGATTCTTGTGTTGTCTTGATGTTTTGAGCTGTGATTTTTCTGATGAATTACGATGTGTATATTGATGACTATGAGGGGATGATTTATGATGCTTTAATGAATAAATGATGATATGATTAACATGAGATTTTGATGAATGATGATGCACGTAATGACTTTTATTGATGATGATGATAATGACGTTGTGTATCATGCATTCATAGCATTCCAGACTTCGGTCTATGGTGGCTTCAATCCCATTGTGTGGATTGAGGTAATTTTGACGTGCTCCAGTTCTTGTGTAGAATCGATCCTAATGACGAGGATCTTTGGAGGGTGATGGCCTAGTGTCCATCGATTTTGATGATTGGTACCACATGCATGAGTCTTGTTGTGCATTGCATTTATTTGGCATTGATGTGATTTATGATATCGTGATTTTGGATACTTTCCTTTGTGATGACCCTGATGATGTTGTATATGATGATGACGCTATTTTATGCATATCCTGTTTTTATATTGATTATAATGAATTGTGATTACTCACCCTGCATGTTTGAATGTTGCCTCTACGTGGGTAACGTGCAGATGATCAGGTTTAGCTGTGGATGCCTTCGAGGACTTTTGGAGTTTATTTGCTTTTGGTCGATGTAGAGGGTCTTGTTCTGATATTGTAACATCGGGTTGGGGTCGTTGAGTCGAACCATGTTGAGTTGTTATTTTGTTGTTATTTGATTATTATGGTTTTAATTTAAAACCTTTGATTTTTGAATTATTGTGGTTATGGTGGTTCCGCTGCTAATTTTGATGGCTTTTGAATATTTTGAGAAAAACCCGTTGTTTACGGAACAAATGTTTTATTTGAGTTTATTGGGAAAATGTGCGCCCTTCTGAGGTGATTTTACTATGATAATTTGTGTACTTTTGCCGTGTATATTTGTGGGGTAAAAAAGGGTGTTACATCGACCACCAGCCCAACGTGAATGATGCTGCTCTGTGGACTTCAAAAACGCCCATCATTCGGTTCACCACTGTGGAGATGCATCAGAGCGATCGAGTCAAACTTCAGTTCGGAATGCATCAGGATATTCTGGTGGCTCCTACAAGTTTGGGATCGTGGCATCTACGTAGAGTCGACACACAGTGGGCAGTAGGTGAGTGGACTAACTTTGCAACAGAGATGTGTCAACACTGGGAGAATCGACACCAGCACGTCTTAACCGACCCCGTTGTAGAAGATGTTATACCAACGCAACAATATATGACTTGGTTTAGGTCTGTTACAACACCCCAACTATTCCTCTCTCAGCCGACGTATCTAATTGACCCCCGTCAACGTGCGTCTTCCTCACAGCCACATACCTAGCAATATGCCCAACATCATACACCTACCTATACCCAACAAGAAGAAGAGCCTTACCCTTACCCTAGCATGCCACATACTCAATCACAACAAGAAAACCCTTACCCCTACCCCCATCCCACCTACACCGACACCACCAATGTCTATAGCCCTGACGAGTATTTCGAACCCACCATAGCCCCCCACAAATGAACACTTCATCTTCCTACAACCAAGAACCATAATCGTCCTACAGCCAACAAACCCACCCACTATTCGACTACCAAACCCCACATCAACCACTGAATCGGTTCCAACACCCATCAATGCAGCATTTCGGCCAACCATACCGTCTGCAACCAACCCAACCCCCCTTACAAACTACGCAAACATGGGCATGCAGTTGAATTACGGAAGCGTCGTCGGCGGCAAACCCCCCTCGCTATTAGGGACAGATGCTTCAGAACTTGTCTGATGCGCCGGGGCCATCTCAACAGACGCAAAGACTAGCCACACCTCAACAAAATCGTGGTGGTAGACAAAGACGCCACGCAAGAGCCCCTGCATGTGGAACCGGTGGACGTTTAGATAGGCACGATCATTGAATTTTTCTTTACTACCCATTGTACTAATTGTTATCCTTAACATTCTTATGTCTTTATGGCTACCCTAATTTTATTTCCAATACATTTTTCATTTCACAAATTAAACAAAAAATTAAAAAATAAATAAATAAATAAAGTGCACTGAGGCGCCATCCCATATGGCACCTCCCCCTTGCAGTATAAAAAAAAATTAGGGCATCCCATATGACCTGAGGCGCCATATGGTATGACTTTTGCCTTTTAACTGAGGCGTCATCCCATATGACGCCACCCTTATATTTCTTTTCCAAACCTAACCATTTTAGTAAATCTTCTAAAATGTGTGTTTTTTTGAATTTTTTTTGAATAAATAAGTTATATTAAAAAAAATTCGCATTTATATATTGTACTTATCCGATTTTGAAGTATTATATATGATATGATATGATATACACCGTTGATTATGCATTGAATTTTCAGGAACTATACATAGAATGTTTTCAAATAATTTCCACTACTCATATTTTATTTTATTTTTTTAATATCATATATAAGTACAGTGTCGGGGGAGAGAGAGAACGCAACGGTCGACGAGCAAAGCAAAGCAAACCCATTTTGATTTTACAGAGCACAAAAACCAAACCTTTGAAATCAAAATGGTGGCGAAAATGGTGGCATCATCATACGAAGATAGCCGTCGCAAAAGAATGGAAGAGAATCGGAAGAGGATGGAGGCTCTCAATCTCACTCAGCTCTCTCAATCCCTTCACAAATCATCTTCTCCCATTTCAAAACCCTCGCCGTCCAAATCTCGTACCGTCAAGAAAGAGCTCGTCGTTGTCCGAAGATCCGGCCGTGTCGCCAACTTGCCTACTCCCGATTACAAAGAAGTAACTAACCCTAACTACCTTCATTACTTCTTTTCTTCCATAGATCTCACTCTCTAACCTAATTTCATTTTTTTTGCAGATTCTTATTGATCGCGTTATAATGTCTGGAAATAGATCTTCAAGGTTCTTTCTTTTGCCCTAACCAGTACTCTATATAGTTCTGTCGACTCGCATTTTTATTTTTGATAAAAATTTATTTTTGTAGAGGTGGTTATAATATGTATAGGGATTATTCGAAGCGTGTGTATGCTTCCGATGAAGCTCGAGTGGAAGCATTGGACAAGGCGGAGAAGTTGCAGTCCGAATTAAACTCGAAGCATCCGATTTGTATTAAGTCAATGCTTCAATCTCATGTCACTGGTGGATTCTGGCTGGTAATTTCTATTCTTTTAAGCATTTTTTCGTTTTTTTGTTGATTCAAGTTCGCTTTTTTAATTATGGCTAGTGATTTCTCTTATGAAAATGGATCTGCATCATTGCAGATTTACGATTTATTATGAGTCTTTTCAAATAGATGTATATTTGTGATTTGTGTTGCTTATTTTTCGTGTTAATAATGTATGTTCACTACAACAAGCTATGTCCTTTCACAAAAATTGGGGCTTTGCTTGAGCGCATCTTTTCATTTTGTTATATGTATAGATGGTGATTTAGTTATTGTGTTTAATGTTTTTCAATGGAAGTTGTTGGGGTAGCTTGACCTCAGTTTATTAATGTCAGCATTCTCTCTTTGGCTGTTACAAATCAACCGTTACTCTTTTTCAAGTTCCATTAATAAAAGTTGGATGTCTCATTAAAGTTATCAATGAAAATGGAGTATTAATTTCAAAGGTGGAATGAATGTAAATGTGAATGAATGTATCTAAATTATTGAAGAAATGGAATGAAAAGAAAACTTCTTGAAAATATAATTGTGTATAATAATCTAGACTAGATACATTAATTCACATTACATTTTCTTCCTTTTTTCAGTATTTTAAAATTTACACTACTCTTTCTCAAGTGAAAGAATTAGAAATGAACTTTTCAAAGACAATTTTCTTTTTTCTTCACATTCTCATTGTTGCTAACAACTAACTTTGAGTATTTTATTAGTCACTTTTCATAGTATATAATGTAGTTTGAAACATTCATTTTATCAACTTTGGAATTTTTCTTCATTATGTAATGTATGATTTCTTGTAAACAATTGTCTAATATATGTTAGTAGTGGTTTTAAACTAGTTATTGATAGCATTAGGAGTCCAGTACATAGAAAGGAGGATTTTTAATGTTTACATTAATATTGATCACTACCCTTATGCGTGCCAATTGCATGGTTTTCTGTTTTTGTTACAAATTTTATTAGAAACCCACCTACTATTATTAGATAATTTGCTTCCACTCCCCCATCATCAGTGTAAGTAATTTTGATTAGCAATCTGCATTAGTCATTACAATTAATAAGGCTTTTATTTAATGAGAAAGTAGACGTAGTTAATAGAGAGATATGTTATGTAGTTGCTGAAAGTTGAAATTATCTCCATTCATTATACAAAGTCAAATGTGTGTTTGTGTGATTCTCTAGCGAATTCTTTGGGAAAAAGTATGGAACATGGAGTCAAACTCAGGGACGGAGCTAGGTGTACAAGCATGTGGGCATGTGCCCCCACTAAATATTGTATCCATATATACTATAATATAACGTAATTGGACAATTTCATAAAACAATTTTATTTGATGATGCATGCTTTATAAAGAATGCAGTGTTTCACTTAATTTAACCAATATATGTTATGTAATTTCAGCTTCAACAATAGACAAAATTGGCACTATATATATATTCTTATGTGAACTTATATAATATTAATAAATTATTGATGATATTATTATCATATTTTTATATGAATTTATTTTCTTCATATAATTTAATGAAGAATAATTTAATAAAAGTTTTTATAATTTTTCTTTTTCATACAATAATATTTATATTTTTTAATGCATATAAAAAAATTCAAAATGACTTATATTAAAAATAAAGAGAATATAGTCTATAATTAAAATATAATAGATTGTTTATATTGGTAAGAGTATAATTGGTTGATATAGTGTAAAATATTAAAAATAAATATCCAAATATATCTTAACGTATGAATATTTATAGAAATATTTGATTAATAATATAATAAAGTTGTATAACATTTAAATATAATTGAAGGTAAATAAAAAATTTATAAAAGGATGACTCATATTAATTAAATTTATTTTGAATATTATTTATATTGCCCCCACACTTAAAAATTTCTGGCTCCGTCTCTGGTCAAACTTAAGTCAATTTGAAATTAACTCTGACTAAACAATGTCAGCAACAAGAATTATGATGTTGTAGTCTGATTTTTTTTATACATCAATGTGTTTTGGCTCTCAAAGTTTGTTTCACACTTGTATGTTGTGTCTCATGCTTTATTAGTCTAAGCCTAGTTTAAGTTTTAAAGATATCAGTTTTGAAACATTTAAACCAAAGTGATATTCTATAGTAATTATTCTTCTGAAGTTTTCTCAAATATTTTCCTTAATAGATTTTGAAATATGTCAGGAGGTTGTATGTATGTTTTATGTTTTGATTGTGTGTTTAAGGAGCACTTTGGAGGTATATACATAAATCAAAAAGTGTGCAACTGTGTAGGTTAGACATAGTTTAACCACGGCAAAATAAATAGAGGTCATATTTAATCATCATTTAACCTTACATATATTTTATGAGCTCCTATTTAGCTATAGTTTAACCATGACAAATTTGGGGTCCTGTGCAGTAGTCTGTCTTACACGCCCTCAAAGACGATCCTGGTGCAAGGATCGGGCTTGTGTCAGTTGTATGCACAAGGTTGGGCGATGTTGATCATTTTTTATTTTCTAGTTCTAGTCCTCCAACAAGTTGTCCCCAGTATAATGAATGGGTTTCACTCCCACGGGAGATCTACAATGCATTCACAACTTATGCAAATAAAACTTTGGCAATTCTTGACAACAGGGTCTTCCAGTTCAATTTTGCAAACAAAATCTTCCAGTACGGGACGAAGCGATGACCTTGATTGATGAGGATGGAGATGAGTATCAAACTACGTATTTGGCTCATAAAACAGGACTTAGCGCTGGATGGAGAGGTTTTGCCATTGCTCATAAACTTGCTGACGGGGACGCTTTAATTTTTGAATTAGTTAATTGCACTACATTCAAGGTGACTACATTTTGATTTGTTTGCTCATTCATGCCTTGGTGTTTAACCCATCCACCATATTTATTATTTTGTTCATGGTAATGGTCTTCATGACCATTCATGAATATGAAGAAAATCAGAAAAAGAAGATGAATGTTATATGCAAAGCATGTGGCTGGCTGATAGAGGTTTTGCTGTTGCTCATAAACATTCTGATTGTTTGGTCATTCATGTAGTTAGCAATCATGCTATTCCAAATATATTTATGATTGACTTGTGTGGTTGCTAAAATTTTCTTCCAGGTGTACATTATTAGAGTGAATGGCGTCCTTCAGAGGGTGAAGAGCTCGAGTGAATTGCAGTGAAGTTGGAGATTGGAGGCTGTAAAATTAATCTACGTATTATAACAACTTGGGTAACTTCTGCTGATCAACCATATAGTTACCAATGTTAGGCTAAGGCTGTAATGTAAGATATGTCCGTAGTCGGCATGGTCACTTTGAGATGCATTTTGTGTATTGGACACATTATTATTTATTAGTTCTATAATTAATACAAGGTTAAGTTTCAAAAATATGCAAATTTATAATAACCGTGAAAACATATTTAAAATTCAAGTTTTTCTAAATTTGTTCCTTTAAATTTGCCAATTTATAATAAATAATAAATATTTAATCAGTATGACTGAGAAAATTTTCGAACAGGTAGATGATTGTGTTTTTATAAGGGTGCTTTAAAGATGTTTTTGAATTTGATTTAAATTTTATGGTCGAAATTAGTTTTAAAAAAGATAAAAGGACAATTTGCGAGTAAGTTAAAGAATGCAAAAGTAAAAATAATGGTTCGATCTGAAAGATTTATGAGAAAGGAAATTGTTTTGAATTTAAACTAGCGGGATATCCGTGCGAGACGCGCATTTGTATACATTTAAAAATTTGTCAAAAAATATGGTTAATAAAAATTAGTAAATATAATTTATATTTTAAAAAAATAGAATCAATATCTACGGATATCGGTTGATATGTTTTATAAAAATATTTTTGTAATAATTTAGTTTTAAAAAATATCAAATAATAACATAGTATTTGTAAATATTAATTTAATTGTATAAATAAATATTAGTAATATTAATAAATACATTTTGTCCGTGTTTGGATTCTTACATAACTTTAAATATATTTACTTTTATTTTCTTTAATTGTACCATAATTGTAATTGTGTTTTTACATTATATATAAAAATATTTTGATGAATAAAAAACTTGTTTTCAATAATAAAAGTATTTGGATCAGCCATACACTATTTTTTCATATATAAAAATAAAGTTAAATCTAAAGTATTTAAATTTTTCCCGTGTATAAAAATATATGTCTCGTATACATTACTATATTATCAATGATTTCATTTTTTCCGTTTCAGTAATTCAATTTTTCCCGTAGTTATATATTTTCTCTTACAATTTTCTAATTTAAATAAGTATTATTAAAAATATCTCTTTTGTGGGATATCCATAAAGATCATAATTAAGTAACAAAATTTTAAATAATTAACGATTTTTGAAAATAAATTTGAAATTTCAAGTATTGATATTTGACTCATTTCTAGAATAAAATGTTAAATTTATCAATATTTTTCATAAATATTTAATACATAATAAAATGTATTTAATGATATATATTAACGATACATTTTTCATAAAAAAATTAAAAAATTTAGTTTAATCCATTTTATAAAGTAATCAAACTCAAAAATCAATTATACACCTTTAAAATTATTTTGATTACTTTAAAATAAAAATTAAATATATATTTATCAATAATCACATATTTTTTATACCATATGTCACATACTAAGTTCAAATTGAGTTTGACAGTCTAGCAGAATACTCGTGTTTTTGCACGGGTACTCGTCGGTGACGCGCGTTTGTCTACATTTAAAATTTGAAAAAAATAATAGGATTAATAAAAATTAGTAACTATAAAAAATATAATTTAAATCGTCGGTGACGCGCGTTTGTCTACGTTTAAAATTTGAAAAAAATAATAGGATTAATAAAAATTAGTAACTATAAAAAATATAATTTAAATTTAAAAAAAATCAAATCAAATATACACGTACTACTTTTTTTGTATTTATTTGTAATAAATTTGTTTTATATATTTTTTAAAAAAGACAAATAAATTAGGAGTTTGTTGTGAGAATTCAAATAAATTTGAAAATATCAAAATATTATTGGAAAAAAGAAAAAAAAAATAGGCTGCAAGATAATTATATAAGTTGTTCCTATATATAAAAATATATGAATCAACAATGTATTTTTTCCCCTATATGAATATTATTTTTGTTTTGATATTCTTTATAAAATTATTTGAATCAATAGTAAAGTTGTTCTCGTACATAAAACAAAAACTATAATGTAATAGAATAAAAGCAATAATATTATATTTTAATTGCAAATCATCAAATAACCAAAATAGAAATTTTAATAAATAAAAAGTAACGTATAATTTTCTTTATGATAAAAGTCAATGAAGTAGCTCAACTAATTAAAGAAGTAACTTCTTTTAGAAATAAAAATTAAGCCAAATCCTTAATTCTTTAGGAAGTCGAGAAACATCGTTTCAATTAAAAAAAATTAATTAAATAAATATTGAAGTAAATTTTAGATTGCCTTAGAAAATTAAAAAAAATTATAATTAATTAAAATAGTCCCATCTGTTACTATTTTTTGAGTAATATTTTATTTTCAAAATAAAAATTTAGAAGATAAATTACTTTTTTAGATCAAAATTTTCCTTTTTTAAAAGTGGAAAAATATATTGAAACTAATTTACTCTAAAAGTGATATCAAATAGGAAATAAAATTGTAATTAAGAGAAAATCATAATAATATGGTAACATAAAATTGAAATAAAATGCACTATTGAGAAATATTGAAACCAAATTCACTTGATAGTTGATTCCTTACAATCACATAAAATTTTATTGACGCATTACATATTTGGATAAGTAGTTTTATTTTTCCCGTTTCATATACTTTTCATGATATGAAAAAACAAAATTTATAAAAAATTTATTGATTCACTATATATTTAGATCAATAATTTTATTTTCTCCGTATAATATTATTTTGTACGGCATAATTATTCTCAAATATACATTAAAAGCAATATGTATGAATCTTTTATTGTGTAAATCTAATTGTTTCCACTTTAAAAATAAAATAAAGCCAAAGTTATTAAGAAAAAAAAATTAAAATCAATTATATTTTGCACTTTATTTGCATGCATTTAAATTTAACTAATTTTATTTTTAAGGTAATTAAATCTATTAACTATGTATTTTATGATAATATATATTAATTCTATAAATAAACATGTGAGTATGTATGGAATTGGTTGTTTGTAAGAATAAACATTTGTGCGTTACTTTTATAGCATAATTAGCTAAAAGCCTACGTAATCACGTAGATAGAAACAAATACAAACAATATTAAATAATTATGTTGAATATTTGTTATCGAGGAGTACTAAGTAGTGATGGTGGGTTGGGAATCAAAGACCTGTCAGCTTTTAACACTTTCTTATTAGCAAAATGGGTAAACCAGAGGCAGTGTGGTGTCGTATGTTGGAAGGGAGATACGGCTGCTTGTTGTCTAGAGTGTTACTTAAGAGGAAGGTGGGGGCTACGTCAAGCGAATCCTTATGGTGGCTTGATATCATGAACATAGCCGATTCTGAAAAAGCGGGAAGTTTCATGGACCAACTGGCATGTAAACTTGGAAGCGGAATTCACATTTCCTTTTGGCACAGCCGCTGATTGGGGCAAGGTAAGTTGAAATCTCTCTTCTCTAACCTTTTTGCTGCTACGGAATCAAAACTTGCAGCAGTGGGTGATATGGGGTGTTGGAGGGAGAGCAATTAGGTATGGGGTGATATTCTTACTGAGGAATCGCAACCTGCTGTAGTTTTGGAGGAAGTGGAGAATTTGAAAAATATCTTGCGTGATGTGAAGCCTGATATTAGGGAGGTAGACCGTTTTGTTTGGATTCCCGGAAATATTGACGGTTTTTCTGTTCACTCGTGTTATAATTCGTTGTTGGCTCATTCATTTGGCGTGGATGTTGAGATTATTCCCAAGGCGGCGTTGGAAATCATTTGGTGTACGAAAGTACCATTGAAAGTAGGTGTTTTTGGATGGAGATTAATATTTAACCGGCTTCCTACGAGAGACAACCTTGCGGCCAGGGGAATAATCTCCAATTCACACGATTTAGTGTGTGTTTTTTGCTTTAGGGAGACAGAAGACGTCGAACATTTGGTGTGTTCATGCCCCCTAATTGTCTCGGTGTGGCAGAAAATTGCAGAATGGGTGGGAATACCTTGCTTAGATGAGGTTAATATTGGAGACCACTTATTTTCTTGGTACCTAAGGGTGATCGGGAAAACGAAGAAGTCATCCGCGTGTTACATTTGGATGATTGCTTGGTGGACTATATGGTGGATGAGGAATCAAATCATTTTTAATGATAGGATTGCTAGATGTGAAGATATCCCAATAAGGGTAAAACAAGTTTCGTGGAATTGGTTGGAATTTCGGTTCAAGTCAAAACCCAAATGTAGTTTTTACAATTGGTGTAAATCTCTCCTGGATTTTTTGTGATTTGATTGTATGAAACTTCGTGGGATCTTTCCTTGATTTTTTTGGTGTTAGTTTGATATCATTGTAAATGGATTGGTGTACTCCTAGTATACCTTTAGTGAATTGTTGCTTATAAAAAAAAGTAGTAGACAAAACAATTATAAAAATGGCATATGTTGGGTGTTTGGTGCTTATTGATATTTGATCATCTCAAAGGTTCAATTTAATAAAATTAGAGGCTTTGTTTATATATTAACTTCCAATTAATTAAGTAAACTATTTGATTCTAACACGAGTTAATAATAGTGCAACCAAGCAATGAAAGCTCAACCAAATTTCTATGGATAAAATAACCAGATCATCATTGGTCATCCATGTGGTAATTCTTTATAGCCTCAACTTTATTCATAGTATTTGGCAGTATGAAAATGATTTTCTCCTTAAATATTATGTACATCAAATTGGAAGAGATACAATATATTCCTTACACAACATCTGTAAAGACCCATATAATAATACATGCATCAAATCATATATTATACATGAGTTTCACTTTTTTTTTGGTACTGAAACATAATAAGTTCCTAGTTAACACATTATATATATAAATGCCTCTAATGCAAAACACCTAAAAGTCTAAGGCATTACATATACAAGATGTTCCAAAATGATAAAAACTAAGAACTAGATCAATACAATGATCTCAAAACATAACGCCATAGCGGAAGCCATGCCATCACAAAACCACGATCCGTAAGGAAGGTCAAGTAACCTTGTCCTTACCCTTCGCCAAACCTGCAGAACCTGTGATGTAAACAACAACAGTGGGGTGAGATACATCAAATCTCAGTGAGTTCCCTATCTTAAAGTCCTCTCGGCTTTACAAGGTTCTAACAAAGTCCTAACTCATGTCCAAGGGGAAAGGGGAAAGACCATGAGTACACACACACAAGTAACCGCCACGGTGAGCCTGTAAACTCACACTAGTACCGGAGTACCTCTTGAGCCTGTAACTCAAGGATTCACAAAGTACCGAAATACGTTCTGAGTCCGTACACTCAAGAACTCACATATCAATAACCAAAACCAAGGTATCCCCTTTTCCCGTACCCTTCTACGTCTAGAAGGAGATCCGAGTCATGGATCCTCGAATTACTTGGCATACGAATTGGATTCGGGATCACGGGCCGTACACCGTGATCCGTCACTTCTCACGGACCGTACGCCGTCTCAAGTCTCTACCCGTAGGCTCCAATCGTACTAACATGGGACTCAAACCTGCCAAGTAATGGTGCATATGTTTCAGAGGAGCTCGAGACCCATGAAACGCACTCACAAAAACACTGTGGTTATTGACAAACAGAATGCACACGCCTCGGCCTTTCATGCACGAGCGTTGCCACACATAACATTCCACACTTCCAACACTGTTTAGGGTAATAATGCTCACGCTACCTATCTCATATTTTAGCATGCATTTTCACAACAATTTCACATCATTTACAAATAAAAATCGACAAAGCGACAATAATTCAAAATCCCGATATAATTAAATCGGCCGACAATCTTAAGACCATTGAAATGAGAAAGTACATTTTATTATCTTTCCAACGATACCAAAATTGTTCCAATCCGGGTTACGTGCAAAAAGTTACGGCATTGTAAACAATCGATCGGAAAAATAAATCACAACAGCAGGATTCTGTAACTCTCCTGGCCGTACGCGTATTGGCACTCCCCGTACGCGTATTGCCCAAATGCTCGCCCAGCCATACGCGTATTGCCCCAAACGATACGCGTATTGCTCAAAATGCCCGGCCATCCATACGCGTATTGCCCTTGCCGTACGCGTATTGACCAGCTCCATACGCGTATTGACATGCTCCATACGCGTATGGGCAGAGAAAAAAATGCAGAAGTTCCTGCAGAATTTTTCTGCTACGGGTTGATCCAAAATCAACCCCAAATCCCATTTTCATCAATCAAAATGCATCAAAACATGTTATAACATCACAACCAGTATAACATATAATCAAACATTGCATTTAGCAGTTAGATTCACGAATTTTGTGCAAAAAGATTCAATTTTCACAATTTCTAATCTAACTCTAAACTCAAAATAATCCTACTCTAAAGAGTCTAACTAGAACCCACCTGGATTACTAGACGAGGAGGTTGATACTGAGACGATTTAGATGAAGAATTGTTGCTTGATGATGTTCTTGAGCTTTGAGAGAATTTCCTCTTCTTCCTCTTTCTCTTCCTTTCTTTCCTTCCCTTTTTCCCTTCTCTTCCACCTTTCTATCTTTTTGTTTGTTTTCCCAAGGGAAATGAAAAGGAAAATAGATAGTATAGAAAACTATCATATTTAGTAACACTACTAAATGTCCGAATTAGCTCAAAAGCATCAATTAATAAAAACTCAACGTTAAATACTATTAATTTAATCGACTCTGAGTTCGTCAGTTTACTCTAATTATTTTATCAAATAATTACTCAGAGTACTCCGGAACCCAGTTGATCATAATAATATTAACCAGAGCGTTTATAAATTTACGGGGTATTACATCCTCCCCCCCTTAAATAGAAATTCGTCCTCGAATTTAGAATATTACCTGAACAGATGTGGATAAGAATCTCGCATTTCCGATTCTAGTTCCCAAGTAGCATCGCCCGGATGCGTCATATCCCATTGCACCTTAACAAGTGGAATATCTTTGTTCCTTAACACTTTTGTTTCCCTTCCCACAATACAACTCGGTTGTGGTTCAAAAGTCAAATCCGCTTCAATTTCCACTGATTCGGGTAGAATTGGCTGAAGAGGATCAGGAATAAACTTACGGAGCTGAGATACGTGAAAAACGTCATGCATCTCGGATAGAGAGGGTGGTAAGGCTAATCTATAAGCAACTTCACCAATCCTTTCTAAAAATCTGATACGGTCCCACGTATCTCGGACTTAACTTACGCGATTTAAACGGTCCTTTCAATCTCAATCTCGGAGTAACTTTCAGAAATACATGGTCACCTTCCTCAAATTCCAAAGGTCTCCGACGATTATCAGCATAACTCTTTTGCCGATCTTGTGCTTGTTTAACTTTCTCACGAATCACTTGCATCTTTTCCGTAGTCTCTTGAATAATCTCGGGTCCCAAAATTCCATCTTCGCCAATTTCAGCCCAACACAAAGGTGTTCTACACTTCCTCCCATACAATGCTTCATACGGAGCCATACCAATGCTCGCATGGTAACTATTGTTATAGGAAAACTCAATTAACGGTAGAAGTTCTTTCTAATTTCCTCTACTCTCTAACACATAAGCTCTTAACATATCTTCCATCGTTTGTATTGTTCGCTCAGTCTGACCATCCGTTTGAGGATGATTCGACGTGCTCAAACGCAAATTCGTACCCATCGCTTGTTGGAACCCTTTCCAAAATCTCGAAGTAAACTTCGGATCTCTATCGGACACAATACTAGAAGGAATACCATGCAATCTCACAATCTCAGCAATAAACAACCTTGCAAGATGACTTGCCTTATAAGTAGTCTTTACGGCTAAGAAGTGTGCAGATTTCGTTAGTCGATCTACAATCACCCAAATAGAATCATACCCACCTTGGGTACGGGGTAAACCCACTGCAAAATCCATAGAAATACTATCCCACTTCCAAACTGGAATATCCAAAGGTTGTAATAAACCGCCCGGTCTTTAGTGTTCAATCTTCACCTGTTGGCACACCGCACATTCTGACACATATCCCGCTATATCCTTTTTCATCCCAGGCCACCAATAATCCTTCTTTAAATCCTGATACATCTTTGAAGAACCAGGATGTATCGTAAAAGTACCTTTATGAGCTTCGTCTAAGATCTTCCTTTTCGATGCCTCATCCCTCGGAACACAAATCCTTTGATTAAACAGAACAATCCCATCTGTCGCTCGTGTAAAACCCGGTTGAAGTAACAACTCTTGTAACTCTTCCTCTAACAGTTGTGTCTGTTGAATCTCAACTCTCAAAGTAGAATTGACATTCAAATTTCCCATAATCACACCAGTCGGAGTCCACACAAACTGGAGATTAAGATCTCTAAACTTTTCCAACAATGAATACTCTAAAATCATCAATTCCGCACTATGAACCATTTTCCGACTTAAAGCATCCGCTACTTTATTCGCCTTTCCTGGATGATACTTCAATTCTAAGTCATAATCCTTTAAGTACTCCATCCACCTTCTTGGTCGCATATTCAACTCCTTTTGATCAAACAAATACTTCAAACTTTTGTGGTCACTGAACATTTCAAAACGTACACCATATAAATAATGACGCCACACCTTCAGTGCAAAAACCACTGTAGCTAGTTCCAAATCATGAGTCGGATAATTCTTCTCATGAACTTTTAACTGTCGAGAAGCATAAGCTACCACTTGACCACCTTGCATCAGAACACCCCCTAATCCCCTCTTAGAAGCATCACAGAATACTTCATAAGAGTTGTTAGGATCAGGAATAATTAATACTGGAGCACTCGTCAAACTCTCCTTCAAATGCATAAAACTTTGTTCGCAACCTGAATCCCATTCAAACGTAACATCCTTCCGAGTAAGTTTCGTCATTGGTAAGGCCAATTGAGAAAAGCCCTTGATAACCCTTCTATAGTAACCGGCCAATCCCAAGAAACTTTTGACTTCTGAAACATTTCTCGGTCTCTCCCAATCACTCACTGCTTCTACTTTCGATGGATCCACTGCCACACCACCTCGAGATATCACATGTCCAAGAAAATTAACTTCCGACATCCAAAACTCACACTTGCTCAACTTAGCAAACAATTTCTTCTCTTGCAAGACCGATAAGACAATCCTCAGATGTTCTCCATGCTCTTGTGGAGTACGAGAATAAATAAGAATGTCGTCAAAAAAAGATTACCACAAATTGGTCCAAGTAAGCCTGAAATATACGGTTCATGTAATCCATAAAAACAGCTGGAGCATTAGTCACACCGAAAGGCATCACTAAGAATTCGTAATGACCATAACGGGTTCTAAATGTAGTCTTTGGCACATCGGAACTCTTCACTCGAATCTGATGATAACCCGACCGTAAATCAATCTTTGAGAACACACAGGCTCCTTTTAATTGATCTAACAAGTCGTCTATCCTTGGTAAGGGATACTTATTCTTAATGGTGACTTTATTCAACTTACGATAATCAATGCACAACCGCATTCCCCCATCTTTCTTCTTCACCAATAACACTGGAGCTCCCCACGGTGAAACACTAGGCCTAACGAAATGCTTAGACATCAAGTCCTCTAATTGGTCCTTTAATTCTCTTAATTCAAGCGGTGCCATCCGATACGGAGAAACAAATATAGGAGCCGTTCCCGGTATCAGGTCAATAGAGAACTCAACTTCTCTCTCCGGAGGAAGAGAAGAAACATCCTCAGGAAACACTTCAGGAAATTCACACACTATTGGAATACTCAGAACTTGCTGTTCACTACTTCCATCTTTCGGAGTAGCCTCAGCAGATGGAATAATAATTAGCTTCTCCTCACAACTGATAAAAAACCGAATTAGCTGAAAGCCAATCCATTCCCAGAACAACATCCACTTTCTTGAGCGGCAGACAAATAAGATCAATTTGAAAGACTCTTTCATTCACCGTCAAAACACAATTTTCACACATTAATGGTGTTTCGACTATTTCATCCATGGCAGTAGTAACCACCATAGGAGGAAACAAAGGTAAAGTTTGCAACCCAAGTCGCTTCACGCAACGCGTGGACACAAAAGAATGCGTCGCCCCACAATCAAATAAAACAAAGCAAGAATGCCCATTTACGAAACACGTACCCGCAATCAAAGAATTGTCACCCTTTGCCTTCCTCGCATCCAAGGTATACACTCGGCCAGTAGTCTTCCCTTGTGTCTGATTCCTACCTTGAGGACAATCCCTCACCATGTGTCCCACCTTCTGACATTGGTAACACTTTACCCCTCTGAAGCGACATCTGCCAAAATGCATCTTACCACACGTGCAACACCCAGGAGGTGCACTAGTCCGAGAATTCTGGACCCGTTTCCTTTTGAAAGCTTGCTGCTTAGACCGAAATTGTTGGCTTGACCTCCCACACTCATTCTGATTCGACTTATGCGAATCCCCTTCTGTCTGAACTTTCCTCAAGCTGTTCTCTATCATATAATATTGCCTCATCTGCTGGATTTCAAGCTCTCTTCGGATCCTCAAAGAACTAGGAAGGTACTCTTCCATAAAAATAGTCCTGAACTGCCCCCACACTTTAGGCACACCTTGCATAGTCATAAAAGCTGAAGCAACATCCCACCATCTCTCAGCAGGACCTCTTAGTGAGTGAGAAGCAAACACTACCTTGTTCTCCTCACTACAGTAAATCATCAGAAAGATTCTCTCCATGCCAGCAATCCAGTCATGAGCTTCCACAGGATCCAATCCGCCATGAAATTCTGGAGGATTCATGCGGATGAAATCCCGAAAACTCCCGCCTACAACTTCTGGAACAACCACCCGAGGATGAAGACCTCCATTCATCTGTTGCACCATATGTTGCATGAACTGGTACAAAGGAGCATTCCCTTCATCACCTTGTGGAACTGTCCCAGCTGGAGTAGTCCTTGGTCTTCCACGGTTGTTTCTGCGTCTATCAGCCATGTTCCTGAATTCCATATCAATAGGATTAAGTTGATCAGACTCAATACCATAAATATAATAGACAAGACCCATGGCGACACGCCGCATATGAAACGGAAAGAAACACTTATTCTATTTCATGGCTAGGTCGAGGATACGACCTGCTCTGATACCAACTGTAAAGACCCATATAATAATACATGCATCAAATCATATATTATACATGAGTTTCACTTTTTTTTTGGTACTGAAACATAATAAGTTCCTAGTTAACACATTATATATATAAATGCCTCTAATGCAAAACACCTAAAAGTCTAAGGCATTACATATACAAGATGTTCCAAAATGATAAAAACTAAGAACTAGATCAATACAATGATCTCAAAACATAACGCCATAGCGGAAGCCATGCCATCACAAAACCACGATCCGTAAGGAAGGTCAAGTAACCTTGTCCTTACCCTTCGCCAAACCTGCAGAACCTGTGATGTAAACAACAACAGTGGGGTGAGATACATCAAATCTCAGTGAGTTCCCTATCTTAAAGTCCTCTCGGCTTTACAAGGTTCTAACAAAGTCCTAACTCATGTCCAAGGGGAAAGGGGAAAGACCATGAGTACACACACACAAGTAACCGCCACGGTGAGCCTGTAAACTCACACTAGTACCGGAGTACCTCTTGAGCCTGTAACTCAAGGATTCACAAAGTACCGAAATACGTTCTGAGTCCGTACACTCAAGAACTCACATATCAATAACCAAAACCAAGGTATCCCCTTTTCCCGTACCCTTCTACGTCTAGAAGGAGATCCGAGTCATGGATCCTCGAATTACTTGGCATACGAATTGGATTCGGGATCACGGGCCGTACACCGTGATCCGTCACTTCTCACGGACCGTACGCCGTCTCAAGTCTCTACCCGTAGGCTCCAATCGTACTAACATGGGACTCAAACCTGCCAAGTAATGGTGCATATGTTTCAGAGGAGCTCGAGACCCATGAAACGCACTCACAAAAACACTGTGGTTATTGACAAACAGAATGCACACGCCTCGGCCTTTCATGCACGAGCGTTGCCACACATAACATTCCACACTTCCAACACTGTTTAGGGTAATAATGCTCACGCTACCTATCTCATATTTTAGCATGCATTTTCACAACAATTTCACATCATTTACAAATAAAAATCGACAAAGCGACAATAATTCAAAATCCCGATATAATTAAATCGGCCGACAATCTTAAGACCATTGAAATGAGAAAGTACATTTTATTATCTTTCCAACGATACCAAAATTGTTCCAATCCGGGTTACGTGCAAAAAGTTACGGCATTGTAAACAATCGATCGGAAAAATAAATCACAACAGCAGGATTCTGTAACTCTCCTGGCCGTACGCGTATTGGCACTCCCCGTACGCGTATTGCCCAAATGCTCGCCCAGCCATACGCGTATTGCCCCAAACGATACGCGTATTGCTCAAAATGCCCGGCCATCCATACGCGTATTGCCCTTGCCGTACGCGTATTGACCAGCTCCATACGCGTATTGACATGCTCCATACGCGTATGGGCAGAGAAAAAAATGCAGAAGTTCCTGCAGAATTTTTCTGCTACGGGTTGATCCAAAATCAACCCCAAATCCCATTTTCATCAATCAAAATGCATCAAAACATGTTATAACATCACAACCAGTATAACATATAATCAAACATTGCATTTAGCAGTTAGATTCACGAATTTTGTGCAAAAAGATTCAATTTTCACAATTTCTAATCTAACTCTAAACTCAAAATAATCCTACTCTAAAGAGTCTAACTAGAACCCACCTGGATTACTAGACGAGGAGGTTGATACTGAGACGATTTAGATGAAGAATTGTTGCTTGATGATGTTCTTGAGCTTTGAGAGAATTTCCTCTTCTTCCTCTTTCTCTTCCTTTCTTTCCTTCCCTTTTTCCCTTCTCTTCCACCTTTCTATCTTTTTGTTTGTTTTCCCAAGGGAAATGAAAAGGAAAATAGATAGTATAGAAAACTATCATATTTAGTAACACTACTAAATGTCCGAATTAGCTCAAAAGCATCAATTAATAAAAACTCAACGTTAAATACTATTAATTTAATCGACTCTGAGTTCGTCAGTTTACTCTAATTATTTTATCAAATAATTACTCAGAGTACTCCGGAACCCAGTTGATCATAATAATATTAACCAGAGCGTTTATAAATTTACGGGGTATTACAACATCCATTTATTTCCAAGGTAGACAAGTCAAATCTTTTAAAAAGGTTTGATCTATAACTATAGCAAGAAAATTCGTACACATCCATGTCATTTCATCTGCTATGCTTTTATCTGAGTATATACACTAAAATGCAATTCAACTCAGTCAACTTATGAAATGTAACATTTATGAAATGTGGACCATGTAAACATAACCAAAAGTTTCTTTTTACACCAAATATATTTATGAAAAAGAACACTTATGACATACAAGAAACCTATTTGAACAGTATCCAAGAACATTTTTTGACATCTTCAATTCCACCAACATCGTGCCATTAAGACATAATTCATGCTAATTTGTACAATTTCAACAGTAAAAAAATGGCATATTACCACTCAATACAATTGCAAAAAACATATGCCACGGAATCATTTAGCACAATCTTGCAGCCTCTTCCAGACCAGTTATTCATACCATCCTCAAATTGAGGATTTATTATGATGTTTTCATCTCCAGTACAAACACATCCTTTTGTGCTTAAGGCCTTTTGAAATAAGAGAAAAAAGTACACAGGTTAGTGTTTTATTATATTACTATCAATTTAAGTGTAAAGCCATCATAGACTAATAACCAATGCACAAGAATGTAGGATTGCATAAAAATAATAACAGTATTTGAAATGCATAATTTCATGCATGATATACATTGTTATTTGGACTGGAGCAATTGATCTCTACTGATCTTATAAGCAAGTTAACTTTAGGAGAAGGTCCTTCCAAATGAAATATAACCTGATCCGGCTAAAATGTGTATCTTCAGATAATCTACTCTTTTTTTGTGCTTGGCTAATAGCAAGTTTAACAATTTCATGCATGCTTTTGGATGGGCTTTTAGCAGGTATAGATGGAGGATTACTTGTATAATTTCTTTTGGCTCTCCGCAAATGCACTACCTATTAAGTTTTGCCATGCACACATCATAAGCATTATTACACATACTAATAAAGTCAATTATGCATAATCAAATAGATATCAAAAGCAAGAGACTTGTGTTCAATTTCATCTGATTAAAAGTACAACTGAAATTCCAATTTCAAAATGCGACAATTCAAAGTAAAACACAAAATATATTAATAATTTCATATAGCATAGAAACGTACCATCTGTCGCGGTCCAGCGCGACGAAAATGTGTTCCTCTTGAACTATCTTTGAAAACAACCTGACAACAATAAAAAATGGAAATTAATGACATAAATTATTACCATGTTGCCTGACAGGCTACCAGATGATTTTCCGTCATGCACTTTTCCTATTTGGGCAGTGTATGAGACAAGTAAACTATAAATTAGAAATAATTCATAGTTTCAGAGTACAACATGATACCACAGGAAAGAAGCAGAGAAAGAACCCCAACACACACAGACTCTTCCATTCCCAATTCAGAGCTTAACGATCACACACAAATCCTTACTCCTCCTTAAATCACTTGTTATAACTTATTACTATTATGGTGAAAATATGAGCGAACATAAGGTCCACAAATCCCTAAAAATTCTAACCTTGTAGATCCGAAACATGCACAACGGAATCGAGCTATAAACGTATAGAATTGAAACATGTATTGCAGATTGAAACTCTAACCTTGTAGATCTGAAACATGAACGGCAAATTCAAACTCTAACCATATAGATCTGAAACATGTGCGACAGATTCGAGCTCTGACTTTTGCATCCTTTAAAGATCAAAAAGGACAACTTCAAGAATGATAAATGAGGAATACATCGAAGATAAAAAAAAATAGTTTGCATCTAAAAACCGCAAAACTGATGGTGAAACCCAAACATAAAATCAATCCATAAAAGATGGAAATTTCTTCATGAAAAAACTGCAACTTAGTTACAAACACGTACTATGTAAAAGGTTCATAAAATGAAAGAAAAACATCATAAAGGAAAGAAACACAAAATGGTTCAGAAAAGAAATCGGAGCTTACTGACTGCGGAAACTTACATTTTTTGTGTCGTTGAGGTCGCAAATCTTCTCTAACAGTCTGGCCATGTAGAAAAGATGCAGATAGTTTGAGGTAGGAAGAACAAAGTGATATGGAGGATGAACAATGTGGTATGCCTAAAGAACAAAAGAAAAATGAAAAGCAAATTTCCTGTGTTAAATAGATATGTAATATCAAAAGCAATATATAACCACCCATTTGTGGTGAACCCTAACAGCTACCTTCCATAGTTCTTTGGAATCGTTGAGACCGGAAATCGTCTCGAAGGGTCTTGCCATGCTTGCAATGTAGGTGGTTCTGGTTGGAAGAAACCAGGAGAACACTTTTTAGAAAAAAAGGGTAGATTTTGAGTGGCAATAAAGGAGAGTGTAGGAAAATCTAATAAGATATTGAATGAATTGACTTATGGGAGTTGAATAGAAGAAGAAGCCACCTAAATGCAGAAAGCAGAAGGAAAGGGTCTGAAACCACATTGGAAAAGAAAAAATAGGTTGTAGCGTACAGGTAGGGAATACAGGTAATAATAGTTTTTTATGTATATGGTAGATATTGTAGAGTTTTTTTTTATGCAATCCAAGTAATCAATTCAAATACAAAACGTTAGTTAGTAAGAAGAAATGCGTGGTGTTGTGTAGCCAGGATAGCCACGTGGCGTGCTGAGGAACCAGAGGGGCAGTTTAGCATTTTCCATTGCAATAGATGTTCTTATATGGTAGATAACAGAATTTTGAAGAATAATGGAATGCATACGTGGCCTTTTGAAAAGGTTGAGTTCATTTCTGGTTAGTAGAGGTTGAGTTCATTTTTGTTTAGGAAGAGGTTTTAAAAGTAAGTTGGCAAGTAAGTTAACAGAATGCAAAAATAATGCTTTGAATTGAAAGGATTAAAGAGAAAGTAAACTGTTTGAACTTAAATTACATGAATTGAAAAGAATTAAAAAACAATAGAATATATACTCAATGTTGAGGAAAGGTTGAGTTTATTTTTCGATTTTTTTTTATAAAATAATTAAGTTTTTTTTTAAAAAAATTCAAGTAATTAAGTTTTTTTTAAAAAATTCAAATAACTAACAATATAAATTATTTATCAAAGTAATAGTGTTTAAAAAAAATCATAAAAAAGAGGATGCACCAATGCTACAGGTGCATGCACTCTAAATTGAATATATGTGTCAGTGCATATGGCACATGCTTTTGGAAGTTAAGAGCAGACGTCAGTACCCTCGTGCCTATGTGTATCTGATTAATTTTTTATTTATTTATATTAATAACAAAATAATAATAAAAACATGTTAAATAGAAAAAAATTAAATTATATATTATTCCATAAAATAGAATTACGATTGGAGAGAATTTTAATGACGCACTCGATCGTAACACTCACCGGTTTCACACTCCGACGCATTAAGTTGTCGTTGAGGCCTCCCATGATTTGCCTTATGTGTTTGGGGTCTCATAGTATTCGTTTGATACTGAGTTTTTGGTGCGAGGATCCTGGGATATTAGTGTTATCTAACAAATTATCAATCATATCTCTCTAATAGTTTGCGCTGTCGTAATCGAGTTCGATACCCATGCAGTCGTAGTTGGTTCGTGTTAGTCAGGTTACGAGTGGGTAGGCTGGTTGGCTGAATTGAGACATTTTGAAAATGAAGCAATGGTTCATGTAGTGTTTGAAAAACATGTGTTGGTCGTGTGCTTTGGTGGTGTGATGTTTGGGTGTACATTAGTTGGGTGATACGGTAGGATGTGGCGGTATCATATGTCCCATTGGTGATATGGTAAGATGTGGTAGTGGCATATGGTTATTGGTGGTATGGGTCATGCTCTTGGTTTTGTGTTTGAGTGTGTGACTGTTTACTGTGAATTTTGGTAAACAACCTCTGGTCTATCAATCTTAAATAAAACTGACTAACTTGCAGGATCGACCACACAAATCCTAGGACATGTGCTAAATTTAAGGGAAAATGTAACTGACAATGATAAATGCAAGAAATGTAAATTAAACTCCACGTTCGACAGTAAAAGAAAACTACATGAACTCCACGTTCGACTACTTGCAAATAAAGTAAAGGTTTGGAAATGTAAAGGGCTGTAAATAGATGATGCAGAATTTAGAGGCGTCGAATGTAAAAAACAAAAAGGTAAAGGACTTTAAGAAATAAAAGTGCAGGAAGATAAATAACTGTCGAAAGTAAATAACAAGAAATGTTAAAGTGCTTGAACTCCATGTTCTTGAATGTAAAAGGTGTAGAAAGAGTAAATGACTGTCGAAGGTAAATGCAATAATGTAAAAGCTTTTGAAAATAAAATGCAATGAACTTCACGTTCTTGAAAATAAAGACTGAAATGTAAAGGTGTTGTCGAAAGTAACTGCAGGAAGTTTAAATGGCTTTAAAAATAAAAGTCTCTGAAGATAAAAGACAAGAAAGAAAGGTGAACTCCACGTTCTTGGAAATAAAGACTTTAAAGGTAAATGCTTGAATATAAAGGTCCAGTCGAAAGTAGATGCAGAAAGTTTAAATGAAAGTTTAAAAACAAGACTTTGAGTAAATTTGACATGAAAAGTAAAATTCAGGAAAACGTAAAGACATGAAAAGTAAATGCTTGAAGCTTAAACATGATGAAGATAAATTACATTGATGAAAGAAAGTGGTGTTACATCACGTACATTCTCACGAACTCGTTTCTCTACACGCGGGTACTTTGAGTTTCTTTGAGTAACTTGTACAAAAATATGAACACCCTTATTACATAGAACTAACTCATATTTATAGTGCTAAGAAATAACTACTAAGTGGTGGTTATTGCTTCAAACGTGTTTCTCTGGCGCCTTCTCCTTGGCCTCAACTGTTCCCACGTTCACAATTGCTCCTATTTGAATTTCAAACATTGGAAATTCCCTCCAGCCTTAGTATAACAACTGCAGCGCGCGTTTCCATATTCCCATGGTCGAAACCTTTCCCAACACTTAGTCATTTTTTAGGTTTCCAAAACCCCTATTCGACTCAGGCTTCACCAAAACTGGGTCGAAGCCTTCTTCAAGTTAAAAATAATTTTTTAACTTAAAATAGCTTTGATTATTTCTAGCGTCGAAAATGAGGGTTAACAAATTGCCCCCAAGGAATGTCCTTTCGCCAGAATTGGTAGGAAGGTCATTTCTTGATGTAATAACCATTTCGACGCTTGTTTGCATGGCTTCAACTGAATATCCCACTAACTACTTAGTGGCTGAATTGTTCAGTTTCTCTAACCCACGCTTATGACGTCATACCATCATGACAAATCCTTAAACGTCTCTTCAGCCGTATTCATCATAACACTTTTCTTGAAAACAGATGTTTGCAGTCTGAACATAACTGCTGCCCTTCATCACGTCTCCAGGAAAAGAACACGCGTCCCGCTAACGCCTCAACTTCAACGGTAGATTCAAGGTTCTTGGGATTTTCAAACGTCTATAAATACCCATTTCCACCACTTTGTGAACTTTCCACACTCCACTCTCATATTCTCAAGCGAACATATTCTTCTCTTTAGTTTCTCTTACGCAAACCCAGAAAAAACACCATCTTTTCGTCTTCTTCAACAATGGCGTCTTCCCAAACCAATCCTCAACCAAAGAAAACTCAAAGAGGCAAGGCTACTCCATTTAAACAAGCCATTCCTCCATTCGCTAACATCCCAGGCCCCCAAATAGTAGATAACCGCCGTTGCATGCCGGAACCCACCACTGAAAAAACATGAGCCATATATAAGTCTCAGGTAATGATTCCTTTAATTGTTTATGACAAACCTTATGCGCTATCTGGTCCTCTAGCTGATGTTAACATTTCCAATGATAAACTAAGTGAGTTTCTCCCTTCTTACCGGAAAACAAGGCCATTAGGGCAAAAAGGCTTTTTCAAAATTAACGTCTCTGACGAAACCTCTCCTGAGGAAATCCCCTTGCCCAAAATCAACGTTGGCTATCTCACTGATGGAACCAGGCTGGTGAGAGCTGTCAATCCCTTGAAGGAATTTGACCAATGGATGGCGAAGACGGAGAAGGTCAAAGCTGAACATTGGAAGAATATAGGGATTTATGACCTTCTTATGCTGTCGAAGATCAGCATACCATACTGTCTGAACATGTTGGCAGTGTCCTTATACTTTTGGAACAACACCCATTATACCTTCCATCTACCATGTGGGATGGTTACCCCAACCTTGTTCGACGTAGCTGCCATCACAGGTCTTTGCCCTGATGGCCTTACCTATAACCCTGATGTTGATGCTGAAGACACCATCAATATTTCAGGCTCTAAACTTACATACACTCTTTTCATCAAACACCACTTTAAACAAGAAGATGACAGAGTGTCTGATGAAGAACATATTGCTTTTCTCACAGTCTGGCTGTCAAGATATGTTTTCTGCACCAAATCTTTGCAGGTAGCTAAGAAATACCTGCTCCTGGCGAATCAACTTCACAACAACAGAGGAACCTGCTTGAGTGAACTCATCCTGACGAACCTCTATGAGTCTATCAGCGAAGGGGCTTCTCGACTTAGAAATGTGGAAGCCCAAGGTCCTATGCACTTGAGTGGGCCTCTTTGGCTACTTCAATTGTGGCTTAATGCTACATTTGAGGCTAGCCTCCCCAGAAAAGGCCTAGTTGATGAAGCCTCTGCTGAAATCAGGGAAAGGAGTGTCGAAGGGACGCGTCTGGCCAAACTCACTCCCAATGATGATGGTGAAACCCTTCAAAGGGCCTTTACCAGTTATATTATGATGTTTGCCAAGTGCTATGAGTTCACTCCTAGCATGGCACCTTTTGCTCAAAGGAGATATGGCCCTGTGTGGTTTAAAAGGCCATTTCCAAATCCTCACCAAACTCTTGATCAAGAATCTGTTGCTATCTGGGAAGCCTTTTTGATTCCCAGATTCTTTATCCACAGGCTGAACTTAGAGAGAGGTTTATCAGCACTGATTTCCTATCAACCAAACCTTGTCTCTCGACAGTTTAGGCTGGCCCAGAGCTTTCCTCAATGCTTGTATGAGAGAAAGGGCCAAGTAATTCTTCACACTGTCTGCTTTGACGAGGAAAATGTCTCCCTTACACTCGACAGCCAGAATGAGAAAAGAAGAGTCCTCTCTCCTGTGTTTTTTGAGCCTTCTTTTCTATGCACTTCATCATTCCACCAATGGTGGTCGAAGCACTATAGTGAGCACTTTCTTGATGTGGCTACATTTTCTTCGTTACTTGACCAAGCTTTTCTCAATGTGCAGGAAAAAACGAAAAAAAAGTAAGTTTACTCACATCGAAGAAATACAGGCTTTTCAAAAATACTTTGAAACTATTTATCGACCAGATGATCTTAGTCGAACCATTCATGAGGCTGCTGTTACTCTAAAGAGAAAATTTCTAGAAAAGCTGGATCAACTAAAAATCCTTCCCAACATCCCTCGTGAGAAACGTTATGAGGTAGCTTTTAAACTTTTTCCTCCAAAGTTCCCTCGATTGCCTAATGTTGATTTTGGAGTGGCGCTTGCCCCTCAATTTCCAGATTGGTTTGTCTGTGGGAGCATTTAAAACTTCTTCGACAGCAGTCTCAGCCAAAGGCCCAACGAGTGGTTTCGACTAAGCATATGTTAGACAGTTTTAAAGGACACATTCATATAGGAATTCAGGACGTTCGTGTCGAATCTGAAATATATGAAGGTTCAAAATCCTTAATCCATGGCTTTATAACTAACCACGTAATCATTAACTTGTAACAATTTTTACTGTCTTTCAGCTGTGCCTAGGAAAACTGCTTCAACTAGGGCTGCCACACAAAGTGGCAAAGAACCAGAGAGCACACATGTATATTTCACATCCCCTGCTTACGTTTTTACTATATGAATTCCTTTCTTATATTTGCATTGCCTCTTCAGACTGGTCGAAAACCTCCAACACCTTCCAAGAAAGGTAAAAAGGATACCCCAGCTGTTATTATATCTTCAGAGGCCTCAGATGAATCTCCTGAGGAGGTTCTTACAAAGAAACGACGAAAACCAATAAAGGCATCTGGACCTACTGGCCCACCTCCTTCGAAGGTGGCCAAAATACTCGAAAAGGCACCCACAACAAGTGGTGTCGAAAAAGAACCTTCCACGGTGGCCTCGAGAACACCTCTTGGTGACCATGGGAGTGATAACTCAAGTCCTGCTGCTGTACAAGCTCAGGTATGTGCACCATTTTTTCCATTATACTGACGTTTTTCGCCCAAATTCTTTCAATCTCATTTTCTCCAATTGTGTCCTTTAGGCACACATAATCAATAATCCTGATCCCCAACCAACTCCAAGCAACCTCGCCACCAACATAATTAACAATCCCGCTCCTCAACCGACTGCAGGAAGCTTCACCACCACACTCCTCAACAGCCAAGGTGAGCCAACTTATCACCCATCTTCTGATATTGGCTCTGGTTTGAGTGAGATTAATCAACCTAATCCATATGCTACAGAACACACCACACCACCAGTTCAAACCCCTACTCAAAACGTACAAGCTGATGGCGCCAATTCTGATGATGATGATGCCTCAAGTCCGCCACCTTTCAACCTGGCTAACTTCATGGATAATGATCAATTGGTTGAAGAAGAAAGACATGAACCTGAAGTTCAAACACACCACGACAATCCTGGTCAAGCTGCGCTTGAGGAGACAAATGAACCACATCCTACACCAACTGATGACCAGGAGAATATTCGACCAATTGCTGAAGAGCCTGACGAAGAAATGGTAGTCGAAGAAGAAAAAGATGAAGAAGGAGAAGAATCAGAAGAAGAGGAGGAAGAAGAACAAACTGATCCTAATCCCCACCATACTCCTTCGCCTGTGGTTCAGCAAAACCTGGCTAACCTTCCACCTCCTGGAGACGCACTGACAGCACTCAAGTGGTCGAACCCACGTGAGTATTCAAAATTGATACTCGGGCAAAAGTATGGTTCTTCTTCTTCTGTATCTTCGACTCCAGCATCAGATGACTTCGCCAAACCAATCCTCCAAGCCATAAAGAAAAAATTCTTCAGCGGGGACATTCACAGAGTTTTGGCCTCAGACCCATCTGCAACCGCTTATCTGAAAGATACCCTTGGAAAGCTTGAACTCACCCCTCTTAATCCAGACGTTTCTGGTTTTCTGATAGAGTTGACAACTGTGGTGAACCAAATAGCCGCAGAGATAAAGCTACTTCCATCTATCAGGAATACCCTAGAGGAAACATCTGGTCTTGAGAGTGTAGCTTGGTGTGGTGCAAAGGAGTCATATGAGAAGGTCGAAAGTATAGAGGCTGACCAAAAGAAAACACAAGATGAAATAGCCTCCAATCAGAAGAATGTCGAAGCCTGGAAGCAGCAAATCACTGAGTTACAAGCTAAAATTGAGAATGCTGAAAAACACAACCGTGATTTGCAGAATTTCGACACCACTGAGATGGCTAGGGAAATGAAACATGCCATAGATCGTATTGAGGCAGCCCAAAAACTTGAGAAACAGCTTGCCACAACCAAACTTGATGAATCCTTGTGCAATGCTCGCCTCAAACATCACATAGAAACCTTTGCCCAGTTGGAGTCGAGGCTTCCCTTCTGATGCTTTCAAGACCTTTATTTGCTCAACCAATCATTTGTTTCTTGGCCTTTTCAGGCCTTTATGTAATGACAGTTTTATGCCTTTGGCATTGATTAATCAATCATTATTATTTCGCCATTAACTGCTTTCGACCCATATTATATTATGATGCATTTTATTTATTCCCTCATATCTAAGTCAAATTTGCAATTAAGGCATTCTATCTTTTTTTTTTTTGGAAAGCCAAACTTTTCTGCTTTAAACTCCAAGGCATAAGCCTTTAGCTTTAAAGTAACATTTATAGCATAGCCCTCAGGCATACTTCCAAGAATAACTCACGTGATTCCACCGTTTGACTAGCCAATCCAATCAATACTTCGCCTCTATAAATTCTCTTCCACATGACCAAGTTTTGCACAGAAGAAAACATGAACAATTCAGAGAAATCATCAACCAAGAGAATGGCTGGAAAGGTAAAGGCAGTTGAGGAAACAAAAAAGATGGAGGCAACAAAGAAACCTGAAGCCTCTATTGGAGCAACCTCTCAAGCCAAGAAGAGAGAAACTAAAATGAAGATCTCTAAGAAAGGACGCTCCAACACCCAGGACTTTGATGATGAACCAGATGCAGATTATATGGATTTCCTCAAATCCATAGATTGGAGAGATTATGAATAACCTTTCCTTGATTAAAAATTGTTGTATTGATTCTTCCTTGCTTTGTATGCCATATTAGCCTGACTTGGCCTATTTTGGCTTTCTTTTTATTGAATAAAGCTTAAGTTTTGATATGAATCTCTTGTAACATAGGTTTATATTTTTTCAAATACTTGCCATTTACTTTCAAGATTCTTTTATCTTTGTCTAACTCTTCCACTTCATAAGCTCCATTAGAGAAAACTTGTATGACTTGGAATGGACCTTCCCACTTAGGAGACCATTTGCCTAATGTTCTATCCTTTCGATCCATAGGCAAAATCACTTTCCAAACTAAATCCCCACATGCAAAAGATTTAGACTTAACCTTTTTGTTGTAAGATTCTTCGACCCTTTTCTTTTGTCTTCTTAACAACTCCAAGGCTCTAAGCCTTTCTTCATCCAAATCCACTAATTCATTCATCATCATTTCCCAATAATCCTCAGAGGGAATCTCATGATGTCTTTGATCCCTTATAGATTGTAAATAAATCTCAACAGGCAATACTGCATCGTAACCAAAAGTAAGTCGAAATGGGGTAGTATTGGTAGCCTCTTTAGGGGATGTTCGACATGTCCAAAGAACTTGGTCTAATGTCTTGTGCCAATATCTAGGCCTCTTTCCCACACGCCTCTTAATTAGTCCAATCACTACCTTATTGGCAGCTTCAACTTGCCCATTGGCCTGAGCATAATAAGGTGTAGAAGTCAATAACTTAAAACCTATTTCTTTGGCAAACTCCTGCATCTTTCGACCAGTAAACACTGATCCTTGATCCGTAGTGATTGTTTCAGGAATACCAAATCTATAAATAATGTGATTTTGAATGAATTCAATAACATCTTCTTGACCTATATTCGCCAGTGGTATTGCTTCAATCCACTTGGTGAAATAATCAATTCCCACCAAAATATATCTTTGGTTCTTTAAAGATACTGGTCGAATCTCTCCCACTATATCCAAAGCCCATCCTCTGAAAGGCAATGGTTTCACTATGGAATGTAATTCACTTGCAGGGATATGCTGTATGCCAGCATGAATTTGACATTCTTGGCAACCCTTAGCAAATTCTATGCAATCTTTCAGCATAGTAGGCCAATACATGCCTTGTCGAAACAACAACCATTTCATCTTCTGGCCAACTTGGTGTGCTCCACATGCCCCACTATGTACTGTCGAAAGAGCCAAATATGCCTCTGCTTCACTAAGGTATTTCAATAAGACTCCCTCAGGGGTTTTTTAAACAATTCATTACCCAAAAGTACATAGCTTAAAGCTTGATACCTGATTTTTTGCTCTGTCGAAGCCGTTGGATTTTGCAAATATTCAACTATAGGCTTCCTCCAATCTTCATCTGTCAAATTATCTATTGCAAAAATTTCAAAATTTTCGCCATCTATGCATCCAAGCTTAGTTGTTTCTAAGTCTGATGGGCACAATCCAACAGCCACCACTTTACCTCTTGCTTCAATTACTTCTTGAAGGTTTTCCTTCGACACCTTGTATCCAGAGGCAATTTGAGCCAAGTCATTAGCAACTTGATTCTCTATTCTAGGTATGTGTTGGATGGCCACTACCTCAAATTTCTTTAATAATCTATTGGCTATCACAAAGTACATAATGAGATTTTCTTTAACACATTTGTATTCCTTTGTGATTTGTTTTATAACCAATTCTGAGTCTCCCATTATTTCGACTCTAGTTGCCCCCAATTCTAACAAAATTTCAAGGCCAGCAATTAATGCTTCATATTCAGCCTCATTGTTAGAGCAAGGTCCTTCGACCTTGTACTTGAATTTTGTAGGAATTTTTTCAGGAGAAATAATGTATATTCCCACTCCTGTTCCATTTTTATGACTTGATCCATCAAAGTATAACTTCCAGGATTTTAATTCAACATAATTCAAATCATTTTTATTTATGGAGTGGTCAACTATAAAGTCTGCAACTATTTTCCCTTTCACAGCTTTTAAAGGTTGATATGTTAGGGAAAATTCTGTTAATGCTAATGCCCATTTGTCGATTCGACTATGCAAAATAGGCTTAGATAACATATGTTTTACAACATCAAAGTGAGAAGAAACATACACATCAACTGGCTTTATATATTGCTTCAATTTAGTACAAGAGAAATACAAGCATAAACATAACTTTTCAATCATGCTATACCTAGTTTCTGCATCATTTAAAACTCGACTAAGGTGATAAATGGCTCTTTCGACTCCATTTTCATCCTCCTGAGCTAACATGCTCCCTAGAGTTTTATCTGATGCAGCTATATACAATCTCATACTCTTGTTTCTACAAGGTGGTGAAAGAATTGGAGGGTGGCTTAGGTACTCCTTGATTTTGTCAAAGGCTTTCTGCTGTAATTGCCCCCACTCAAAACCATCTTTGTTGAAACGAAGCAATGGCGAAAAAGCTAGTGTTTTGCCACTCAGGTTGGATATAAACCTTCTTAAGAAGTTGATCTTGCCCAGTAACGACTGCAACTCCTTTTTAGTTGATGGCGCTTTCGCCCCCATTATGGCTTTGGTTTTATTATGATTTATTTCGATCCCTTTCTTGTGGACCACAAAGCCTAGGAAATCCCCTGCCTGCACACAAAAAGCACATTTGAGAGGATTCATTTTAAGACCATATTTTCTCATCCTTTCAAAGGACTGTCGAAGATGGTCAATGTGACTCTTCCTAGAAATAGATTTTATAACAATATCATCAATGTAAATTTCCATGAATGTGTCTATAAAATCATGGAATATTGAATTCATCGCCCTTTGATAAGTGGCACCAGCATTTTTGATACCAAAAGGCATCACTACTCATTCATAGGTGCCTAAGGCTCCAGGGCATCTAAAAGCAGTTTTATGAACATCTTCCTCAGCAATGAATATTTGGTTGTAGCCAGAATATCCATCCAGCATACTAAGATATTCATGTCCTGCTGCAAAATCTATTAACATTTCTGCTACTGGCATTGAATATTCATCTTTAGGAGTTGCAGAGTTTAAATCTCTAAAATTGCAAACTCTCAAAGACCCATTCTTTTTAATAACAGGTACTATATTAGCCAACCATTCGACATACCTTGCCGTGCGAATGAATTTGCAACGAAGCAGTATTTCGACTTCCTCTTTGATCTTTGACAATATCTCTGGTGCAAACCATCTTGGATTCTGCTTGACTGGTTTTTTCCCAGGTGTCATAGGTAACCTGTGTTCGACCAACTCCCTGCTCAAACCAGGCATCTCATCATAATCCCAGGCGAAGCAGTCCTTGAACTCCTTCAACAACTGAACCACTTTAACCTTCAACTGGGGATCAAGGTTGGCACTGATGTAGGTAGGCCTTTTGGTTGTCCCCTCACTGAGGTCAACTTCTTCTAAAGGATCTTGTGCTAGCATTTTGATATTATTCGCCAACGGATCCTTCTCAAATCCCAAAGGCTCATCTTCATAGATGGCGTCGAGCCTCTGGCTTTGCTCTCCAGTTTCAGTCTTATTTGGAGGTTTTGGGTCGAAGTCCTTACCAGGACCTTCTTGATAAAATTCAGAAATGGCTTCGCCAGCCATATAGTCATTGGCAGCTTCCAAAGCCGCTTGTAGTTTCATTTCAGCCACATAGGCCGAAATTCTTTTTAAAGCGTCGAACTCAGTCGTGATCACTGAATTCATCTCCCCGTCCTGTGGGCTCTATTGGAGGTGAGCCTAAGCATGGCAACCTTCCTCCTGGTACTTCCCTGTCACATCTGAAACCTTCGACAGGGTGTAAATACAATGAATAGAACGTTTCTTCATCAGGCGTAAACTCAAAGTCAGCTGGAGGACATGGAACAATGTTCGCCAAATGTTTCTCAAACTGTCTACTATCCACATGATTAATAGGCACCTTAAAGTACCCTTGATCAGCTTCAATATTTTCAACTATCCCATCTGGTCTCCAAATGGTGATTCTTTGATGCATAGATGAAGGTACAACTCCTATTCCATGAATCCACTCCCTACCCAAGAGTAGATTGTAGTTAGCTTTCGTCTCAACGACCATAAACAGTGTTGGTCTGGTAATGGTTCCCACAGTAAGATCCACTTGAATTACTCCTAGAGTGGACCCAACTTTTCCTTCATAGTTCGACAGAACCATGTTGTGGGGTTTGGTATCAGTCTCAAACTTCCCAATCTTGCTCAGCAAAAATCTTGGCATTAAATTAACAGTTGCACCATAATCCACCAAGATTTTGTTTACAGGAACATTTTCTACTTTGCCAGTAATGTAGAGAGGCTTCAGATGACCCTTCATTGCCTCTGTGGGGCGTTCAAAGAAAGCATTATGTTCTTTAACGCACCCATTGTTCATGATGTAATAACATACAGGCTTGTGTGCCAACATTTCTAATTCAGCAGTTTGATCCAAGTCTTCGACCTTTGAAACTTGACCAAATTCTTTTGGCATTACTGATACCACATTCACAAGAATATCTAGAGAAGCTGCTGACTCACTGTCGAAATTATCAGTCATATTCTCATCATCTTCAACTTTCTTCTCTGGCTGAACATTGAACAGCTTTCGCCTTATGAGCATCTTTTCAATTGTCCCAGCTTGATTATTAATATTGGTGCTTGACTCTCCTTGTACCTGAGCCTCCCTGATAGCCTTTCGCCTACGTTGCTCTCTTCACCATTGTGATCTAGACATGGGATTTTTACCCTTGTAATTTTGAGAAATGTATGCTAACTTGTTGGTGGTATGGTTCTCTTTTCTATACTCAAATGAAGAACCTCTTTCCACATCAAATTTCTCCCACTTCTTCTCTTGTCCTCTTCCTTCGATAGGCTTGATCCAACTGCCTGTTGGCACATTCGCAGCTGGTTTGAATGTACCTGACCTAACTCCTGGTACTTGGTTTTTCAACTCTGTCGAAAGTCATCTGTGGTCAAAACTTCTGGGACCTTTATTTACCTTCTGTCCCCAGGTTCCACCAGCTTTTTTGACACCTTCTAACTTGTGGGTAGCTTTCTCATCAAACATGGCGCTGCATCTAGGACGTAGCATTACTCCAAAACCTTTCTTCTGGCAACGGTGCAGAAAATCCACAATTGTCTCCTCTTGCTTAGGATAAGCTATTTTGTTGCGCTCTTCTTGTTCATCTGCCTTACTCACTTGTTCAGCTTTTTGATCTGTAATTTCGACCATATTGACATCAATTTTATCCTTTAAGCGCATCTTGGAGAAATGAGCTTCAAGACTTTCAGTAGTCTTCGCCAGACAACCACCACTTGCTGCTGTTCTTGCAGCTTTTTGGGAAGCCTCTTGCCAAGCAGCTTTTTCAGCTTCAACCATTTCCTCAGCATTCACCTTTTCGACATTAGGAGACATCTGGAAAAACTGTTCAGTAGCCATACATATCCAGTTTTCCACCAAACAACCATCCATGTCTATCATCTCTCCTACCAATAGCATGTCATCTTCCAATTCTTTAACAACTTTGACTTTGGGGGCATTTCTGCCCATAGCCTCCTTGGTGTTGATGCTATCTGAGCTAGAATCAGATTCTTCAACAAATTCGACCATGTTAATGCCTTCAGTGGCATTTATCTTCAACCCACTTACTGCCACATCCAAAACCTTGGCAGCATTATCCATTTCAACAAACTTATCAGCAGTTTCTTTGGTCACCAACATTAGACTGGTACCATCAACATTCAGGCCATTTGCAGCCTTATTAAAACCTTCAGTCATCACAGGATTAGTGGTGAAGTCCTCAGTAACCTCCACCATGTTGACTGACTGATCAAATCCTTCTGTGGCTTCGACCATTTGGACCTCGTGAGGCTCTGTGTAGTTAGCCTCTGTAACTTGCAATGGGTCAGAGTCAATTTTCATCTGAGCTTTGCCTTTGTCACCAAACTTCAACCTCCCTTCTTGAATAGCATTTTGCACCAAATCCCTGAAAAGAAAACATTGAGAAGTTTTATGACCCAAAAAATTATGGTACTTACAAAAACCTGTTTTCTTTCTTTGTTCTAAAGGTGGCATCTTAGCACCAGCATGCACTATCATTTTCCCATCTTTAACTAACAAATCAAAAATTTCGTCACATTTAGTGACGTCGAAAGTGTATGTTTTCTTAGGAAATTTGTCATTAGATTCGACAGGATTTTTTCCATTTGAAGGGGCTAATAATTTGCAAGCATAAGGTGGACCTTGCTTTAACTCAGCAACATCAACCTCATTTCCGTCGAAGTAAGATGTTTCATCATATGAATTCTCCACATCTTCACTACATTCGACAAAGGCCACTTTTTTACCCCTGCTGAATTTAGCCTTTTCTTCTTTCAGCCTTTCTAGTTTTCGAACCCTATCGGCCAACTGGGCCATATCTCTAAGATATTGGGTATCTAATTTCTTCCTAATGGAATAATCGAGACCCCCAGTGGCCATTTCGACCAACTCATGTTCTGGCACTTGTGTAAAGCACCTGGCTTTAAGAAGTCGAAACCTATTCAGGTAATCATCAATTGGCTCAGTAACTTTGCGTTTGATGCTAGCCAATTCCTTCAAACTAATCTTAGTTTGCCCCATGTAGAACTGTTCATGAAACAAACGCTCTAACTAGGTCCAGTTGTATATGGAATTTGGAGGCAAAGTAGTGAACCATGTGAAGCCATTCTTGGTAAGGGAACTTGGGAAGTATTTGATCCTAAGGCTTTCGTCAGCTGCAATTTCGCCTGCTTCAATCAAATACCTAGCCATATGCTCGACAGTAGATTCAGTAGTATCTCCTGAAAACTTGCTGAACTTTGGAACCTTCGTCCTAGGGGGTAATTCTGCTTGGAGAATATAATCCACTATAGGCGAAGTATAATTTGGCCTTGTGAAGTCAAGATTCACACCATTTCTGGTCATTATCCTTTCCACCATGGCTGCAAGATTATTTTCTTCTGCTTGGTTTCGATGTCGAACCTGTCTAAGTAATTGATCAACATTTTGGTTTCTGTTCACCATCACTACTGGCTCTTCCTCCATCTGGATTGGCATCTGGTTTCTTGGTGGTTCGACTCTAAAATGATCAATCATCTCTTGATCTTCCAAGTGCACCTCAGGTACATGACGTGGATGAAGTCTTGGGATATCTTCGACAACAGTTGCTCTTCGATCCACCGCTGGTACTCCCATAAACTCAGCCATACGTGCCAATTATGCAGCCAATTGTTAGTTAGTTTGAGTCGTATTCTGAATCAAGGGTTGAAAAACTTCTCCCATTGTCTGAGACAACGTATGCACCATTTGCATGTTACTTTCATCCATCTGCTGTCTCAAATAATTTATGGACATATTTGTAAGACTATGCGTCTGAACAGAGTAACCAACACCTATACTCTGGTTGTTTCGACCTCCTGATCCGGATCCTTGCAATGGCGAAGACACCACATTTTCTGAAAATACAGGTGGAGCATTCTGCAGATTTTGCATCATTGATGTAGGCATACCATAGGGTTGACTCCTTGACCCTGGATGTGGAAAATCTGGAGGAGGATACTGCCTATACATTGAATTTCCTCCTGGGGGTGTTGGTGAATTAGGACTTTGTGGTCCTATGTATTCTAACACAGGTTGAGTATATGATTTTGTATATGTTGATCCTGGTTCAGACACTACTAATGGAGATGACGTATGTCCTCCTGTCGAAGGCACTGGTGATGATGTGCTTTGAGACCCCATACTGCTACTTGACTGAGTGTTTGAAATACTCCCTTGAGGATCAACTTATTGATTAGCATTAGTTGCCATTCTCTTAGTGTATCTTCTCTTTGGTATTCCTTCGTTTGTTGTGGCTAACTTCCCACTTCTCAATAACATACAACGAAAGTATTTCTTCACCAAGAAAGATAAGATCAACAAAAAGTATAAAACTTAGCACTGGGTCCCACTGGGCATGCCAATTTGTTTACTGTGAATTTTGGTAAACAACCTCTGGTCTATCAATCTTAAATAAAACTGACTAACTTGCAGGATCGACCACACAAATCCTAGGACATGTGCTAAATTTAAGGGAAAATGTAACTGACAATGATAAATGCAAGAAATGTAAATTGAACTCCACGTTCGACAGTAAAAGAAAACTACATGAACTCCACGTTCGACTACTTGCAAATAAAGTAAAGGCTTGGAAATGTAAAGGGCTGTAAATAGATGATGCAGAATTTAGAGGCGTCGAATGTAAAAGACAAAAAGGTAAAGGACTTTGAGAAATAAAAGTGCAGGAAGATAAATAACTGTCGAAAGTAAATAACAAGAAATGTTAAAGTCCTTGAACTCCACGTTCTTGAATGTAAAAGGTGCAGAAAGAGTAAATGACTGTCGAAGGTAAATGCAGTAATGTAAAAGCTTTTGAAAATAAAATGCAATGAACTCCACGTTCTTGAAAATAAAGACTGAAATGTAAAGGTGTTGTCAAAAGTAACTGCAGGAAGTTTAAATGGCTTTAAAAATAAAAGACTATGAAGATAAAAGACAAGAAAGAAAGGTGAACTCCACGTTCTTGGAAATAAAGACTTTAAAGGTAAATGCTTGAATATAAAGGTGCAGTCGAAAGTAGATGCAGAAAGTTTAAATGAAAGTTTAAAAACAAGACTTTGAGTAAATTTGACATGAAAAGTAAAATTCAGGAAAACGTAAAGACATGAAAAGTAAATGCTTGAAGCTTAAACATGATGAAGATAAATTGCATTGATGAAAGAAAGTGGTGTTACATCACGTACATTCTCACGAACTCGTTTCTCTACACGCGGGTACTTTGAGTTTCTTTGAGTAACTTGTACAAAAATATGAACACCCTTATTACATAGAACTAACTCCTATTTATAGTGCTAAGAAATAACTACTAAGTGGTGGTTATTGCTTCAAACGTGCTTCTCTGGCGCCTTCTCCTTGGCCTCAATTGTTCCCACGTTCACAACTGCTCCTATTTGAATTTCAAACATTGGAAATTCCCTTCAGCCTTAATATAACAACTGCAGCGCGTGTTTCCATATTCCCATGGTCGAAACCTTTCCCAACACTTAGCCATTTTTGAAGTTTCCAAAACCCCTATTCGACTCAGGCTTCACCAAAACTGGGTCGAAGCCTTCTTCACGTTAAAAATAATTTTTTAACTTAAAATAGCTTTGATTCTTTCTAGCGTCGAAAATGAGGGTTAACAGTAACATGAATTGGTCGCGATTTTGAGTGTGTGTGATTTTCGCAATCATGTTCGGTTGGTTGTTGGGTGTATGTTGTATGGTAATGTTATGTGGTTGGTTGGTTGGCTTGGGTAGGTTAACAATGTTGTTGGGTTTGATATTGTTGTGGGGTTGGTTGTTGGGCATATGATGACGAAGCTCGTAGGCGTGGGTCGATCAAATACCCCGGGTCAAACACAAATTATGTTCCTGTAACCAATCTATACATATTCATATAATTTTGAGTTGGTCTAGTATCGTCTGACATGATAGGTTCTTTTATGGGCCGTTGATGTTGGTGCTTCCATTGATGACACACCTCCTTAGCGAAGTCTCTCTAAAAAGAAAATTTTCATTGGGCATCAACTATTAGCTGATACCATTGTACTAACCACGTCAGAGGATCTGGAATTTGTTGCTACATGTCGAACTGCAGTTTGACACAGTCACTATGGTGTATGTCCACAGTAGTGAAGCTGGTGATTGTTATTTCTGCAGTCTAAATTACGACATCCTCGGGGTTAATCTCATGGTTGAGACCCAGATACGACCTCTAGATAAACTGTAGAGAAAAAAAATCCATTATTATAAGATTAGTAAGTTGGTAATATTAAAACTAAATTCACTGAATGATGAGTTATTTAGTTGTAATACATTGTCTGGTCCAAGGTGATCCAGAAGATTTTGATAGACTGTTATAGCGTGTTTAGGACATTTGTTGTAATTCATCTCTCGAACGGACCACCTAAACCGAAAATAGTGAAAACAAATTATTTACAGTTATTTATAGTATAAAGTAAGTGGATGGAAATAATGATATAAAATTACTTTGTCGCGTAGGGGAATGTGAAGTCGGGGAGAGTGACGACATTCTCGATCAACCCCATGCTTTGAGCAAAAAAACGCAAGAATAAAACGAACAAGTATCCTTATATGCATTTTTACACAAAGAACTATATAGACGAGATAAAATGACTGAATATATAGGATGGACGTATGAACCATGCATCAAAGGTTTTGCATTCTGCAAACCTATTATTCAAATTGATGGAACATGGTCGTATGGGAAATATAAAGGAACGTTACTCATGGCAGGAAAGATGGCAACAACAATATTTTTCCAATTGCATTCGCTCTAGTTGAAGGGGAGACTGCTGGTGGATGTAGTTTCTTTCTCAAGAACCTCTGATTACACGTTGCTCCGTAACCCAGCCCATGTTTGATTCTAGACAACCGTCCATCTATCAAGAGTGCATACAATAACCTTAATAACGGTTGACAAGATCCTCCATCTACACATGTCTACCTCATTAGACATGTCGCTTAAAACATCATGTGGGAGATCAAAGACAAGACGCTTCGCAAAAAAGTTGTGAATGCAGGGTATGCATTAACATAACCATCGTTCTAACACTACCGCGAACAGATCAGATTAACAAATATAGATGCGTTAAGGTGGATCGATAATATTCCAGTGGAGAAGTGGATCAGGGCATTCGACAATGGTCAACAATGGGGTCACATGACAATTAATCTTGTAGAATTAATGAACTATGTCTTCAAAGACATCAGAAACCCGCCGATAACCGTGTTGACAAGAGCATCCTATTTTAGGTTAGGATCACTATTCGACTATAGGTTCAAAATGGATTTCAGTGTTACAATCGGAGCAGTTGTTTAGTGAAAGTTGTATGAAATTTATTAAGTAGAAAACTGCCAAAGCTAACACATGTGGTTTCAATGTTTTACTGTCGTAGAGGTTAATTCAGTGTAGGGCCATAATAACGGGATGTCAATGGGATACTATTAGGTCGAACTAGATAGAGGTTGGTGCGATTGCGGAAAGTTTCAAGCCTTCTGTATGCCTTGCACACATGTCACAGTGGCATGTTCACATGCTCGCCAGGACCCTTCAAACATACTATCCACCGTTTACAAAGTCATAAACATGTGCAATGTGTACAACAATAGCTTTCTGGTGGTAGTAAAGGAGGATTATTGGCTTACATATCCAGGGGACATAGTTTGACACAATGAAAATATACGAAGAAAGACAAAGGGTTGCCCCAACAACACGCGTATTCGAACTAAAATGGACATGACAAATAAAATGGTAAGATTATGTAGTACATGCCGTCATCCTGGACACAATCGTAAAAACTATACCGATGTTAGAGCAAGTTCCGCAACATAATTATTGTATCCACTTTTTCTATGTAATTTATTTAATGTTACCATTTAATTTCATATTGAAAACAACGTTTATTTCATAATGATTACAACTTCCGGTTATAACAATTAAAACAACAACACGAAAAACAAATAAAATGACTTAACACAACAACATATCTAGAAGATTACAACCATCAGGACAATATCAAATGAACTATGCATCATAACACGATAATCACTCTCACTTTTAACTGACTCCCAGACACGATGTTCTCCATTATTGTTGAACATCGTAACAAGCCTTTCAATTCTTCTGATCTTTTCACCATCTTTAATGTCTCAGTCTAACCAGTGAATCAAGCTCCTCTCAAGATGCTCGAATGTCTCAGTGTTCCAAAGTCGGATCTTCATCGGAGGCTTTACCGTCGAATAAGACAAATTAGCATTTCTTTTAATGATATAAGACATTTGAAGAAAAATTTAAGGAGAGAATGAGAATATGGGTGAAAATGGTGGGGAGAGAATCACCTATTTATAAAAAAACAATACAACATAGGTGTACCACCCTTTTCTACCCCACAAAATATCGCAGCGGAATACACATAAAATCATAGTAAAATTCAAATTCACCTCAAAGGGTGCACATTTCTCAATAAATCCAAATCAACAATATTTCCCTGTAAACAACGGGTTTTCTCAAAATAACCCAAAATGCCTTCAAAGGGAAGCAGAACCACCATAACCACAAAATCCCACCAAAGGGTTTATTAACATAAACCATAATCATCAAATAATCAATAAAATAATAACTAAATAAAACTCAACAATGGTTCAACTCAACGACCCCAACCCGATGTTACACTATCAGAGCAAAGACCCTCTAAGTCGACCAAAAGTAAATAACTTCAAAAGTCCTCAAAAAGCGTCCACAGCTAATCCTGATCACCTGCACGTTACCCACGTGGAGGCAACATTCAAACAGACAGGGTGAGTAATACAATTTATTATAATCTATATAAAATAAGATATGCATAAAATGGCGTCATCATCATATACAACATCATCAGAGTCATCACAAAGCAAACATCAAAACACGTCATCATAATTCACAACAAATGCCACCTAAATGCAATGCACAACAGGACTCATGCATGTGGTACCAATGGTCACAAATCGATGGACACTTAGGCCATCACCCTCCAAAGATCCCCGTCAAATAGGATCGATTCTACACAAGAACCGGAGCACGTCATAATCCACTTCACATAGACACAATGGGATGTAAGCCACAAATAGACCGAAGTCTAACATCATCATCGCTGGACCGAAGTCCTAACATCGTCACAAAAATGTTATGAATGCATGATGCACAACGTCATAATCATCATCATCAATAAAGTCATCACGTGCATCATCATTCATCAAAATCTCATATTCGTCATATCGTCATATATTCATCAAAACATCATGCATCATCATCTTATCATCATCAATATAGCTCATGTTAATTCACATCAGTATCTAATCATCAAACATCAGGTATAAACAGCTCATAATTATCAATACACTCGTGGTAATTCATATCATCACTTAAATCACCAAACATCATATATAACAACTCATAACTATCCATACACATCACGGTAATTCATATCATCAATTAATCATTATGCATCATGAAATCATCATCATATGATCATCAATAACATCAGGGAAATTCATCAGAAAAGTCACAGCATCAAAACAACACAACATCATAAAACAAATTTCGCGAATCAGCAGCAGTTCGCTACTGAGTTCGTTGTGCGAACACCTTCGCTGGGAACTTCGCTTTGCGAAGCTGGCAGCGAAGCCCCAATCCCATACAGAATTCAGAGAGTCCCCCATTCTGCCTCTCCTTGCTCCCCTATTAGTTGTGTGAAGCCCTTCGCTGGAACATTCGCTGTGCGAGCCCACAAAATCACTCCTCAAAATTTATCCCAAAATCATCACAGTTATCGCGTATTCGCTGCGCTGCTCACTTTGCGAGCCTGGGGCAAAGCTTCGTCTTGCGAACGATTTGTTCGCTTTGGGAACTAGCGATTTCTGCAATCGCTGCTACGCATCAATAGCACTTCAGTCCACCAAATCCCTACGGGTTCATCCTCAATTCTCCCTAAAACATCTCCAAAACAGTCCTAAAGCATCATGGCACTCAAAGGCATAAAACCTACGACATTTAGGTCGATTAATTCCACTATCCTAACTCAAAATCACATAAACCTTCACAAACTCTCAAGGTTCCCATAAATCCCATAAGTTCCTTTCTCATACAAGATCCCACATATCATCAAAAGGTTTAGCCTCGAAGGCTTATTTTTACCCGTATCAATTCAACCCTTAATAATCCATCATCGATCCCCAGAAATACCTATAAATCATCAATAACTCTTCAACCCTTCAAAAACCCCAAAAACCTCAAGATCCATTTTAAACACATCACGTCCTATATTGAAAATAATGAAAGGCAATACTCCCCATATCTTAGATTGTCGATTCCAAGCTTTATTTCTTGAGTTCTTGGAAACCTTCTCGAATCCGCGCATTTTCCTTTTTCCTGAGAGCTCTCGCCTTATTTCCTTCTTTTCACGGTCTAACACAAATGAATCCTAATATTTTCAATTCCTCCTTTTTGGTTAAACATAACCTTTGGGCCTCTAAAACGGGCTTTCCCCATAATACCCTCACTAATTCTCTCCAAAAGTCCATCTTACCCTTAATTCCTCTAATATTATTTAAATTAATAATAATACTAATATATTCATATTATATACTATTATTTAAATAAATAACCAAACTCCACAAAATGCCAAAGTCAACACCAACCGCCAAAATTCACCGAAAATTCACGAATATTATATTTAAATAAATTAAATAAATATTCTTACAGATTTGGGGTGTTACAACTCTCCCCCACTTAAAGAATTTTCGCCCTCGAAATTTACCTCAAGGAAATAGAGTCGGATACGACTCCCTTATCCGATCTTCATATTCCCAAGTCCAACTTTCACCAGCTGGTCCGCGCCACAACACCTTCACCAAAGTTATGTCTTTACCCCGCAGTTGCTTCATTTCTCGACCGTCAATCCGCACCGGTAAAGCTTCCACTGTCAGGTTATCCCTCACTTGTACATCATCCATCTGAATCACATGCGACGGATCAGGAATGTACTTCCTCAACTAAGACTCATGGAACACGTCATGCAAATTCGCAAGTGACGGAAAGCAATTCGATAGGCTAGCTCTCCTAACCTCTGCAAAAATGGATATGGACCAACAAAACGTGGAGTAAGCTTCTTAGACTTCAAAGCTCGTCCCACACCAGTCACTGGCGTCACCCTCAAAAATACGCGATCTCCCTCTAGGAATTCAAGTGTCTTCCTCCTCTTGTCATGGTAGCTCTTCTGACGACTCTGCGACGCTCTCATCCTTTCTCGGATCATCTTAATCTTTTCGGTCGTCTCTTGCACAATCTCAGGTCCGAGTACAACACTCTCACCTGACTCATACCAACACAAAGGAGTCCTACACCTCCTCCCATACAAAGCTTCATAGGGCGTCATCCTAATACTAGCATGAAAACTATTGTTGTAGTTAAACTCAATCAACGGCAAATGGCCATCCCAAGATCCTCCATGATCCAACATACAAGCTCTCAGCAAATCCTCTAAGGATTGGATAGTCCTTTCTGTCCGACCGTCTGTCTGCGGATGATAGGCAGAACTCATCCTTAACTTAGTACCCAACGCATCTTGCAAACTCTTCCAGAACCTCGATGTAAATCTAGGATCTCTATCCGACACAATACTCGAAGGTATCCCATGTAACTTCACAATCTCCTCAATGTACATCTCGGCTAACTTCTGCATAGAATGATTAATCTTCATCAGCAATAAATGAGCCGATTTAGTTAATCTATCCACAATCACCCAAATTGAATCATTTCCCATACCAGTTCTCGGTAATCCCGACACAAAATCCATGGAAATGTTATCCCATTTCTATTCTGGAATATTCAATGACTGCATTATACCTAAAGGCTTCTGATACTCAATCTTCGACTTCTGACAAGTCAAACACACATAAACAAACTCCGCAACATCCTTTTTCATACATGGCCACCAAAATAACTTTTTGAAATCCTGGTACATCTTCGTAGCACCGGGATGAATACTCAACCTACTTTGGTGTCCTTCTTCAAGAATGCTCTTCTTAACCTCTGTAACATCTAGAACACACACCCTGTCTCGGAACATCATCACCCCATTCTCGTCAATCCGGAATTCTCCTTCGTTACCTTGGTTAATCCAAGTCAATTGGTCAACCAATGTTAAATCAGATTGCTGTCCCGTTCTGATCTCTTCCAGAATGCCACTAGTCAACTTCAACATTCCCAACCTCACACTGTCAGGAGTCGCTTCACATACCAAACTCAAATCTCGGAATTGTTCAATCAACTCCAACTCTTTCACCATAAACATCGACATATGCAATGACTTTTTGCTCAATGCACCGACCACTACATTTGCTTTGCCTGAATGATAACTCAAGTCAAAATCAAAATCCTTCAACAGATCTAACCACCTCCTCTGCCTCATATTCAACTTTTTCTGATCAAATAAGTACTTCAGACTTTTATGATCACTGAACACTTCAAACTTAGAGCCAAACAGATAATGTCTCCAAATTTTCAGCACAAACACCACGGCGGCCAATTCCAAGTCATGTGTAGGATAATTCCTCTCATGAACTCGCAATTGTCTCGAAGCATAGGCAACCACTTGTCCATTCTGCATCAATACTCCACCAAGACCCATCTTCGACGCATCACAATGCACCACAAAAGATTCGCTCAGATTAGGCAAAATCAACACCGGAGCGATCATCAACTTCTTCTTCAATTCCACAAAACTCTCTTCACAAGCTACATCCCACACAAACGATTGACCCTTTCGAGTTAACTGAGTCAAAGGTAATGCCAACTTAGAAAAACCCTCGATAAACTTGCGGTAATAACCCGCCAATCCTAGAAAACTTCGTGTCTCGGTAGCAGACTTCAGAGTCTTCCACTGTAACACATCATCAATCTTGGAAGGATCTACAGCAATTCCACCACCCGAAATCACATGGACAAGGAAATTCACTTCCTTCAACCAAACTCACACTTCGACAGTTTCACATACCACTTCTTCTCTTTCAACACTTGCAACACAGTCCTCAAATGCTCAGCATGCTCCTCTTCAGGCTTAGATTATATCAGAATATCATCAATAAAAACCACCACAAACTTATCCAAATACTCATGAAAAATCTGATTCATATACTCTACGAACACCAGGTGCATTAGATACGCCAACCGACATCACAACATACTCATAGTCATCATACCTCGTCCTGAAAGCCGTCTTCGGAATATCATCAGGCCTAACACGAATCTGATGATAACCAGACCTCAAATCAATCTTGCTAAACACACAGGTGTTAACCCTCATTTTCGAGCTAGAAAGAATCAAAGCTATTTTAAGTTAAAAAAATTATTTTTAATGTAAAGAAGGCTTCGACCCAGTTTTGGTGAAGCCTGAGTCGAATAGAGGTTGTAGGAACCTCAAAAAATGGCTAAGTGCTGGAAAGGTTTCGACCATGAGAATATGGAAACAAGCGCTGCAGTTGTTATATTAAGGTTGGAGGGAATTTCCAATGTTTGAAATTTAAATAAGAGCAGTTGTGAACGTGGGAACAGTTGAGACCAAGGAGAAGGCGCCAAAATCCACACGTTCGAAGCAATAACCACCACTTAGTAGTTATTTCCTAGCACTATAAATAAGAGTTAGTTCTATGTAATAGGTGTTCATATTTTTGTACAAGTTACTCAAAGAAACTCAAAGTACCCCGCGTGTAGAGAAACGAGTTCATAAGAATGTACGTAATGTAACACCATTTCCTTCATTAATACAATTTATCTTTGTCATGTTTAAGATTCAGCCATTTACTTTCCATGCTTTTACAATTTCCTGAACTTTATCTTCCATGCCAAATTTACTTTCAAAGTCATTTAAACTATCTGCATTTACCTTCGACTGCACCGTTACATTCAAGCATTTAATCTTCAAGCATTTACTTTTAAAAGTCTGTTATTTTCAAGAACGTGGAGTTCACCTTTAATCCATTGCATTTATGTTTAAAGTCTTTTACTTTCCTGCACTTTACTTTCGACAACACTTTTATCATTCCAGCCTTTACTTTTCAAGAACGTGGAGTTCGTCGCATTTTACTGTCAAAGCTTTTTACTTCTTGTCCTTTCCTTTCGACGCCTTTAAATTCTGCACCCTTTACTTACAGCCCTTTGAATTTCAAGCCTTTACTTTACTTTATTGCAAGTAGTCGAACGTGGAGTTCAGTTAGATTTTATTTCAGCATTGTCGAACGTGGAGTTCAGTTTGCATTCTCTTTAGCTTTTATTTGTCATTTACACTTGTCTCTCGAATTTAGCACATGTCCTAGGATTTGTGTGGTCGATCCTGCAAGTTAATCAATCCTCATTTAAGATTGATAGACCAAAGGTTGTTTACCAAAATTCACAGTAAACAAATTGGCACACCCGGTGGGACCGCGTGCTAAGTTTACACTTTTTGTCAACCTTACTTTTCTTAGTGAAGAAGTACTCTCGTTGTATGTTATTGAGAAGTGGGAAGTTAGCCACAACAAACGAGGGAATACCAAAGAGAAGACACACTAAGAAAATGGCAACCAATGCCAACCAACAAGTTGATCCTCAAGGGAGTCTTTCAAACACTCAGTCAAGTAGCAGTATGGGGTCTCAAAGCACACCATCACCAGTGTCTTCGACAGGAGGACAGGCGTCACTTCCATTAGTAGTGTCTGAACCAGGATCAACATATACAAAGTCATATACTCAACCTGTGTTGGAATACATAGGACCACAAATTCCTAATTCACCAGCGCCCCCAGGAGGAAATTCAATGTACAGGCACGTTCCTCCTCCAGGTTTTCCACATCTAGGGTCAAGGAGTCAACCCTATGGTATGCCTACATCAATGATGCAAAATCTGCATAATGCTCCGCCTGTATTTTCAGAAACTGTAGTGTCTTCGCCATTACAAGGATCAGGATCAGGGGGTCGAAACAACTAGAGTATAGGTGTTGGTTACTCTGTTCAAGCGCCTAGCCTTACAAATACATCCATAAATTGTTTGAGACAGCAGATGGATGAAAGTAACATGCAAATGGTGCATACGTTGTCTCAGACAATGGGAGAAGTTTTTCAACCCTTGATTCAAAATACGACTCAAACTAACCAACAATTGGCTGCACAAGTGGCACGCATGGCTGATTTCATGGGAGTACCAGCGGTGGATCGAAGAGCAACTGTTGTCGAAGATATCCCAAGACGTCATCCACGCCAGATACCTGAGGCGAACTTGGAAGATCAAGAGATGATTGATCCTTTTAGAGTCGAACCACCAAGAAACCAAATGCCATACCAGATGGAGGAAGAGCCAGTAGTGATGGTAAACAGGAACCAAAATGCATATCAGCTACTTAAACAGGTTCGACACCAAAATCAAGCAGAAGAAAATAATCTTGCAGCCATGGTTGAAAGGATAATGACTAGAAATGGTATGAATTTTGGCTTCACCAGGCCAAATTATACTTCGCCTATAGTGGATTATATTCTCCAAGCAGAATTACCCCCTAGGACGAAGGTTCCAAAGTTCAGCAAGTTTTCAGGAGATACTACTGAGTATACTGTTGAACATGTGGCCAGATATTTGATTGAAGCAGGCGAAATTGCAGCTGATGAAAGCCTCAGAATCAAATACTTCCCAAGTTCCCTTACCAAGAATGCCTTCACATGGTTTACTACTTTGCCTCCAAATTCCATATACAATTGGACCCAACTAGAATGTTTGTTTCATGAACAGTTCTACATGGGGCAAACTAAGATTAGTTTGAAAGAATTGGCTAGCATCAAACGCAAAGTCACTGAGCCAATTGATGATTACCTGAATAGGTTTCGATTTCTTAAAGCCAGGTGCTTTACACAAGTACCAGAACATGAGTTGGTCGAAATGGCTGCCGGGGGTCTTGATTATTCCATTAGGAAGAAATTAGATACCCAATATCTTAGAGATATGGCCCAATTGGCTGATAGGGTTCGACAGCTAGAAAGGCTGAAAGAAGAGAAGGCTAAATTCAGCAGGGGTAAAAAAGTAGCCTTTGTCGAATGTAATGAAGACGTGAAGAGTCTGTGTGGTGAAACATCTTATTTCGACGGAAATGATGTTGACGTTGCTGAGTTAAAGCAAGGTCCACCTTATGCCTGCAAATTATTAACTCCTTCAGAAGGAAAAAATCCTGTTGAATCTAACGAAAAATTTCCTAAGAAAATATACACTTTCGACGTCACTAAATGTGACGAAATTTTTGATTTGTTAGTTAAAGATGGGCAAATGATAGTGCCTGCTGGCGCTAAGATGCCACCTTTAGAACAAAGAAAGAAAAGAGGTTTTTGTAAGTACCATAATTTTTTGGGTCATAAAACTTCTCAATGTTTTCTTTTCAGGGATTTGGTGCAAAATTCTATCCAAGAAGGAAGGCTGAAGTTTGGTGACAAGGGCAAAGCCCAGATGAAGATTGACTCTGACCCATTGCAAGTTGCAGAGGCTAACTATACAGAGCCTCATGAGGTTTAGATGGTCGAAGTCACAGAGGGATTTGATAAGTCAGTCAACATGGTGGAGGTTACTGAAGACTTCGCCACCAATTCTGTGATAATTGAAGGTTTTTGTAAGGATGCAAATGGCCTGAATGTTGATGGTACCAGTCTAATGTTGGTGACCAAAGAAACTGCTGATAAGTTTGTTGTAATGGATAATGCTGCCAAGGTTCTGGATATGGCCGTGAGTGGATTGAAGATAAATGCCAATGAAGGCATTAACATGGTCGAAGTGGCTGAAGAATCTGATTCTAGCTCAGATAGCATCAGCACCAATGAGGCTATGGGCAGAAATGCCCCCAAAGTCCAAGTTGTTAAGGAATTGGAAGATGACTTGCTGTTGGTAGGAGAGATGATAGACATGGATGGTTGTTTGGTGGAAAACTGGATATGTATGGCTGCTGAAAAATTCTTCAAGACATCTCCTAATGTTGAAAGAGTCAATGCTGAGGAAATGGTCGAAGCTGAAAAAGCTGCTTGGCGAGAAGCTTCTCAAAAAGCTGCAAAAGCAGCAGCAAGTGGGGGAAGTCTGGAAGCCCGTTTCTCCAAGATGCACTTAAAGGACATAATGGATGTCAATATGGTTGAAATTACAGATCAAAAAGCTGAACAAGTAAGTAAGGCAGATGAACAAGAGAAGTGCAACAAAATAGCTTATCCTAAGCAAGAAGAGTCAATTGTGGATTTCTTGCACCGTTGCCAGAAGAAAGGCTCTGGAGTAATGCTATGTCCTAGATGCATCGCCATTTTTGACGAAAAAGCTACCCACAAGTTAGAAGGTGTCAAAAAGGCTGGTGAAAGTTGGGGGCAGAAGGTGAACAAAGGGCACAGAGGTTTTGACCATAGGCGACTTTCGACAGGACTAAAAAACCAAGCACCGGGAGTTAGGTCAGGTACATTCAAACCAGCTGCGAATGTGCCAACAGGTAGTTGGATCAAGCCTATCGAAGGGAGAGGACATAAGAAAAAGTGGGAGAAATTTTATGTGGAAAGAGGTTCTTCATTTGAGTATAGAAAAGAGAACCACACCACCAACAAATCAGCATACATTTCCTAGAATTACAAGGGTAAAAACCCCATGTCTAGATCACAATGGCGAAGAGAGCAACGCAGGCGAAAGGCTGTCAGGGAGGCTCAGGTGCATGGAGAATCAAGTACTAATGTTGATCATCAAGCTGGGACAATTGAGAAGATGCCTATAAGGCGAAAGCTATTCAATGTTCAGCCAGAGAAGAAGGTTGAAGATGATGAGAATATGACTGATAATTTCGACAATGAGTCAGCAGCTTCTCTAGATATTCTGGTGAATGTGGTGTTAGTAATGCCAAAGGAATTTGGTCAAGTCTCAGAGGTCGAGGACTTGGATCAAACTGCTGAATTAGAAATGTTGGCACACAAGCCTGTGTGTTATTACATCATGAACAATGGGTGCGTCGAAGAACAGAATGCTTTCTTTGAACGCCCCACAAAGGCAATGAATGGTCATTTGAAGCCTCTTTACATTACTGGCAAATTAGAGAACGTCCCTGTCAACAAAATTTTGGTGGATTATGGTGCAACTGTTAATTTAATGCCAAGGTTTTTGTTGAGCAAGATTGGGAAGTTTGAGACTGATACTAAACCCCACAACATGGTTCTGTCGAACTATGAAGGAAAAATTGGTTCCACTCTAGGAGTGATTCAAGTGGATCTCACTGTGGGAACTATTACCAGACCAACAGTGTTTATGGTTGTCGAGACAAAAGCTAACTACAATCTACTCTTGGGTAGGGAGTGGATTCACGGAATAGGAGTTGTGCCCTCATCTATGCATCAAAGAATCACCATTTGGAGACCAGAGAGAATAGTTGAAAATATTGAAGCTGATCAAGGGTACTTTAAGGTGCCTATCAATCATGTGGATAGTAGGCAATTTGAGAAACATCTGGCGAACATTGCTCCATGTCCTCCAGCTGATTTTGAGTTTGCGCCTGATGTAGAAACGTTTTATTCGTTGTATTTACACCCTGTCGAAGGTTTCAGATGGGACAGGGAGGTACCAGGAGGTAGGTTGCCATGCTTAGGCTCACCTCCAATAGAGCCCACAGGACGGGGAGATGAATTCAGTGATCACGACTGAGTTCGACGCTTTAAAAAGAATTTCGGCCTATGTGGCCGAAACAAAACTACAAGCGGCTTTGTAAGCCTCCAATGACTATATGGCTGGCGAAGCCATTTCTGAATTATATCAAGAGGGTCCTGGTAAAGACTTCGACCCAAAACCTCCAGATAAGGTTGAAACTGGAGAGCAAAGCCAGAGGCTCGACGCAATCTATGAAGATGAGCCTTTGGGATTTGAGAAGGATCCGTTGGAAAATAATATAAAAATGCTAGCACAAGATCCTTTAGCAGAAGTTGACCTCAGTGAGGGGACAATCAAAAGGCCTACCTACATCAGTGCCAATCTTGCTCCCCAGTTGAAGGTTGAAGTGGTTCAGTTGTTGAAAGAGTTCAAAGACTGCTTCGCCTGGGATTATGATGAGATGCCTGGTTTGAGCAGGGAGTTGGTCGAACACAGGTTGCCTATGACGCCAGGAAAAAAACCAGTCAAGCAAAATCCAAGACGGTTTGCACCAGAGATATTGTCAAAGATCAAAGAGGAAGTCGAAAGACTGCTTCGTTGCAAATTCATTCGCACTGTAAGGTATGTCGAATGGTTGGCTAATATAGTACATGTTATTAAAAAGAATGGGTCTTTGAGAGTTTGCATTGATTTTAGAGATTTAAACTCTGCGACTCCTAAAGATGAATATTCAATGCCGGTAGCAGAAATGTTAATAGATTCTGCAGCAGGACATGAATATCTTAGTATGCTGGATGGATATTCTGGCTACAACCAAATATTCATTGCTGAGGAAGATGTTCATAAAACTGCTTTTAGATGCCCTGGAGCCTTAGGTACCTATGAATGGGTGGTGATGCCTTTTGGTCTCAAAAATGCTGGTGCCACTTATCAAAGGGCAATGAATTCAATTTTCCACGATTTTATAGACACATTCATGCAAATTTATATTGATGATATTTTTATAAAATCTATTTCTGGGAAAAGTCACATTGACCATCTTCGACAGTCCTTTGAAAGGATGAGAAAATACGGTCTTAAAATGAATCCTCTCAAATGTGCTTTTTGTGTGCAGGCAGAGGATTTCCTAGGCTTTGTGGTCCACAAGAAAGGGATCGAAATAAATCAGAATAAAACCAAAGCCATAATGGAGGCGAAAGCGCCATCAACTAAAAAAGAGTTGCAGTCGTTGCTGGGCAAGATCAACTTTTTAAGAAGGTTTATATCCAACCTGAGTGGCAAAACACAAGCTTTTTCACCATTGCTTCGTTTCAACAAAGATGGTTTTGAGTGGGGGTAATTACAGCAGGAAGCCTTCGACAAGATCAAGGAGTACCTAAGCCACCCTCCAATTCTTTCACCACCTTGTAGAAACAAGAGTATGAGATTGTATATAGCTGCATCAGATAAAACTCTAGGGAGCATGTTAGCTCAGGAGGATGAAAATGGAGTCGAAAGAGCCATTTATTATCTTAGTCGAGTTTTAAATGATGCAGAAACTAGGTATAGCATGATTGAAAAGTTATGTTTATGCTTGTATTTCTCTTGTACTAAATTGAAGCAATATATAAAGCCCGTTGATGTGTATGTTTCTTCTCACTTTGATGTTGTAAAACATATGTTATCTAAACCTATTTTGCATAGTCGAATTGGCAAATGGGCATTAGCATTAACAGAATTTTCCCTAACATATCAACCTTTAAAAGCTGTGAAAGGGCAAATAGTTGTAGACTTTATAGTTGATCACTCCATAAATGAAAATGAGTTGAATTATGTTGAATTAAAATCCTGGAAGTTATAATTTGATGGATCGAGTCATAAAAATGGAACAGGAGTGGGAATACACATTATTTCTCCTGAAAAAATTCCAACAAAATTCAAGTATAAGGTCGAAGGACCTTGCTCTAACAATGAGGCTGAATATGAAGCATTAATTGCTGGCCTTGAGATTTTGTTAGAATTGGGGGCAACTAGAGTCGAAATAATGGGAGACTCAGAATTGGTTATAAAACAAATCACAAAGGAGTATAGATGTGTTAAAGAAAATCTCATTATGTACTTTGTGATAGCCAATAGATTATTAAAGAAATTTGAGGTAGTGGTTATCCAGCACATACCTAGAATAGAGAATCAAGTTGCTAACGACTTGGCTCAAATTGCCTCTGGATATAAGGTGTCGAAGGAGAACCTTCAAGAAGTAATTGAAGCAAGAGGTAAAGTGGTGGCTGTTGGATTGTGCCCATCAGACTTAGAAACAACTAAGCTTGGGTGCATAGATGGTGAAAATTTTGAAATTTTTGCCATAGATAATTTAACAGATGAAGATTGGAGGAAGCCCATAGTTGAATATTTGCAAAACCCAACGGCTTCGACAGAGCGAAAAATCAGGTATCAAGCTTTAAGCTATGTACTGTTGGGTAATGAATTATTTAAAAAGACCCCTGAGGGAGTCTTATTGAAATGCCTTAGTGAAGCAGAGGCATATTTGGCCCTTTCGACAGTACATAGTGGGGCATGTAGAGCACACCAAGTTGGCCAGAAAATGAAATGGCTGTTGTTTTGACAGGGCATGTATTGGCCTACTATGCTGAAAGATTGCATAGAATTTGCTAAGGGTTGCCAAGAATGTCAAATTCATGCTGGCATACAGCACATCCCTGCAAGTGAATTACATTCCATAGTAAAACCATGGCCCTTCAGAGGATGGGCGTTGGATATAGTGGGAGAATTTCGACCAGCATCTTCAAAGAACCAAAGATATATTTTGGTGGGAATTGATTATTTCACCAAGTGGATTGAAGCAATACCACTGGCGAATATAGGTCAAGAAGATGTTATTGAATTCATTCAAAATCACATTATTTATAGATTTGGTATTCCTAAAACAATCACTACGGATCAAGGATCAGTGTTTACTGGTCGAAAGGTGCAGGAGTTTGCCAACGAAATAGGTTTCAAGTTGTTGACTTCTACCCCTTATTATGCCCAGGCCAATGGGCAAGTCGAAGCTGCCAATAAGGTAGTAATTGGACTAATTAAGAAGCATGTGGGAAAGAGGCCTAGAAATTGGCACAAGACGTTAGACCAAGTTCTTTGGGCATGTCGAACATCCCCTAAAGAGGCTACCAACACTACCCCATTTCGACTCACTTTTGGTCATGATGCAGTATTGCCTGTTGAGATTTATATACAGTCTGTAAGAGTTCAAAGACATCATGAGATTCCCTCTGAGAATTATTGGGAAATGATGATGAATGAATTAGTGGATTTGGATGAAGAAAGGCTCAGAGCCTTGGAGTTGTTAAGAAGACAAAAGAAGAGGGTCGAAGAATCCTACAACAAAAAGGTTAAGTCTAAATCTTTTGCATGTGGGGAATTGGTTTGGAAAGTGATTTTGCCTATGGATCGAAGAGATAAAACATTGGGCAAGTGGTCCCCTAAGTGGGAAGGCCCATTCCAAGTCATACAAGTTTTCTCTAATGGAGCTTATGAAGTGGAAGAGTTAGACAAAGATAAAAGAGTCTTGAAAGTAAATGGCAAGTATTTGAAAAAATATAAGCCTATGCTGCAAGAGATTCATATTAAAACATAAGCTTTATTTAATAAAAAGAAAGCCAACATAGGCCAAGTCAGGCTAATATGGCATACAAAGAAAAGAAAAACCAATACAATAATTTTTAATCAAGGAAAGGTTATTCATAATCTCTCCAATCTATGGATTTGAGGAAATCCATATAATATGCATCTGGCTCCTCATCAGAGTCTTGGGTGCTGGAGCGCCTTTTCTTAGAGATCTTCATTTTAGTTTCTCTCTTCTTGGCTTGAGAGGTTGCTCCAATGGAGGCTTCAGGTTGCTTGGTGGCCTCCATCTTTTTTGTTTCCTCAACAGCCTTTGCCTTTCCAGCCATTTTCTTGGCTGATGGTTTCTCTGAATTGTTCATGTTTGCTTCAACGCAAAACGTGGTCAGGTGGAAGAAATTTATAGAGCCGAAGTACTGATTGGATTGACCAGTCAAACGGTGGAAACACGTGAGCTATTCTTGGAAGTAGGCCTGAGGGCTATGCTATAAATGCTAGAGGCTTACGCCTTAGAATTTAAAGCTGGAAAGGTGACTTTCCAAGAAAAAGCTAGAATGCCTTAATTGCAAATTTGACTGATAAAAGACAACAAATAAAGTGCATCATCATGTAATATGGGTCGAAAGCAGTTAAGGGCAAAATAATAATGATTGATTAATCAATGCCAAAAGGCATAAAATTGTCATTACATAAAAAGCCTGAAAAAGCCAAGAAACAAATGATGATTAAACAAACGAAGGTGCCGAAAGTATCAGAAGGGAAGCCTCGGCGCCAACTGAGAAAAAGCTTCTATGTGATGTTTGAGGCGAGCGTTGCACAAAGATTCGTCAAGTTTTACTGCTGCGAGCTCTTTTTCATATCTTTGGGCCACCTCAATACGATCAATAGCATTCTTTGTTTCTTCAGCTATCTTAGTGTCGTCGAAATGGTGCAAATCACGGTTGAGTTTCTCAGCATTGTCAATTTTGGCTTGTAGCTCCGTGATTTGTTGCTTCCAGGCTTCAATGTCCTTCTGGTTGGAGGCTATCTCATCTTGCTTTTTCTTTTGATCATCCTCCATACGTTCGATCTCTTCGTACGCCTCTTTTGCACCACACCAGGCTGCACTCTCACAGCCAGATGTTTTCTCTATGGTATTCCTGATAGAGGGAAGCAGTTTTATTTCTGCAGCTATATGGTTCACCACAGCAGTTAGCTCTATCAGAAAACCAGAAACATCTGGATTGAGGGTGGTGAGCTCAATCTTTGCAAGGGTGTCCTTCAAATAAGCAGTTGCAGTTGGATCTGAGGCCAAAACTCAGAATTAGTTGGGCGAAGTCATCTGATGCTGGAGTCGAAGAGACAGAAGAAGAACCATACCTCTGCTCAAGAATCAATTTGGTAAAATCATGTGGGTTCGACCACTTGAGTGCTGTCAGTGAGTCTCTAGGTGGTGGAAGGACCACAGGCGAAGGAGTATGGTGGGGATTAGGATCAGTTTGTTCTTATTCCTCCTCTTCTGATTCTTCTCCTTCTTCATCGTGTTCTTCTCCCATTGATTCATCAGACTCTTCAGCAGTTGGTTGCATATTCTCCTGGTCATCAGCTGGTGTAGGATGTAGTTCATTTGTCTCCTCAGGCGCAGCTTGATCAGGGTTGGCGTTTTGTGTTTGGACTTCAGGTTCATGTCTTTCTTCTTCAACCAACTGACCTTTATCCATGGGGGTAGCCAGATTGAAAGGTGGTGGGCTTGAGGCATCATCATCATCAGAGTTGGCGCCAACAGCTTGTGCGTTTTGAGTAGTGGTTGGAACTGGTGGTGTGGTGTGTTCTGTAACATGTGGAGTAGGTTGATTAATCTCACTCAAACCAGAGCCAATATCAAAAGATGGGTGATAAGTTGGCTCACCTTGGCTGTTGAAGAGCGTGGTGGTGAAACTTCCTGAAGTTGGTTGAGGAACATCATCGTCAATTGTGGTGCTGGCGAAGTTACTTGGAGTTGGTTAGGGATCTGGATTGTTGATTATGGGTGCCTAAAGAACACAAGTGAAGAGAATGAAATAATAGGCGAAAGATGTCAGCATGAAAAAAAAATGGTGCACATACCTGAGTTTGTTCAACAGCAGGACTTGATTTATCACTCCCATGGTCACCAAGAGGGGTTCTCAAGGCCACCTTGGAAGGTTCCTTCTCGACACCACTTGTGGTGGGTGCCTTTTCGAGTATTTTGGCCACCTTCGAAGGAGGTGGGCCAGTAGGTCCAGAGGCCTTTAGGGGTTTTCTTCTTTTCCTCGTGAGAACCTCCTCAGGAGATTCATCTGAGGCCTCTGAAGCTATAACCATAGTTGGGGTATCCTTTTTACCTTTCTTGGAAGGTGTTGAGGGTTTTCGACCAGTCTGAAGAGGCAATGCAGATATGAGAAAGGAATTCATATAGTAAAAGCGTAAGCGGGGGATGTGAAATATACCTGTGTGCTCTCAGGTTCTTTGCCACTTTGTAAGGTAGCAGCCCTAGTCGAAGCAGTTTTCCTAGGCATAGCTAAAAGACAATACACAATTGTTACAAGTTAATGATTACATGGTTAGTTATGAAGCCATGGACTAAGGATTTCAAACCTTCATATATTTCATATTCGACACGAACGTCCTGAATTCCTATATGAAGGTGCCCTTTAAAACTGTCTAACGTATGCTTAGTCGAAACCACTCGTTGAGCCTTTGGCTGAGACTGCTGTCGAAGAAGTTTTAAATGCTCCCCACAGACAAACCAATCTGGAAATGGAGGGGCAAGCGCCACTCCAAAATCAGCATTAGGCAGTCGAGGGAACTTTGGAGGAAAAAGTTTAAAAGCTACCTCATAACGTTTCTCACGAGGGACGTTGGGAGGAATTTTTAGTTGATCCAACTTTTCTAGAAATTTTCTCTTTAGAGTGGCAGCAGCCTCATGAATGGTTCGACTAAGATCATCTGGTCGATAGATAGTTTCAAAGTATTTTTGAAAAGCCTGTATTTCTTCGATGTGAGTGAACTTACTCTTTTTCGTCTTGTCCTGCACATGGAGAAAAGCTTGGTCAAGTAGCGAAGAAAATGTAGCCACATCAAGAAAGTGCTCACTATAGTGCTTCGACCACCATTGGTGGAATAATGAAGTGCATAGAAAAGAAGGTTCAAAAAACACAGGAGAGAGAATTCTTCTTTTCTCATTCAGGCCGTCGAGTGTATGGGAGACATTTTCCTCGTCGAAGCAGGCGGTGTGAAGAATTACTTGGCCCTTTCTCTCATACAAGAACTGAGGGAAGCTCTGGGCCAGCCCAAATTGTCGAGAGACAAGGTTGGGTTGATAGGCAATCAATGTTGACAAACCTCTCCCTAAGTTCAGCCTATGAATAAAGAATCTGGGAATCAAGAAGGCTTCCCAGATAGCAACAGATTCTTGATCCAGAGTTTGATGAGGATTTGGAAATGGCCTTTTAAACTACACAGGGCCATAGCTTCGTCGAGCAAAAGGTGCCATGCTATGAGTGAACTCATAGCGCTTGGCAAACATCATAATATAACTGGTGAAATCCCTTTGAAGGTTTTCACCATCATCATTGGGAGTGAGTTTAGCCAGACGCGTCCCTTCGACACTCCTTTACCTTATTTCAGCGGAGGCTTCATCAACCAGACCTTTTCTGGGGAGGCTAGCCTCAAATGTAGCATTAAGCCACAATTGAAGTAGCCAAAGAGGTCCACTCAAGTGCATAGGACCTTGGGTCTCCATATTTCTAAGTCGAGAAGTCCCTTCACTGATAGACTCGTAAAGGTTTGCCAGAATGAGTTCACTCAAACAGGTTCCTCTGTTGTGGTGAAGCTTATTCGCCAGGGGCAGGTACTTCTTAGCTACCTGCAAAGACTTGGTACAAAAAACATATCTCGACAGCCAGACTGTGAGAAAAGCAATGTGTTCTTCATCAGACACGTTGTCATCTTCTGGTTTAAAGTGGTGTTTGATGAAGAGAGTGTATGTAAGTTTGGAGCCTGAAATATTGATGGTGTCGTCAGCATCAACATCAGGGTTGTAAGTAAGGCCATCTGGGCGAAGCCCTGTGATGGCAGCTACATCAAATAAGGTTGGAGTAACCATTCCACATGGCAGATGGAAGGTATAATGGGTGATGTCCCAAAAATATAAAGATGCCGCCAACATATTCAGACAATATGGTATGCTGGTCTTCGACAGCATAAGAAGGTCATAAATCCCTATATCCTTCCAGTGGTCAGCTTTGACCTTCTCCATCTTTGCCATCCATTGGTCGAATTCCTTCAGAGGGTTGACAGCTCTCACCAGCCTGGTGCCATTAGTGAGATAGCCAACATTGATTTTGGGCAAGGGGGCTTCTTTAGGAGAAGTTCCAGCAGCAGTGTTGATTTTCAGAAAACTCCTTTGCCCTAACGGCCTTGTTTTCCGGTACGAGGGGAGAAACTCACTTAGCCTCTCATTAGAAACGTCAACCTCAGCTAAAGGACCAGATAGCGCATAGGATTTATCAGAAACAACTATAGGAATCATTACCTGAGATTTGTATATGGCTCTTGATTCTTCAGAGGTGGGTTCCGGCATGCAATGGCGGTTATCTACTAGTTGGGGGCCTGGGATATTAGCGAACGGAGGAATGGTTTGCTTAAATGGAGTGGGTTTGCCTCTCTGAGTTTTCTTTGTTTGAGGATTAGCTTGGGAAGACGCCATTGTTGAAGGAGATGAAAAGATGGTGTTTTTGCTAGGTTCGCATGAGAGAAACTGAAGAGAATAAGAGGTTGCTTGAGAGTATGAAAAGTGTGGAAAGTTCACAAAGTGGCAGAAATGGGTATATATAGACATTTGAAAATCCCAAGAGACTTGGATTCACCGTTGAAGCTGAGGGGTTAGTGGTGTCGCTCCCGGGATTTTCATCCAGGTACAAACGCGAAAGTGGGACCGAAACAGAGTCGCCAGCAATGTGTATTTATCCCAAGAGAGGGAAAGGAAACATTGTATAAACCTGAAGGAAAGGAAAGAGCATGGTCTTGCGACCAAGAGAACTGGGTTCGGGAGTCGGTTACGCGCGAGGAAGGTATTAGCACCCCCACGCGTCCATCGTACCCGATGGGATCCACGCTTGCTACTTCGATCAAAGGGTGTAGGAAAAGATGCTCCACTGCTACTAGAAAGAAAGGAACGGGAACGGAAAAGAACGGAGAACAAATGTAGGGAAAATAAAAGAAGTGCTCGCATGGGCCCTACCCCACTGCCTACGTATCTCATCGGGGACATGAGAATCAGAGCGACGTAGTTCCCCTCACTAGGGATGAATTGTTTGTATTTTTTAGTGGAATACGTCAACATTCACGTTCCAGCAGTTAGGTGTTGCAGCTCGCTGTAGGGAGACTTAGGCGTTACCTGTTTGCGGTAGAACGGACTTGACGAATCCTTAAGGAATAGAATGAAGGAGATGAGGAAAGAATTTGTTTGTTTGTTTTTGTCTTTTAAGAAAGAAATGTTTTGATTATTCTTGTGTTTTGTAACACATATTGTATTTAAGTCCCTCATGTAAGATCGAATGCCTCGCATATCGACCCAAGACGGGACGTACACTAAACATTCCCAAAGAAATGAGAGAAGACCCCTCACCTCCTTGTTCCCACATGAAAGGCCTAAATACAATATTTTTTATGCCTTTATTAAGTGTTTTTTACTTTTTGTTTTAAGATGAGAAGAAGAGACTCAAAGGGTAAAAGAAAATCTAGGGGGGACTAGACCTGACTCCTAATGTTAGCATGCAAAGATTGATCCTATAGTTGAGGATTAGGAGGGAAGCCTACCTAATGTTGTCATGCAATGATTAGTCCTATGGTTATGTTTTCTAACCTATCTAACTTGGACAAGTTAGAATAGGTATCCTAATGAGGAAGCAAAAGCTAGAACACACAATACAATGATATCGCATATCAAAGTAGATCAATAACAAAGATGTGAATGAGATCACATAAGCATCAACATCGGTCGATGTGAGCTAATGACACTGAGTGGGGGTCGGTTGCGAACCCTATCTTCCACTTGACCGACTCGATAACAGGAGCAGGTGATGTTCAAAGCTTCAATCATGTAATGAGAGCTAAGAACGACTCAACTAGAATAACGGGGGTTGATTGCGAACCCTACCTTCCGTCAATTGCCTCCTTGGAGGTCTTACTAGGGGAAATGGGAATGGGATGCCTCATAGAGGTCTTCAGGCACAATATTAAACAATCACAAACAGAGCCTCCTTTGAGGACTTCCATCATTGCCGGCCAAGTGGCACGGACTCCCAATCCTACTTCTCATGGCATAAAAAAGGAAAAATGCAGAATTAGTAAAAGAGAAGAAAAGTGATACCGAACGGATATCAATCCGTAGCAACGCAAGCAAAGTATAAGCAAACCGGCCAACTTCTAGTGATCTAGCATAGATGAACAAGAGTGTTAGAAAGCGAAATGGATCTGTGAAAGGCATGGAACGAAATGCTCTTAAAAAAAACAATAAAACAAGGTCGTAAGCCATAAACAGCAGCAACAACAACGCTCCAGTACCTGCATAGCTGTAAAAACTAGCGACAAGTAAAAAAAGTCTATAACAGCTACTATTTACAGAACAGAATGGGTGTATATGCAGCCAGACAGAACAACAACATCTTACAACACATTTTGTGCATAGCAGCTGTGTATGTTACAGCAACTTCTACATTTAAACCACTTATCAAGTTAAGTGAGAATCACTACAAAACAAACTCAAAGGTTAGTCAAAATTCAAATGGAATGTGCCAACAAGAAGTAAATGAAATCAATACTAAATGTAAACACCAATTAGTCAACAATCTATGCAAAACATATTAAGGACTATTAACAAAGTCAACAAATGAAACTCCTAATAATACTAGTTGATATTAGCATTAAAATCAAAACATAGTCAATGTTAAAACGAAGTCAAATCAAACTATGTCAATGGCCAATTAGTTCAAAGTTAATTCTACCGAACAATTAATGGACCATTAAGTCCAAAAAACAATTAGTGCCCTTAAGCAAAAATGAGTAATGCAATTTAAGCAAAAAATCAATTAAGGCAATTAAGCTAAAAATCAATTAGTGAGCAAATGAGCTAAAAATGATTAATTAGCAATTAAGCTAAAAAACAATTATTCAAATCCAATCTACTTAGTCAAACTAATTACTAAAACCTAAGATTTATTGAAAATCTAGTTCTAACGTAAGATTATCTAAATTCAATTAAACCCTAATCAATTTCTAAATCAATCAACCAAAGTTAAAACTAGTCATCAACCTAATTAATCAACACAAAAAGCCAAAAACTAAAATCATAATCAATTAGCATGGAAAATGAAGTCAGAGGGTGTAGTATTGAAAGTGGGGGCGTGATGAGGAGACAAGTGGTGTAATGAGCAAAATTGGACGAATGGGTTTAAGAACCCAACCCGGTTCAATATTAGCTAAGACCTAAACCTAAATAAGGGAGTGAGATCCTAATAAAAACCTCACAACACTCTCCTCTTACCTCAGCATGCCGTCTTCACCTTATCATTCATCAACCCTAAAACGTCGTCGTCAATGGCTTCTTCTCTCCAAACTCAAAGTTTTATTGCAATCTCTCCCTAAACGACGTCGCTCTCCCTTTCACAACCGGCACCGTCTCACTCTTTCCCTTTCTTCCATTGCCGTCGTTCGCAACACCAGAACCCTCCGTTCAAATCACACCGCCGGTGACCACTCTCTCAAGCTCTCCTTTTCAACCTTGCCGTCACAATCCTCTTCTTCCTTCCCCTCTTCAAATCATCGGCGTCTCACAACAACTCGCCTCCCTCATCCGAATCGAGCGATGCGCTCATATTTCATCTATAATGTGAATCGCAGCATAGCAACATCAACCTAAGCTAACGGCAAACCACTATTCGAAGTCGAAACTTCCCCAAATCGGAGTCAGAACTCTAATCGCTACATTGTGAAATCAAGATTTGAGGTTAAACGAATGTACCTGCTCGACGATGATAATGACGGTGACGACGGTGCTTCGATTCGCTCAACCACACAAGACGTTACGCTTGAGGTAAGAATTTTTTACCGTTCTTGAATTCCCTCTTCATCTTCTACTTCTTTCCACGAATCTAAAACCGTTGTCGTGATTCTTACGAGAAGATCGTGCTTGTGACATTGAGTTTTTTCTTTTTGCTGTTATCGATTTGCAGGTTCCAATGACGATGTGACGATGATGAAAATTGATGATGTAGAGAATTCGTGAGATTGACGAAGGCTGGAGTAAAGTTTATTGCAGAATTCTGCAGGTTGAAACGGAGGATTGATGAAGATGACTCATGGTTTCTAGAGATTGAAAAACAAAGATTGAAGCATTGGTGATTAAGATTCAAGGAGAGTTGGTTAAAACCAGTATGGTGCGAAGGTGGAGATGAAGTGTTGATGCAGTTTGTTGAAGATGGTTGCAGCTGATGAAGGTTTCAAAAGGAAATTCAATGAAGGTTGAGGGAGAAAGAGTTTTCTGGTTCTGTTAGAATTTTTCAGTAGTTTTTTTTGTTAAGAGAGTTGGTTAACGGTTGTTAAGTTGGTTAGGAGATGTTAGTGACAGTCAGGAAATTCGGTTTGGGAGTTATTGGCTTTTTCTGTTATCCAAAAATGTCATAGTTCAAATGAGATTCTGTTACATGTTTTTTGAAGTGGTAAGAAATGCTGTGAGTTTGAACTGCTATTGTAATTTTTCCATCGTAAGAAATAAGCTGCTATAGATTTTTATGTAATTCCTTTTGACCTCCTTTGTTTCATCTGCAACAAGTTTGATGTTGCATACTCAGAAGCTCCCATGACATAAATAAGCCCCTTACTCGATGATACAACCCCCAACCCAAGAACTCACATATCCGTATGATGTACAAGACTGTTAAAGCCAAGTCAACACACTTAACCGTTAAAGTTCCAACTTTCAAGGAGCTTGAACCCTTCTTTTGAGTTGTAGCCGAAGATGAATTAGAGCATACTGAAGATGAAGGACAGTCACCACAAGAACAACCAAGAGAAATATCACCGCAGGGATAAGCTGAAACATTCATAGGTTCCAACCAAGATGACTTAATTGCATTTGGCGGGAACATAATTGCATATGGTGAACCAAGACCATTAAGGGTTGCTTTTCTTAACATGGCCAGATACCATTCACGAACGACACTTTGGGATAATGGCTTGCGCTCACCCCGTTTTATCTCTTCAATGTAACAGTTAGGGCCAGTGTATTCAGTTTGTTCACCATCATTTCTGCTTCCATTAAACAAAGCACATATTTGGTGTTGTCAAGCTTCACATTGATCACATTGAACCCGTTATTCCTTAGTTTCCTTATCATTATTCTTCTCATCAATAACAATGTGTACATTGTTCGTACGAGCACCATTATAGCATGGGATACAAAAATAATATCGAGTATCACCAGTACCCATGGTATAGTGCATATTGTTTCGATTGATGCGAACCTCGCATGTTGTGAAATGAATAGGTTGTGGTTCAAATGTAAGCTTCTCAACAGCACATAATTGACAGGACTTTTCACTCATAGAATGCTTCATTGCTTGATTCTTCTCTGCGTTTGATTTGCTTTGGCTCACCCATTGTCGGAGACCAGTAACGTGTTCCCGGACTTTCTCTGGAGAGAAATGATTATCGAACAAAATTCCAAATGAACTTAAATGAACCCTCCACATACACCTTGACTGAACTCAAAACCTAAACATGAACATTTTCCATGCATTTGTGACAATAATGGATCTCCTGAACCAATGAACAATTCCCCACTGAAACAATACCATCTGAATTAATCATCCTCTGAATGTTCAACCAAATAAATCCCGAGTCACTTTGAATCTATCTGAATCGTCCTCCGGGAAAATAAATCCACAGTGGAGCATAATCTGAGATGACAAACCTGACTTTGAAATTAAACTTCTTGTGAATTATTTCCTGATGACTTGAAGATTGATGGACCTTGACAAGAATATATACATGATGTTGGGAGCTCAGCCCTACTTCATTTTGAATGCAATAAACTGATAAAATCTCTTTTGAGTGGGAAGAGTCAAATCATACGAAAATGCTTCGATCCCACATCATAATAGCTCAATGCAATGAATGATTACAGGTATGGCCTAATGAGATGCAAATGAAAGGAAACATAAGCCAGTTATGGTTAGAAAAAGGTAGGGCAAATTTTGGGGTGCTACAAGTGGGACGCGTGTCTTTCTCCTGGAGACGTGATGAAAAGTAGCAGTTATGTTCAGACTGCCAACGCCTGTTTTCAAGAAAGGTGTTATGATGAATACGGCTGAAAGGACGTTTTAAGGATTTGTCATGATGGTATGACGTCAGGAGTGTGGGTCAAAGAAACTGAACAGTTCAGTCATTAAGTAATTAGTGGGATATTCAGTTAAGGCCATGCAAACAGGCGTCAAAATGGTTATTATATCAAGAAATGGCCTTCCTACCAATCCTGGCGAAAGGACATTCCTTGGGGGCAATTTGTTAACCCTCATTTTCGACGCTAGAAAGAATCAAAGCTATTTTAAGTAAAAAAAATTATTTTTAATGTAAAGAAGGCTTCGACCCAGTTTTGGTGAAGCCTGAGTCGAATAGAGGTTGTAGGAACCTCAAAAAATGGCTAAGTGCTGGAAAGGTTTCGACCATGAGAATATGGAAACAAGCGCTGCAGTTGTTATATTAAGGTTGGAGGGAATTTCCAATGTTTGAAATTTAAATAAGAGCAGTTGTGAACGTGGGAACAGTTGAGACCAAGGAGAAGGCGCCAAAATCCACACGTTCGAAGCAATAACCACCACTTAGTAGTTATTTCCTAGCACTATAAATAGGAGTTAGTTCTATGTAATAGGTGTTCATATTTTTGTACAAGTTACTCAAAGAAACTCAAAGTACCCGCGTGTAGAGAAACGAGTTCGTGAGAATGTACGTAATGTAACACCATTTCCTTCATTAATACAATTTATCATTGTCATGTTTAAGATTCAGCCATTTACTTTCCATGCTTTTACAATTTCTTGAACTTTATCTTCCATGCCAAATTTACTTTCAAAGTCATTTAAACTATCTGCATTTACCTTCGACTGCACCGTTACATTCAAGCATTTAATCTTCAAGCATTTACTTTTCAAAGTCTGTTATTTTCAAGAACGTGGAGTTCACCTTTAATCCATTGCATTTATTTTTAAAGTCTTTTACTTTCCTGCACTTTACTTTCGACAACACTTTTATCATTCCAGCCTTTACTTTTCAAGAACGTGGAGTTCGTCGCATTTTACTGTCAAAGCTTTTTACTTCTTGTCCTTTCCTTTCGACGCCTTTAAATTCTGCACCCTTTACTTACAGCCCTTTGAATTTCAAGCCTTTACTTTACTTTATTGCAAGTAGTCGAACGTGGAGTTCAGTTAGATTTTATTTCAGCATTGTCGAACGTGGAGTTCAGTTTGCATTCTCTTTAGCTTTTATTTGTCATTTACACTTGTCTCTCGAATTTAGCACATGTCCTAGGATTTGTGTGGTCGATCCTGCAAGTTAATCAATCTTCGTTTAAGATTAATAGACCAGAGGTTGTTTACCAAAATTCACAGTAAACAACAGGCACCTACCAATTAATCCATCAAATCATCAATCCTCAGAAGTGGATACTTACCCTTGGTCGTCCCTTTATTCAACCGTCTATAATCCACACACAGTCTCATAGTACCATCTTTCTTCTTTGCCGACAACACAGGAGCACCCCACAGAGAAACACTCAGTCGACAACTTCATCCCAAGCAACTCTTCTAATTGTTTCTTCAATTCTCCCAACTCAGATGCAGACATCTGGTAGGAGGCATTGACGTCGGACCCATACCTGATATCAAATCCACCGCAACCTCTACCTCACGCTCTGGAGGCCAACCACTTACTTCATCAAGAAACACTTCCGAAATTTCACAAACAAGAGGCCAAAACACCAACTTCTCCACCTTCACTAATACTCAAAGTTACCCTCAACATAAACGCCTCGGCATCATCCTGCATCGACTCATCAAAACCATCTGCAAGCACTTGGCTTAACTTTAAACAATTCACTGCACACACCACTTAAGCTCGCAAGACACGTCTATCCCATCCCACATGATACCGTCTATTATCAACAAGAGATTAAGGGTGATCAGTTCCTCAATTTGTCAATAACATCCGACTATCATGAGGCAGTACAAACTATCTTACCAAACTATTGTAGCGTACAACAACACATTTAGCCATCGCATCCACACCTGAAGCATCTTGGAGAAGCACCATGTTCTCCCCCAATTGTTTCATTCCCAACCTGCAAATGGAAAACAAAACAAGCATCGACAGTGTTTTCACACACATGTCGCACACTAGGGAATAGACAACATTAGACAACCTGGCCGGACGGACCGACCTGCTCTGATACCACTAATGTAACACCCTTTTCTACCCCACAAAATATCGCAGCGGAATACACATAAAATCATAGTAAAATTCAAATTCACCTCAAAGGGTGCAGATTTCTCAATAAATTCAAATCAACAATATTTCCCTGTAAACAACGGGTTTTCTCAAAATAACCCAAAATGCCTTCAAAGGGCAGCAGAACCACCATAACCACAAAAATCCCACCAAAGGATTTATTAACATAAACCATAATCTTCAAATAATCAATAAAATAATAGCTAAATAAAACTCAACAATGGTTTAACTCAACGACCCCAACCCGATGTTACACTATCAGAGCAAAGACCCTCTAAGTCGACCAAAAGTAAATAACTTCAAAAGTCCTCAATAAGCGTCCACAACTAATCCTGATCACCTGCACGTTACCCACGTGGAGGCAACTTTCAAACAGGCAGGGTGAGTAATACAGTTCATTATAATCAATATAAAATAAGATATGCATAAAATGGCGTCATCATCATATACAACATCATCAGAGTCATCACAAGGCAAACATCAAAACACGTCATCATAATTCACAACAAATGCCACCTAAATGCAATACACAACAGGACTCATGCATGTGGTACCAATCGTCACAAATCGATGGACACTTAGGCCATCACCCTCCAAAGATCCCAAGTCAAATAGGATCGATTCTACATAAGAACTGAAGCACGTCATAATCCATTTCACATCCACACAATGGGATGGAAGCCACAAATAGACCGAAGTCTAACATCATCATCACTGGACCAAAGTCCTAACATCGTCACAGAAATGCTATGAATGTATGATGCACAACGTCATAATCATCATCAATAAAGTCATCACGTGCATCATCATTCATCAAAATCTCATATTCGTCATATCGTCATATATTCATCAAAACATCATGCATCATCATCTTATCATCATCAATATAGCTCATGTTAATTCACATCAGTATTTAATCATCAAACATCAGGTATAAACAACTCATAATCATCAATACACTCGTGGTAATTCATATCATCACTTAAATCATCAAACATCATATATAACAACTCATAATCATCCATACACATCACAGTAATTCATATCATCAATTAATCATCATGCATCATGAATCATCGTCATATGATCATCAATAACATCAGGGAAATTCATCAGAAAAGTCACAGCATCAAAACATCAAAACAGCAGAGCATCATAAAACAAATTTCGCGAATCAGCAGCAGTTCGCTACTGAGTTCGCTGTGCGAACACCTTCGCTGGGAACTTTGCTTTGCGAAACTGGCAGCAAAGCCCCAATCCCATACAGAATTCAGAGAGTCCCCCATTCTGCCTCTCCTCGCTCCCCTATTCGTTGTGTGAAGCCCTTAGCTGGGACATTTGTTGTGCGAGCCCACAAAATCACACCTCAGAATTTATCCCAAAATCATCACAGTTATCGCGCATTCGCTGCGCTGCTCGCTTTGCAAGCCTGGGCAAACCTTCACCTTGTGAACGATTTGTTCGCTTTGCGAACTAGAGATTTCTGCAATCGCTGCTACGCATCAGTAGCACTTCAGTCCACCAAGTCCCTACGGGTTCATCCTTAATTCTCCCCAAAACAGTCCTAAAGCATCATGGCACTCAAAGGCATAAAACCTATGACATTTAGGTAGATTAATTCCACTTTCCTAGCTCAAAATCACATAAACCTTCACAAACTCTCAAGGTTCCCATAAACCCCATAAATCCCTTTCTCATACAAGATCCCACGTATCATCAAAAGGTTTAGCCTCGAAGGCTTATTTTTACCCGTATCAATTCAACCCTTAATAATCCATCATCGATTCCCAAAAATACCTATAAATCATCAATAACTCATAAACCCTTCAAAAATCCCAAAAACCTCAAGATCCATTTTAAACACATCACGTCCTATATTGAAAACAATGAAAGACAATACTCCCCATACCTTAGATTGTCGATTCCAAGCTTTCTTTCTTGAGTTCTTGGAAACCTTCTCGACTCCGCGCCTTTTCCTTTTTCTTCAGAGCTCTCGCCTTCTTTCCTTCTTTTCACGGTCTAACACAAATGAATCCTAATCTTCTCAATTCCTCCTTTTTGGTTAAACTTAACCTTTGGGCCTCTAAAATGGGCTTTTCCCATAATACCCTCACTAATTCTCTCCAAAAGTCCATCTTACCCTTAATTCCTCTAATATTATTTAAATTAATAATAATACTAATATATTCATATTATATACTATTATTTAAATAAATAACCAAACTCCACAAAATGCCAACGTCAACACCAACCACCAAAATTCACCGAAAATTCACGAATATTATATTTAAATAAATTAAATAAATATTCTTACAGATTTGGGGTGTTACATAATGATTACAACTTTTGGTTATAACAATTAAAACAACAACACGAAAAACAAATAAAATGACTTAACACAACAACATATCTAGAAGATTACAACCATCAGGACAATATCAAATGAACTATGCATCATAACATGACAATCACTCTCACTTTTAACTGACTCCCAGACACGATGTTCTCCATTACTGTTGAACATCGTAACAAGCCTTTCAATTCTTCTTATCTTTTCACTATCTTCAATGTCTCAGTCTAACTAGTGAATCAAGCTCCTTGTTCAAAAGTCGGATCTTCATCAGAGGTTTTACCGTCGAATAAGACAAATTAGCATTTCTTTTAATGATATAAGACATTTTGAAGAAAAATTTAAGGAGAAAATGAGAATATGGGTGAAAATGGTGGGGAGAGAATGACCTATTTATAAAAAAATAATACAACATAGGCGCCAGGAGGGATGATTCCTCCTTTCAAGTCCAGCATGCATGCACCATAGGCATTGGCATGACACTAGTGCATGAGCCATATGCCACGTCACATAGGTTCAATTTAGAGTGCATGCGAAAGTAACATTGACACATCCTCTTTGTGATAATTATTTTTTGTTTGAAACATGGTTACTATGGTAAATAATTTAAATTGTTGGTTATTTGAGTTTTTTTTTTAAATTTGGTTATTTAAAAAAAACTCTCATTTTTTTATAGTAGTAAATTTCAAAATTTGAATATTTAATAAACGTTTTGATGTCAAAATTAGGGGTGTTCAGTGTGTGGGTCCAAACCGAACCAATTCATAAATTATCCAAACTCATTTATTTACGAGTATATCTAATTCAAACCATAACAACCTGTATAGTTTTGATTCGGATATCGGGTTTGAGTTTTGCAACCCACGAACCCGATGACCCAACATATTGATGTGCCTTTAGTAATTCCTTATTATTTTTTATTAGTATTATAAATAAAAATATAAAATTAATATCTCACTAATAACCATAATTTTTTCAAACAAAAAAATTGTTCTACGTCAATAATACTACTATACCAATGAGTTTACGTGATTCTAAGATCATTGTTTCTCATTTTCTTTTGTATCATTTCTAACTTATGTATTTTACGAAAATAACATGTCTTGTTAAATTTTATACTATTATCAAGTGTTATGTAATATTGACGAATTTTACTATATATTATATGATGTGTTTCATCAAATTTAAATGTTACAAATGAATATGATTGTATTGAGTTGTCTTACGTATTTTTTAAACCGACAAAAAGAATCATTAAAAATATTTTTTTTTATTTGAAACTCAACCCATAAATAAACTGATCGGTTCGGTTCAGTTTTGACAATTAAATTGCGGGTTGGACGAAGAACCCAACCTATTGAAGTTTAAACGGGTTGGATAACGGTTTAAGACAAACCTAGTCCAACCCAACCCGTATACACCCCTAGTCAATACTATTATTTATAAGGAAAAAAAGTTAATATCCATTTTTTCCTGCCATGTGGGCAAATTCGAAAAATAACCCTGTAAAAAAACAAAGATTTCATTCTTGCCCTTTCAAGACTCTCATATTTTAACCCCTAAATAGATTTAGTCAATATAATCTAGGCATAATTAGTCATTGAGTCCCTTAACTTTAAGCGAAATTTCGTTTTGGACCCTGAACTAAAAAACGTTACATAATGATCATTTAATTTAAGCGCCGTTAAACATTTTGGTCCCTTCCGTTAGTTTGTGTAAAAAAACGTTAGTTTGTGTAGTCAATTTAAAATTCCACATCAGCATATATATATATATATATATATATATATATATATATATATTTGTGTGTGTGTGTGTGTGTGTTACATTACATATGGTTCCATTTGAGTGAAGCTTCATTCTTCTTCCACCTTTCTTCGGTCATCTTCCATCTTCATCTTCAAATCAGGGTTAAATTTCTTTCTTCTATCATCTTTTATTTTTTTCTCCAATTTAAAAATTAGGGTTCAATGTCAAAGAGTGCAACAGAATGATTAAAGCCGTTGAGCTGGAAAAATGTTTGTCAAAGATGCCACGTATCCGCGGAACATAAAGAAGCAGTGTATGCCCTTAGTATGGGTATTGTGAAGAAGCTACTTCATGGTCCTATGCAGCATCTACGGTGTGATGGGAATGATAATAAAAGTCTTGGTGAAGTTCTTGAGAACATGCGTGCTCTTAACAGAATGTATGATCTCGAGACAGAAATATCCTTGATGGAAGAAAAAATTAAAGTCAAGATGGAACGGGCTAAGAAGTAAACTCTTCTTGAAATATTTTTGTTACTAATCCCATGATGGCTGCAAACCTCACCATCTTGTACATTACAATAGGATCTTTAAGGCCCTTAGGAGACTCATTTTTTAAATTACTACTAGTAAGATACCCGTGCTCCCGCACGGGTAAATTTATTTTGATATTGCAGAAATAGTTGTTTTAGATATACCTCTTAAAAGGTCATTTTAATTGAGAAAGTACACGAAAAAATGATAAATTAAAAATTAGAAAAAAAAACAATATTATGATACAAAATGTAATAGAACATTTGACAAAGAATTTCAAAGATCAATAATAATAAGAAATATATAAATGAATATAACCACTTGATAAAAATAATGGCATACGATGAAAGTGTCCCGTGAAGCAACGACAACAAACTGTGTTGCAATACTCCCATATATCACTATTTATGGCAGTAGATTATATCAAAGTTTATAACAGGCTGATTATATAACAGAATTTCTAATACTAAACTGTGAAGCAAATGTTGTCTTCTGAGAAAACTCAAATTGTGTTGATGGTGGGCATTTGGCTCACCTTAAACATGTCCTTGATGTTCTGCAGATTTATTTACTTCATTTCACAAGTCTTTCATATGAATTACCAATGGAAAGTAGCAATTATAATTCAGTTGAAGGCAATCCATGATTTAATATCTCTAGATGTGTCTTTTTCTATTTGGAGTTTGTAAATGAATCTTATAAAATACAGTTAAAAAAATGGTAACAATATAGAAAAATAGAAAGAATCGATGTTTTATTATAACTGATATTGGCTCTTTTCACCAAATCACAAATATCGCGTCTTTAAGTAGTTTGCTAATCCCTATCAACTGGGAAAAAGCAAAAGCCTCTAAAAAGAAAAAAAATTCTTTATTTAATACTCTTCCATCTTATTGGAGGTGTAGCAAAACCACATTCACAAATGAATCAAAATTTGCTAGTTTCACTTCTTGTCCATTCCAAGGGTGTGCTTCACGGTCTCCACAGCACCATGAGCCATGTTCTTCACTTGCTCTCCAGTCTGCAACAAAAAAATATATATGTTTTTAAGAACTAATTTCATATTATATATATGTATATATAGATAGATAGATATTGTTGTTTGAGGTCAGTAGAAACCTGATGGAGAAAATGTTCAAGAATCTTCTAATATTTATGTATTAAGTGGTAAGACTAAGGTACATTCCTAAGTAAAAAGAATACAATAAGCTTTACTGTTTCTCCTCCTTGATCTAAATTATAGCATACAACACATAAATTCAGTACAGCAATTAACAATGCAAAGGAAAGGAAAGGAACAAAGAGTTCCTACTTTATGTCATATTTCCACTTTTTACCATTCAGAACTTTTACAAATCCATTGACCAAATTAAGGCATGCAAAATCCCAACAACTAACAAATTTCTATAAAGCTGAAAAATTAGCAATGATATGCTTGGTACTGACCTGCCATTTTGAACCACACACACAAATTAACATATGAACCTTTCCTCATTTGCAATGAATCAGCACGAGATGGTTCCTAACATCTAGAGAAAGGAAAAAGAAAACAATTTGGTTAGAATATCATGAACAAATTCTGCTATTAAGATAGTGAAGTTCAAGATTTTGTTATACTGAACACTACTATCAAAGTACATACCATTTTGAATTTGTCCATAGTTCCTGAAAGGACTCCGCGTGAAGAATCCATATGATTGCCCTGTATAAATACCGACAGATGGTTAACGCAGAAAATCAAAAAAGAAGAGCTATTGTTAAATACTCTCGTTAGTTGCAATACAGTACACACCATATGATCCAGCATCTGGTTATGATTATCCACCTCTTCATGTATATCACCTGACAACTGTTGCAATTACACCCATTAAAACTTTATCTCTAGCTGATACAGGGGAAAATTTTAGACCATTGTAAAATTACACACTGATAACATACATCTTTCAGAGGTAGAATTACACACATTCAAGATCTTTAAATGGTCTACAACAAAAAGAGTTTCACGATCCAAATGGATATAATAAGTACAATGCTCAACAAACTAACCTGTTTGATCCAAGAACCAGAAAGCAGACCAAACATTGAAGAGGTAGTCTTCAGCTTAATGAAAATACAGGAAAATTATATGCAACAAAGTATATCACCCATTATCAATAAAAGCCTAAGCCTGGGATGTTGACAAAGGGTTCCTGCTTATACTATGTGTAATCAGTGTGCAGAATAATGCTTTTCAAATATCAGTTAAAATATCATATTCAAAAACTTTATTTTCATATTGATAGTTTGATCTCAAGACACACAGTGAGATTTAGTATCAGAAATTTCATATCATTACAAATTCAGTAGGGACCTCTAATGCCACAATGTCAAAGAGTGCAATAGAATGATTAGAGCCGTTGAGCTGGAAAAATGTTTGTCAAAGATGCCACATATCCGCGGAACAGAAAGAAGCAGTGTATGCCCTTAGTATGGGTATTGTGAAGAAGCTACTTCATGGTCCTATGCAGCATCTACAGTGTGATGGGAATGATAATAAAAGTCTTGGTGAAGTTCTTGAGAACATGCGTGCTCTTAACAGAATGTATGATCTCGAGACAGAAATATCCTTGATGGAAGAAAAAATTAAAGTCAAGATGGAACGGGCTAAGAAGTAAACTCTTCTTGAAATGTTTTTGTTACTAATCCCATGATGGCTGCAAACCTCACCATCTTGTACATTACAATAGGATCTTTAAGGCCCTTAGGAGACTCATTTTTTAAATTACTACTCCCTCCGTTTCAAAATGACTGTCGTTTAAAGTTTTTTCACACAGATTAAGAAATACAATGATATTGTCATAAAATATTACACTTTTACTAAATTAGTCTTATTAATGTGTTGGAAATAATGTACAGAGTAATAATTATATGACACAATTGAAAAAATAGCCATTATTACTACATTGAAAAGTGAAAACGACAGTTATTTTGAAACAAAATTTTTCCTTAAAACGACAGTCATTTTGAAACGGAGGGAGTATTATTTTTACATTATACCAAGGGGAATAGACATTGATGTCCCCATACCGAGAATTGCAGAGTGTAGTTGAAGATTGTTGTTCCTCTTGACAAGAGATGGTTCTTGTATTTTTTATTGATAACATTGCAATTTGCAAGTGCTGATTTTTAATCTTAGTCTGAGATGCTGTCTTCAAATATATCTGTATCTAGTTTTTGTCTTTTTCTCTGTCAAATGTTTTAGCCATGATTTTCTTAACCAATTTGGATGAGCTGGATTGTTTCAGGAAACTTTTGTGATAAGTGCAAGAGTTGAAGGTCCTTTGCAAAAAAAACAAATAAATAGGTTACTAAATTATTTTAATGAATTAAAAAGCTTTTAAAATTTAATTTAAGTGTTTGTTTATTTGATAAATATTGAGTGTCATACAAGATATATGAAGGGTTAACGCATTCATTGCTTATTAAAATTACCTTCACAAACTTGTTTAATCTAATGTAATGCACTTTCTAAATATCAAAATTTTGAACAAAAGATCCCCCAATACAATAGTAATAATAGTTGAATGAAATAATTCAATGCTATATTAGAGAAATAAGCTTCTTGGGCTCATTGGGCTTGCCTTTGGGCCTGCTAGTCTTAGGCTTTCTATCGGGTTTATATAGTGTTGTTGAGCTTCATTTGAGGCGCGGGAAAATATTGCATTTTCATCTTTTTGTTTTCAAGGCTCTGCATTTGCAGTGCATCTTCTGTAACTTTTCTCTGCACATTGCAGTACATCAATGGAAACTTTTACCAGGTTTTACCAACTTGTAATATGGTATCAATAGCCTACACCTTCATTCCCCGCTCTTCTTCTGCATCCATGCTTCCATCACCTTTTTCATCCATAACCTTCTAATTTCTCTTTGCAACACATTCTTTTTCTTTCTGCAACTCACCTTCTTGTTAAACCTCCATTCCCGCATCAATGGCTTCTGAAGACGACGTACAACCGAAATCCCCAATCAAAAACGATGTTCCTAAGAATGACAACGCAGATCCCCTTCTTAACCCTCGCAATCCGTTTTACCTTCATCCTGGCGAAAACCATGGTGCTACCATTGTAGCACCACCTTTAGATGACAACAACTACCATAATTGGAGCAAATCGATGCGTCGTGCATTAACCTCCAAGAACAAGCTTGCATTCATCAATGGTTCTTTACCCAAACCCTCAACCTCTGACCCCAATTATGAACTCTGGGAACGTGCTGATAGCATGGTGCTCTCATGGATCAATCACACTCTTTCACCGCATATTGCTCAGAGTACTATCTGTTTTGATTCTGCATACGATCTTTGGGAAGATCTCCGTGAACGTTTCATAAAAGGTAACCATTTCAGATTCTCCGATTTATTACCCGAACTGCATTCTATACAACAAGGGGATCGCTCGTTATCTACGTATTTCACTGATCTCAAGATCCTATGGGATGAATTGGAAGACTTACGTCCTACTCCTTCTTGTTCATGTCCTACCCCATGTACCTGTAACTTGTCTAAAGCCGTACGCGCTTACAAACATCTTGAATACGTTACTTGTTTTCTGAAAGGATTGAATGACAATTACCACAATATTCGCACCCAAATTTTGCTTCTTGATCCGCTTCCTAGCATAAGCCATGCATACTCTCTTGTGGTTCAACAACAAATCAATCCGGCAAATGCTAATACGGTTACATCACCCTCGACCATACTCTATGCTAACAATACAAACACAAAGGCCAAGGGTAAAACAACCTCCAAGACACCCATGATGTGTACCAACTGCAGGAAAACCAACCACACAGTCGACAATTGCTACTTCAAGCATGGCTTCCCTCCAGGATACAGAACCAAGAATCCCAAAACTGCTTTAGATGTCAAGACATCTCAATTTCAGGACAAAGAAATAGTCATTTCTAAAGAAGATTTCCAACATCTACTTTCACTTCTTCAACAATCCAAGAAAGACCGTCAACAAACCAAGACAGACAAGGCTGCAGCCTCTAATAATGCTTTGATATCAGGTATTGTAGAACCAGGTGATATCCTCCTTGATCATTCTACTTGGATACTCGATTCTGGTGCTTCACACCATGTTTGCCCCCTATATTCATTGTTTCTATGATATTCATCATATACATCCTGTTCACATACATTTACCAAATGGCACTTGTATTCATGCTCAATTTTCTGGCACAATTAGATTTAATTCTAAATTTCATCTTGACCAGGTGTTTTACATACCAGAGTTTAGATTTAATCTCATATCTATATCAAAATTATGCACTAATTCTTCATACAACATCTTTTTCTCACACACTTCCTGTCATATACAGGATGTGTCTACCATGGAGACGATTGGACCTATGACACAACTTCATAATCTTTACATTTTGCACAAGCATACCATACAACCTGAAACTCATAATCCTACTTGTAATGCTATTAGTAATAGGATTCATCACACTGATAATACACATGTTACTAATAAAATTACCTTGTGGCATCATAGACTAGGTCACCCATCTAATGAAGTGTTGTATCGTATGTCTCACAAATTCTCTGATATTTCTTACAGCAAGATGTCACCTTGTAATACTTGTCATATAGCAAAACAATGTAAACTTTCATTTCCTTTAAGCACATCTGTTACTTCTAATTATTTTGATTTGGTTCACATGGACATATAGGGTCCAATTTCAATCCCTTCCTTGGATGGTTTCAATTATTTTTTGACTATTGTGGATGATTACACTAGATATACATGGATTATCCTAATGCACAACAAGGTTGATACTAGAACTCATGTTAAAAAATTTATAGCTTATGCTCAGACTCAATTTCAGTGCAAAATCAAAATTATTAGAACTGATAATGGTAGTGAGTTTCTCATGTCTTTTTACTATGATGATCTTGGCATCATTCACCAAAGGAGTTGTGTTGAAACTCCTCAACAAAACTCTGTTGTTGAAAGAAAACATAGGTATCTTTTAAATGTTACTCAGTCTTTGTTGTTTCAATCCAACTTACCTAAATGTTTTTGGTCTTACTCCCTTTGTCATGCTACATTCTTGATCAATAGACTTGTCAGCCCTACTATACAAAATAACACTCCTTATGAACTTCTTTTTAAAACTCCTCCTGACTTTCATAATCTTAAAATCTTTGGATGCCTTGTTTATGCTTCCACACTAACTAGGCATAGAGACAAATTAGATCCTCGTGCCACTAAATGTATTTTTATAGGTTTTCCTACTGGCATGAAAGGATTTCTTTTGTTTGATCTCACCACAAGAGTTGTCTTCACATCTAAAAATTGTGTTTCATGAAAATACATTTCCTTATACTCCTTATCCACAGCCAAACACTCATACTCATAACAACTTAGACACTGAACCCTCTACCATTCCCTTTCTTTTTGATATGCATAATCCCACTGAACCACCTCCTGAAACTCAAAATCCTCCTATCCCTCAACATCCTCCTAATACTCCTATCAATCACAATACATCTCATATACCTACTCCCATATCCCCTCAATCCCCCACTAACAGCTCTGCTGATTCTGACATTTCCCCTATACCAGTTCCTAGAACATCCATCAGAACAAAAAATTCCCCTGCTAATTTGAAAGATTTTGTTTGTAATACTGCTTATCATAATGTTACACATGACATTTCTAAACATGTTTCCTATCATGCTCTTTCTCCTGCGCATTTTACTTTTATTTCTGCTATTACTACTGCTTGTGATCCCACATCATATAAACAAGCCAACCTTTCCCCTCATTGGATTCAAGCCATGAACGATGAAATCAAGGCACTCACTCAAAACAACACTTGGCAGTTCACAACTTTAACCCTAGGTAAGAAGGCTATTGATTGTAAATGGATTTACAAATCCAAATTTCACTCAGATGGTTCATTGGAAAGGTATAAAGCAAGGTTAGTTGCTCAGGGTTTCAATCAAGTGCAATGTATTGATTTTTTTTATAATTATTCTCCTGATGCTAAACTTAGCACAGTTAGACGTATTCTTGCCATTGCATCTAGTTTAAATATGCATCTACATCAATTGGATATTCATAACGCATTCTTACATAGGGACCTAACTGAAGAAGTGTACATGACACTCCCAAAAGGCATTACTCCCTCTTTTCCTAACCAAGTTTGCAGACTGTTAAAATCTATATATTGCTTAAAATAGTCCAGCAGACAATGGTTTGTTAAACTGTCTACAGTTTTGTTTGCTAATCAATTTACTCAATGTTCTTCAGATCATTCCCTTTTCATACATCAACATCATTCTCATTTCACTTTCCTCCTTATCTATGTTGATGATATTCTTCTTGCAGGTAATAATCTAGACATAATCAACAAAACCAAACGGTTACTGCATAGCCATTTCCACATTAAAGACATGGGCACACTCAAATACTTTTTAGGGCTCGAAATTGCTAGAACCAAATCTGGAATCAGCCTTAATCAGCGCAAATACACATTGGATCTTCTCTCCAACCTTGGATTGCTTGGCTGCAAACTTGCTAATACTCCTATGGCTCGTGACACCAGACTTACCACAACTGATGACACTCCTATGAAGGAACACACAACATATCGTAAACTCATTGCCCAGCTTATCTACTTGCTGAATACTAAACCAGACATTTCATATTCTGTCCAACAACTAAGTCAGCATATGAGCCAGCCCACAGATGTGCACTACAAAGTTGTTATATGTGTTCTTCGCTATCTCAAATCGTCACCTCCTCAAGGTCTCTTTTTCCCCAGCCATTCAACCATACAATTGAAAGCTTTCTCTGATTCTGATTGGGCAACATGCCCTGAAACACGCAAATCCATCACTGCCTTCTGTATCTATCTAGGAGACTCCTTAATATCATGGAAATCCAAGAAACAACCTACAGTATCTCGCAGCTCTACTGAAGTCGAGTATCGCGCAATGGCATCCACGGTTTATGAAATACAATGGCTCACAAATGTGCTTACTGAACTCAAACTTCCTTTCAAAAATCCTGCTCTGCTATATTGTGATAATGCTTTCGCTATTCATATTGCCAACAATTCGTCGTTCCACAAAAGAACCAAACAGAATGACATTGACTGCCACTTTGTTCGTGAGAAACTGCAGCAAGGTCAATTCCAATTGCTTCCTGTCAAATCTTCTCAACAAAACGCAGATATCTTCACCAAACCTTTAGACATTTCTATTTTTTGTCCTAACATTAGTAAGCTTGGTCTACATTGTATATGTCCACCAGCTTATGAGGCGTATTAGAGAAATAAGCTTCTTGGGCTCATTGGGTCTGCTAGTCTTAGGCTTTCTATCGGATTTATATAGTGTTGTTGAGCTTCTTTTGGGGTACGGGAAAATATTGTATTTTCATCTTTTTGTTTTCAAGGCTCTGCATTTGCAGTGCATCTTCTGTAACTTTTCTCTGCACATTGCAGTACATCAATGAAAACTTTTACTAGATTTTACCAACTTGTAATATGCTAATATTTGACAAGGCCCTAAGATGAAATCAAATTAAAAAAAAAAAAAGTCAAATTAGTGGGTGGCTTCTACCATCAAAAGTCAAAGATCAAAGCTTTTCTTCAATACAACATCAACCTTTGACATTTCAAGCACAACTCATGATTCTCATATATTGGTCCCACCACTTGGCAGCATGCCCTCAACCTCTAGTGGAAAATTCAATGTATTGTATGATATGCAAAACTAATTTGATAGCCTCTCCATTTTTTACAACCTACCAGTTCTTCCAAGACCATCAAGGATCAGTTGAGATAAAATATCAACCCGTGTGTCAGGAAGACCCGGCAGACACCAATGCAAGCAATCCTGACCCCAAATTGCAACTGCATATTTCTTTCCTAGCCATATTGCTGGATGAGCATCAGCTCTAAACTCACTTAAATGTGTAAAGTCAACTAATTGGATGTTTGTGCCTTGTAATACCTTTTTAATCACAAAATTCAACTGTCTTGCTTCCTTGTTAACTCCGTTATTCCTGGGTTCAAACCATAAGTCAAGCTGTTCAGGTATTAGTATTTCATTCTTTAGGCCAGTGCATGTCTATCAGAAAATGTTAAAACATTCAAGCCATTTAAAAAACATCAAATGTAATCTAGAGTTTGATGGTTTTGCGAAAATAGGTAAGTTTTAGAAATACATACCTCATTCTCTTCAAGTGGCTTGTGGAACAGGCAGCTACCGTTTTGATTCCAATCTCCACCATAAAAGTGCCTTGGGGATACTAAACGCCAGAACTTAAGTGTGTTTCTAGGAAATTCATTTTCTATGTATGCGATCATGTTATGAAGAACAATTTTAAGTCCATCCAACATCTCAGGTGGAGGAACTATTGGTTTTCCTACTTTATAGAAAACAAGAGGCTTCTCCTTTGGAAATTTGTCAAAATTCCACATATTAAAGGCAAAAATCGAAAATGATTCAGTTTGGATTTCCATTTCAAAAATTATAACAAAGAAACAAAGTAAAACAAGAACCCTAAATGTCAAAAGCTGTTCAAGTAAATTCTTCCAAACAGACCCTAAATTTCATATCTTTTACTTAAATTTCACCTACCCAATACAACCTATTTGCAAAAATCTGAACTTTAAAATAAAAGAAATAATTGGTAAAGGAGAATGTTACTTGTATTTGGACAGCAAAACGGCACGATGATAAGCAACAGTGACATTGAATTTGGGAAAATAAGCACCTCTCCAAGCACCCTTCTTTTTCCACTTCAGTGCACCCTTATCAGCAACCCTAAGAATACACAAAAACGAAACCAAGAAATTCTCATTGAGCGAATCCCCAACAAACCCAACATTCTTATTTCTCATCACACCCAGAAACCGAAACGGGTCGATCCGAGGCAAATCGCAGCCATGTGGAACCCATTTCCATGAATTGATCAAGCTCAGATTTTCCCGCTGGTTTCTGATGCAATTCCAGAATGATGAACAACACACTTAAATCTACTCTCCATGACCTAATCAACCTACGTATCAGAAGTACTAAGTAAGATAGCTATAGAAGAAAGTTAACATTTTTAAATCGTATTCGTGCAAGTTCGTATCTTAGAGTTTTTTTTGCAGACGAATGAAATAAAGTAGTTCTTCTTCTTCAATGGAGGGTTGTTCTTCTGCCTTCGTAAAGGTCGTCTTTAATGTTCTTCTATCTTCATTACCGTCGTCTTCAACGTACGTCTTCAAACAAGTGTTGTTGTTCACAATGTAGCTGTTCTCTGAAGCTTAGCTTTCACTAACAATGTTACATGTAACTAGTGGGAGACCCGTGCATTCGCACGGATATTGAAATGGTACACGTATTTTTTTCAAATTATAATAAAAATAAATTTAAAATATTCAACCAAAAAAATTAGTATTTTTAAAAAATATAATAATTGAGTGACTATAATAAACAACGAATTTGACCCCGTATATAAATGTTAAATTTATTTTTTACATGACTTATTTTTTCATTTTTAAAAGTATTATAATTATTTTTATATATCAACGGTTTAAAATTTTTGTTAAATTAAAAAAAAAGGCTTAATAGTTTTTAGTTCCATAAAAATATTAAAACTGTAGATTTAAAAAATAGAATAACAATTACTTTAACGACAACTAAAATTGTTATAAAAGTTTAAAATATTAAAAAGTTCAAAAACACATAAGAGATGTGAAAATTTTTTGTTTCTTTATTTAAATAAAATAATATTCTATATTATTAAAAACATATTTAAAATGCATGAAATAAATATTTAAATGAAAGACATATTTTTAAAATAAAAATAATATTGTATCAATTTTCCAATTTTTAAAAGAAAGACATAAATAATATATATTTCAATGATTTATATATTATCTTAAAAAAACTGTATGTTAAATTAAATATAATTTCGAAAAAACAATATTAGATATTAGTGCGTACAGATTTTGGCCCGATCGCCAGTGCGTTTACACGGTACTCGTGTACTATCCGTGCATTCACAATAATTGTGGACTGGCTACCCGTGTATTCACACAGTACTGTGTGTTATCCGTGAGTTCATACGGTACTGATGTGTTACCCGTTCATTCGCTAGCGGGTTACCCGTGCGTCCGCATGAGTACTGGTCGGTACGCACACTTTTATTTTCAAAATGTAATAAAGCAATAAGAAAAATGGAATGAAAAAAAAAAAACAAAATTGCCTAATCGAAATAGTTGATTATATTAAAAAAAATAATATATTGATTTCAATATGTTAATCAACAATATAATAATATTAAAATATAATAAAAATGAAAATAAGAAGAAAAAAAAAAGCAAACAGCCTCAGTTTAATCGAAATAGTTGATCTAATTCGGGTGCATTTCGAAGTCAAGGAACAATAAAACATTTCAAAACAAAGAAACTCATTGAAAAAGTTGTAGATGACATCCTAGAAATTGCTAAAACTAAGAGCACATCTGATAAAGACTGAAATATTTCAATGCTATATGTCACCTAAAGCATGTCTTGCTATCATTAAGGATTGAAAATATAGTTGTTGCTTGACATGGTAATGGTAGGATTGAAAATATTATTTTCTACATTGTAATTACAAGTGAATTATATAAACCGTTTAAACTTGAAATTTGTAATAACATTAACTAAGAAATTATCAGACTTTATGTAAGTCTGTCAATCCTTTATACCAAAAAACAAATAATTTCAAATAAATATAATTTCAAATAGAAACAAAATAATGTATTCTCACTGTCATGAATGAAATAGGCTATCTTAAAAAAGCTTGCTAGCAAATTCGTCCATACAAGAAGAAACAGATTTTGAAGCAACTTGTCTTAGCTCCAAAACACTTCTTCCCAACATCATTGCTATCTTCATTTCAAATCATTGTCTTTAAGTGTGCTTTCAACACTCTCTCCCAACATCCTGAAAAATCCACCACAGTTTCTGTACATTTCAAACACCATACCAACTTATCGAAAATTATCACAATGCAGAATTTGATATGAGCCAAAACAACCGCAGGATGATTTGATTCGTACGCACACGATATCGTAAATACACAAATGAATCAAAATCGAATAGAAATATAGTTACTTATGACGAATCCGGTATGCATGATAAAACAAATTTGCAACAACTTGATAGAAAATGATCGTAGCAGCTACATAATTATAGTCAAAACTGAAACGCCATAGTTCAAACCAAGGCCCCGCAATCGAAACAACGATATAATCGAAAACAATATGCATTGAAGTTGCGGATAATATTCAATTTCAACAACTTAAGCATACAAAAGCAACAACATGTTAATCATCGGTATGTTGCAGGGCTCAAACCAAAATGCACACACCAAATTATAAGAACTAAACATACAGAAGATCGAAACATAAAAAAACGTGTTTATAATCAACAGAAATATCCACAAAATTTCATTACTCAAAATCTTGATCAAAGTGCAAGCAGCAACAAACGCAATGTAACCGAAATCTTATTCGGACCGACTACATAGAGCAAGCATAACAGAACAGCAACGATTCTAAACCATGTCAAGTATTTACTCTTGCATAAATATGCAACTCTGATGTTAGAATGTGAATGAGAAAATTAGTAAATCACACATGTACTGCAAACTACAATCATAACACATGGTCTCACCTTTAATCATGAACATTAGTAGATTCACAGGCCTTGGCGTGAAACCGCACCAGATGGAAATACACTTCACCAGAACTTCCAAAGCAGAAGATTTGACAAAGGTTGAAAGTACTGCAAAGAAAATCTGTAATTATGAGGATTCAATAACTAAAAGAGGATTCAAGAACTAACTTGGATTTCAAGGTCACCCAATCAAAATATTTCGTTCCAATTCAGAAAAGGCCTCAGGATTATCTTGCATTTTGAGGAAATTGTTGTCAATCATCCTTAAGAAATCCTTTTCCTCAAATAAGGCAACAAAAAAAGGTGCGCACATTTTGAAAAACTGTTGAGCGAATTCCTCTAACTAAAGCTGATGTTGGTGCTACTGAAGAAGCAGCGTAGCAAAACCATATTAAGTAGGATTACAGACTTGATGTATGAAGAATGTAATATGCATCTTATTTCAATCACCTGCTTGATTAAGATCATCCTTTTGTTACAGTCTGCATGTAATAGGCACACTCCTTTTCACCCTATGAAGAAAAACAACCTCACTAAAATTTCAGGGAATGTATTTCAAACAGAAGAAAGAGATAACAGATAGTGAACACCAAGAAAGTTTCAGGATAATTTGCTACATAATGAAATGTGTTCATACCAAACGAATAGGTACAGTTCATCTCTACATATTATAGCCATTCTTATCGGCCTTTTTTTCGCATACCTCGGCATCCCAATTTGATGTAGATCAATCATAAATGTTTATTGCTCTGCTGTCATAAGCCTGCTTCCCATGGCACAAAATATTCTGCACTTTTGGTCCCAAAAAAAAACTGTTAACATTGAGATTGTAATAACTTCTTTTTAAAAGATTAAGATTTTTTATTACTGGACATACAAAGGTGAACACATGTCTTATAAAATATATGGGATACCAAAAAGTCATACCTATCTGTCAGCCCAACAGTTGCTGCATCAGCTGGCACAAAACTACCGATGTGAGACAGGAAAACAATTACAGCCACCTGGAAAACACTTGAATACTCATTATCTAAGCACCATAAAAACATCAAGTAAATAATGTTATTTTATGTTTGTAAATAAAATAAAAAATTGTAATTGTCCAAAGAAATTGTTCTCTTAACTTCTGAAACATTCTATATGACATGCAAAAATGTCTCGTGACCAATGGATACATCCGGCTAATATTCACCAAATGAACCGAAGGACTACATTCAATGAGGATAATAATGTCTCAAAATCATAGGCAAAAATATGAAACACTGATGATACAACAGAGAGATGTGCGGTCTGCAAAATAGTAGAAAATGATTTCAATTGTATTTATCACTTGTTAAATTATTATGTGAATCAATAAATCTTCTGGGGTTTTATCTAGCATTGTATGTAACTTATTTTGGATCTGTAACTTCATTCTGCAATCGACTTTTATGTTTCAAGATTCATAAACTCTGTTAACAGTAGCAGCTTTTGGTGTTGTCAGACCAGGTGAATTAAAAACAAGATGGCTTGCCTTTTCAACATTATTTCTATTTGAAACAATAAATAAAAAATGCCCTATAGAATACATACTTTAGGAATATAAAGGGCTAATAACTGACCGGCATGTTTTATATAGATACTATTCCAAGAAAAGTTAGGACCAATAATGATATTAACTCTTCCTGATAAAGAGTAATTGAACATGGACTAAACATAAAAACTATACCTTAAAGGGTTTCTTGGACATAATTTAACTAATATCAGTTATGTAGATCTACATCTATTTACCTTCATGAAAAATCTTAGTAATGATATTATCATTTCATGCATCTGTATCATCATAATGTAGAAGTAATGCAGAGGCTTGGATAGTGGCAGAATTTCCTTCCAAACAAATAATTTCACCAATGAGATTATCATGACTATCACGCACCAATTCATACATAGCAGCCCCATTCTCGCGCACCAGAAGATTAAAGTCTGCATCTTATCTTATAATAATAAATGCAAGTACTTCTGTCAACTCCCTCATAGCGGTCAGCCCTGGTAAAGTAAGAAGATCATAAATTTCAATCGAATGGCCGCGATTATGTGTTCAACACAGAAACCGCTGAAAAAGCATGTGCCATATTTTTGCATCTTATCCGTTGAAAAAGCAAGTCACAAGAACTGCTGTTCATGAATTAAACATACCAAGTGATTCCAGCATCTTATCCCTTAGGCTTGAATCAAACACAGGTGAGTCCTTTGCCAATCCAATGAGGGGAGCCATATGTTGTATAATCTGCATATAACCAATGAGAAGAGTTTGTCATTGAAACACTGTTTTCTTTGTCACAAAACAACACTTATTTTCGACAACATGCACCGAACTTGCAGCTGATTAATACAATAACAGGCAAAGAATATAAAGGACATTAGAACCAGAACTTCAATTACTTTGACCAATCTATACCTTCAACGAAAAAGAATAATTTATTTAAGGAATACAAACCAAGAAGTGATATTGCAGAAGAATCGGTTATCTCACGAATTCTGTGACTCATTCCATCCATCTCAGCAATACCTCCGACATTGTCACTGATTGGACCGTACGCGTCGATGGCTAATCCGGTTGCTATGGTACTCAACATTCGAAGTGTAGCAACAACAACACCGTACATGGCAGCAAAACTGAAAGTAACCAAAATAGTAATTGCAAAGGCAAAAATTGGAATGATAACAGACTTGTATCCTAAGGCAAGGCCAAAGATAACATTGGTTGCAACACCAGTCCTGCAGGAATCAGCAACATCTTGCACAGGCAGAGGAAGTACTCACAATTCCTTCAAGTTTTTCAAGACAGATATAGCAAGACGATTCGGACCTTCCATCGACGTGCCTTGCAAATCCCTACAAAACATAATCTTACGAAGCATTAAGCATGATATATCCTTGTTTAATTCTTCAACAAATAAAATGCCATGGATGAACCAAAAAGTATACTCACAATCTTTCAAGTTTCGTCCAGTTTCCAATAAAACTTGGAATCTTCCCAGATAAACTGCTTCCATCTATCCTACTACAGAATATTGAAGTAACTTCAGAATTTAACAAATACATAAAGTAAAAAAAGGAAAAATTGTATCATATCTTATCATTTCACTCACAAATCAGTAAGATTCTTTAACTTGTGACCTAAATGTTCAAATAATGAAAATTGTAACCTAAAACCACATGTAGCTGAAGATGTTAATTGAACACCATAAATATTTGTAAAAATTAGGACCTTACCAACAATGGCTCGATGATACCGACGACAACAGCAGTTTAGGTCATTATTTTCTCCTCTGCATGATGCTTCAGGTCTTGAATAATGGCACTGAAAAAAATTTGATGCATGTATATTGTTTGTATGACCCATATTAGGCAAAAAGTAGGGAGGCATTTGTTCCTCCAAAACTAATGAAATGCAAGCCTGCAGAACTATTGAAAACTCATAAAACAACAATTCTGAATCCGACGACCACCAAACTCGCAACACGAAAATCGTTGCACAACCAGAAATCCATGACTACGTAACCGCATCTTGCAGTAAAACCTCCCAAAATGTCATACTCTTCATTGTCAAATTGTTAGATCTGTAAATAACAACACCTATTCAAAACAATCGAAATGCATTTAGGTAAAATGGAGATAGATAACATGGGAAAGAAGAAACTTACACCAAAATTATTGCAAAGAAAACGATGCAGAAGAAAGTTGAAGCAAAAATAATGTCAACATAACGAAGGAGGAAGAAGAAGAGGAGAACGACGAAGAAGAGAGAGATTTTTGTACATCTGTTTCAATATCCAGGCTGTTTTTTCAGACCAAAAACAGGGTGCAGGTTCCAATACCCAATTTGAATTACATAACATTACAAATTGGAACTATGTCGTACTGTACAGCAACCCGTTGGAAAAAAAGTGGTGCATGTAGTGTTAGAATTGTAGTTCCTTTTCAATTAGTCATTAATTTGGTTGCAAATAGTTGGTTTTGGACTCAAATTACCCCTTATTTGCTGACATGGCAAGCTAATTAAGACGGTTAAATTATGGTTTTCCACAACCACAAATTTTCCTATATTATAGATAGAAAATCCACTTTATCCATTAAAATAATTACAGAATATCCACTTAAGCCATTTACAGTCCGACTGTGTAATTTTTAACGTTTTTCAAATCAAAACTAACAGAAACGACTAATATACGTAACGGAATATAAGTTAGTGTACCATAATGTAACTTTTTTTTCTTAAATGACCAAAGCGAAACAATGACCGCCAATTATGTCTTATATTTTATTTTTATTTTTATTTTTTGAATTTCATGTTAGTATTTTTTATTTTTTAAAATATTTTCAGCCTTGAAACTTTAAAATTGTAAAAAACTAAAAAATTAAGGTTAAATGGACTCGAACCAAAGACACCTCAAAAAAAATTTCTGCGTTGAAATTTTAAATGAATATATTTATTTGAAATGAGTATATTTATTATGCATATTTTTTTCATATTTTATATTTATGACTCTTTAAATATTTTGAAAAAATATACAAACATAGTACTTATTTAATATAGGAAATATTTTCTCCATGTTGCATTTTTAATTTAGCCAACTAAAATATTAAATATTCTAATGAAATTTAACACTGCTAATTTCAATTTTTTTCTAGTATTGTAAAGAAATTTAAAACGGTTATTTTCATTTAAAAAATATGTTTTGAATAATATTTAAAATGTTTTAATATATTATTTAAATGTATTTAAATATCATTAAAAATTAAATAATTATAAAATTAAATATGTAAATGTATTTCTAAATTTTTAATAAATATATAATATGAGTTTATATTATTTATGGGTTAATATTTGAAAATTAATATATAATAGAGAAAAATATATAAAAAATAATGGAGGTGAGTTTTTACGTAAAATCAATGAAATATTTATTTATTTATATAAGAAAATATAATGAAATATTTATTATTAAGACATAATATTTATTTATTTAAGGAAATATTTACGTTTTAGTTATAATATATAACTTTTAGGAAAGATTTCATAAAAAAAAAAACACATTTGGTGAGAGAACCGGACTTCAACTACTCCGTCATGCAATTTCTTTTTTAAGATTTTGAATCTCCAAACTTACAAATTCAACAGGTGGCCAACACTGAAAAAAAATTTAAATATAAAAGCCAACGTGGCAAATCTATGTTATAATAAAAAAAATGAAAATAAAGGAAATTCTTAAATATTTATGATGAGTAGTTGGATAACGGTATCTTTAATAAAAATTGATTTAAAATATTAATTTATTTGTAATAAAATAAATATAAAAATGACATGATATTGAATGTGTTTTTTTCATTGAACGAAGATATCGATACCCAACTAAATTCAAGGGTAGGGTTGGACAAACGGTCCAGGCCCGACCGGGAACCGACGAAACCGGAAAAAAAAATGAAAATGGTTTGGGTTGGATCGGTTCAGCGGTTCAATCGGTTGGTCCACACAGTTTAACATGGATATCAGTGGATCGGTTCGGATCTATAAAATTGAACCACTTAAAACCGAACCGAACCGGATCCCCTCACATGTTACACGCTGGCATTTTGTATCTTATATTGGGCTAAAAAATTTTCACTCACACTCAGCAAAACACACTCCCTCACTTTCTCTAGTTTCATTTCTATTCATCTTCTCTTAACAAAGCTCAAACCCTAGCCCACAGCCGTCGCTACAAAAATCCTAAAATGGTGTAGATCCTTCATCCAAACCGTGTATCTTGATCATCGAACTCTCCTTCATCATATTCTTCAAGGTATTTTTCATTTTATTCTTTCTCTTATTTTATTCTTCATATTGTTTCAGTCTTTGTTCCTTCATCATCTTCTTCGTATTTTTCATGAGTTTCAATATGAAGTTTTTAGTTTTAATGTTTCAAAGTTTTAAACTAACATTGTTTATTTGTTTTGACATGTTGGATCTCTGATTCGTCTAAAAAAAACAAGTAATCAGGTAATGTTACTTTTTATTTTTCAGATTAATGTTGTTTTATGTTTCATCTTGCTACATTCTTGATTTATTTGTATTAATTTTTTTGTTGGATTTTTTTTTGACATGTTGTATTATATTGATTGGAAATTGGAAAGATGGAGCAAGGAGGTGGTAGCAAACAAGGACCAAGTGTAAGACAATGTGTTGAGCAAAGAGATAGTGGTAGAGAAGGACTGGGAGTTGCGTTGGATATTATGGAGCAAGAGCAACAACACTGTAAGTATATCTCAATATTAACTCATTCATGGCTTAAAGATGTAAAAAAACAGAGCTATAGCTCATTCATGGCAATGGTGGGTGGGTTGTGTTGTGTGGTTTGATAAATGATGATACTATCTGCTTTTTACATCCCTTTAGATTATTAAAATCATTAGTGACTTCTAGTGCAAAATCTTGACCAATTCAACCATAATGGCAATGTCAGTAGCTTAATTACAATCTGCTTAATAACAGTAGCTCTAATCATATTATATTACTTAAAAACAAACAACATTATTGGATTGGCTAAGAGGGAATTTTAGGGATCCTTCTAAGTTTCAAACTAGCTAGTACTATTAAATTATTAATGTTTACTTAATGTACTGCTATAAGATCATCATATCATAATTTGTAAGAATCACAGTAAACTACTTTAGTTTTACAAAAATGACATAAATTAGATTTTATAAAAGTGCTGAACTAAGAACATGCTTTTTGTCTGCTTTTCACATTTGGACTCTTACTTGTAAATTTATAAATGGGTGTTGCTGCTGTTATCTTAATTGTGCTGCTGCTGCAGTTAATTTTTGTTCCCAGAATATGTTAAATTTGATAAAAATATCTTAATTGTGAATGTTTTTGCTTTACTAAGTACAACTTCCATGGACCTGGCTTATAGTGCAATTTTGGAATATACCATGGCGGAGAGAGTGTGAAGGTAATTGTTGCATTTGTTTCTTGATAGTTGATACTGGGTAGTTGGCTATAATGGGTAGTTGTGCCGCATGAGCAGAGCCATTTATCTTTGTCACAGTGTTTCTTATGATTTTTAAATTTCTATTTTCTGCTGCTGACATCGACACTTGTTTTACCAGTCCTGCAGTTGTCACAAGGTGTGTAACAATTTTGAAACGGTACCTTCTAAGGTATGTTGCTTGAACAAATTGATATTCGATTGCATCAAAACATTTTATATGTGATGCATTATCTGTCTCTCTACAGTCCTCACTTCTTCAAACTGCATATGTGATTCCAGAAAGAAGAGTGTTTGGAAGTTCTGTTTGCATTCTAAACTTGTAAGTTCTGTTTACATTCTAAACTTATAAATCTAAACTTTTGGAAGTTCTGTTTGCATTCTAAACTTGTAAATATGTAATCTTTTGGAAGTGCTGCTAATTTGTAAATCCTTTCAACACTAAAAAATGCAGGTGCAATGCAGGTTCAACATTAAAAAAAGGCTCATCTGCATGTTTACAAGTTGATGGTTTAAATTTGTTGATGTTTACAAGATGATGTTTACAAGATGATGATTGTAATTAATAGTTTTATGTGTTATGTCCCTTTTAATGGCCTTTATAGATGGCTAGTATTTTACTTAATATGAATTATAAATGGTGAAATCACTAGACATTTGAAGTGACTTTTAATATGGTATTGGACTTGTGATGATGTATGATATAATCAGAAATATTTAGGAATCATAATATAGACTTTGTGATGAATGATGATATTGGTCTTTTGATGAAAGAATTATAGTATTGGCCTTGGTTGAATGAAAAAATAAATCAACCAATGATAAAATGATTAGAAAAATTACAATTATTTTTGCAATTGGGCTATTAATTTTTGTAGGTCCAAACCGATTAAAACCAACCGACAAACCGATCAAACCGAAAAACCGAAACCGAAATAACCGACATTAAGTTCAGTCGAAATCGGGTCTTGTTTTAGCACCCACGGTTTGGTCTGGATGAGAAGTTTGGGCCCGAAACCAACCGGGCCCGACCGTTTGTCCACCCCTATTCAAGGGTATTGGAATGCTCACAAAAAAAGCAACATGAAAGCGCCACGAATAGATTATGTTGACCAAATCCACTTAAAGACTAAAATAGGAGAATCTTGATAGGGTATGATGGAAATTCGCCCAATAAGGCAGGGAAAATGGGTATTAACCCCAAAAAAATTACTCCATTCATCCAAAATTATAAGACGTTATGAGTGTTTCACACGAATTAAGAAAAAATAATGATTGTTGTATGGGAAAATGAAATGATCTATAACTTTACAAAATTGTCCTTCATTAATTACATTGAAAAGCGAAATTAAAAAATAGAAAGAAGAAAGAGTAATAAATGATAGAGAGTATTTTAGGAAAAAGTCATTAGTATTGTATAGGAATCCTAATTTGGGACAAATATTTTTTGCAAAGTGACTTATAATTTTGGACAGAGAGAGTATCTGTTATTTTGGTGAACTATTCTCAAGAAAACATGCTTTTCATATCAACATTTTTCCTTAGGATCGGTCGTAATTGCTTTGATGGTATATATTGAAAATATATATGTTTAAAGTTATATAATAGACCCAAGTTCTTCATTATATAACTTACCAATCGAAAACATTTTAAATTTGCATTTAATTTTTTTTGTTCTCTTATATTATTGTGTTAGAGTGTTGTGTACTTGAGGTGTATGTGCATTGGGACTGAGGTGGTTGAGGATAAATAATATGTTGTCATTTGATAACGATTGTGATATTTTCTTCGCCTTTGGAGTTCCTATAACACCCCAAAAATAATTATAATATTTATATAATTGATTTATTATAATTGTTCGCGAATTTCGGTGAAATTGGTGCAATATTACGATGCCTGATGATTTGTGTTGTGGGGTATTAATGAGTTAAGAGGTATTGAGAATATTTAGAAAATGTAGGATTAATTAGAATTATTTTGATAATAATAATGATGGAATAATGTGAATAATCTTATTTAAATTATTATTATTATTTTAATCAAAAGGAGTGGAACACTAAGGGCAAGATGGTAATGTTGGGTGGAATAAGTGAGGACGAAGTTGAGAAATCACAATAGGGGTCATAGGGGTATGTTGGACAAAAAGGAAAATAAGGAAGTGAGGAATTCATTCTGAACAATTGTGTTTTTGGAGAGCGACTCTAAAGAAAGGAAAATGAGGAAGCTAGGGCTCAGAGCAATTCCGGAAGCACTCAAGAGGAAGATCGGAATCGAATTATCTAAGGTATGAGGAGTATTGCTATTCATTTTAATGGATATATATTGTAGATGTATGTAGTTAGTTTTGGGGTTTTAGGGAATGGTGAGATTTTGATGAGAGTGGGATGGATTATGATGAAATTGGGGTTTCTAAAAATATAAGATGATATAGATGAAGTCTATGATGATGTGTTGTTATTGGATTGTAATTACTATGTGATTTGTGTGCATTTTCGTACTGTGAGAGGTGGAAATCGCAAGGGGTTTTGGGTCTGGTTTGATGCAGAAACGCAGAAGCAAAACTTGCTGATGCGCACGTTTGGCCAGGCGAGTGAGGTATTTCGCTGGGCGAAACTGGTTTGCTTGGAAGTCGTCAGGCGAAATGAGAGACGATTGAGGAGTGAAAAATAGGTGCTACTGGAATTAGTATGTGTAGCGGCAAAATCATGAGTGTAAGCTATTGATTAACTTAACTCGAAAAGCAAGAGTCGCCACCGCACTTTTATTTTATCCAAAAAGGAAAGGAAAAAGAGCGAACAAAACCTACACAAGCTCTAAAACAAGAACAAGTGCACAGAGACTGGGTAAGGGGGGTTGGTTACGTTAAGGGAAGGTGTTAGCTGATCGCGACTTTATGAGTCTATCGGGATTACTAACTGCAAGCACACAGTCTATCGCGTAGTTTTAAAAGATATCGAACCCACAGGGACAGATAATCAAACTAGTGCTATCGGGTTGTTACTATGTTTAGCTAAGGCTGATGATTTTTAGATTAAGGTGCAACGAAAACTATAATTAAACTAGAATTTAGATTTGATTTAAAAATATAACGGAATATCGGTACGAAATTCATCAATCATCGGGAATCCAATAGATCGTCGGCTTATTAGTCAAAATAGTTTTCAATAGAGAAATATCAATTTAAAAGTCTTTACCTCACACTCTCGTGTTATTGACTCTAACTATACTCCTAAATCAGAATGTCCGCTCTCGCTAGCCCATTTGAGTTTAAAAATACTTTTTGAAAATTAATAAGTCCTAATTGGTTTTAAAGCGCTCTCTCTGTATTTAAAACCAATGTCCAGTTTCAGCTATCCGGTTAAAATCTCAAACTCCCGTTTTATTAATCGTAACCTTAGTACTTTCTTACTCTCGTAACAAAAGTTAATTAAAATAAGAAAACGGTACCAGAAAATTAAAGTGTCAAAGTTTACCTACGATCGATCGGACTCCTTTCCGATCGACTTAATTACATACCGACATAATTAATTTAGCCAGACATTTCAACAGACATATGCAAACTTAAACAATAAAACATTAATGCAGACATAATAATTAAACGTAAATGGCAATTATATAAATTGAATAAAAACCTGGAAACAACGAATCTTAAGTACGCGATCCTCCACAAGCCAGCAGGATTCACTTTGCTCGAACAATAAAAACTTAAAGTGCAACAAACTATTAAACTAACTAATTAATTCAAGTGCAATAGTTCCCCGGTGTAGGAAACTATTGCTTTGGAAGGTAAGAAAAATGGGAAAAGTAATGCAGGGAATGAAAAGCTCTGAACTCAAGAAAAATATCATAAAATTGGGAATGGTGGAGAAAGGAGGAGAGAGCCCGTCTTGTGAAGTAACTGCCTTATTTATATCCCTTTGAGAGTTGACGTGAAACAAGGAGAGAAAGTCTCAGGCAGGTGCACACGACCGAAAATATTTGAGTGCCTGGTTGATCGTGGCTTGTGTTAAGTTGTAACCGTTTGAGAAGCCACGTCGTTTGAAATTAAATTGTGAGAAATGTCCTTGTGCCGGTCGTAATGTCCTTGTGCCGGTCGTCATAGCTTAAAGCTTGTGACGGTCGTAATGGCTTGTGTTACGGTCGTGACACTTCCTTAATGCAGAATCTTATTTCTGCTGTCAAAACACCTTCTTTTCTTCTATTTTCTTCTGTTTTCCTCTTCTTTCTTCTTGCTGGTTGACTTAAAGAGAATACCTGAAAATGTGCTTAATACTCACAAATATAATGTTAACAAACGAAAATAACGCAATAAATCAATGCAATTCAGGGCAAAATATACTATGTAATATCGCATTATCAAACTCCCCTATACTTGAATCTTTGCTTGTCCTCAAGCAAATAATCGTTTCTAAGGCATTGATCCAGTGCACATACCTGACACTCCTCCAAATCGTACATAGTTGTGTGGCCTTTCGTTTGAAACGATAGATACTTAAACAAACACCATAGATACTTTAATGGCACAAAACACAGAACATGGTCATAAACCTCCCTTTTACATACCGGTCCGAATCATTCTATTATACCTTCACCTAATGCTTCTATTTCGCCCGTCTTCATTCTGACGCAATCACATTAAGCCCTTTGTCTTTGCACGCACATAGTAGAGTAGCCTGTTAGTGATTTTGATCCTTTAACCGAGGGGCCTGGTGCACAAGCACGGTACCCCTTTTTGTACATATTCTGCTTGCAAGTTGTGGGGAATCAAACCGTAGTCCGCCCTACCAAGTTCAGTACCAGATACCTCTGAACCAACTAACAACATATTTCTATTGCCTTTTTGCATCACTTGCACTTTTTTTAGCTTTGGTGCATTTCTAATTCCACAATCAAAGGCGTGAAATTTTTAAATTTTTAGCAACTTGAGGAATCAATCACTTATCTTCGTCGGCTCTCCACATAGCTTGTGCTTAGACGATGCTGACTGCTAATATAAACTACTAGGGGCTAATTAGAATTTTCAGCTTACGGTAACGGTATAATAGGTACTCAAACTGATTACGCGAATATGAGAGGTCTAGGGTGTCAAGACGGTATCAATTTTGTTCATACTTACTCAAGTCTCCAACATAGCCTACTCGTAAGACAACCTATATACTCTAAAGGCGTGTCGAGTTATGCATCGAATCAATGCAAATTTTTATGTTAAGGCAAAATAAAGTGGGGAAATTGAATAGTACGAAAAACATATTCATATACTAGCCATGAAGTACATTAAAGTTAACAAAAAGGAAACAACAAAAACTAGCAAATAAACTAAAACAAATGTGAAATTCTGGTATAACAGATCCCAGATGTCCTACATGATGTCGAGACATCTGGTCTGACATAAACAGCAAGGCAATTATAGACATTTAAAGAAGTTGCTGAAAAGTAAAGTGCACACAGAATTTGTTCACCCAGTTCGGTCTAACAACCTACATCTGGGGGCATACCAAGCCAGGAAGGAAGTCCACTATTAGCAGTATCAAATTACAGACTCAACAAACCAGTTGACAATCCACTAACTTAATCACTACCCAATGACCCTTCTATCTAAGTCCTCCCTAGATAAGAGACTCCATCTCACTCCCAATCATCGTAATAATGCTAGCAGTCAACATCTCAGTCACTGCATCAACAACTTGATTTCCAAAAACTCTCCAAACACAGAAAAGTAGAAGACACACTTCCATGACAATACCTAGACATGACACACATGACTAAGAACAATACTTAGAGTTGCTTAACAGCTTCCTCCAATAACAATACATCTCTTACCTACAGGCTTCGAGATAAACACGATGACCATCCCACAAACCGGGTGGTTCATCAACCAACACAGCCTTTATAATCTACGTGATGGCTGGCTTACTTTTCCTAGGTTACAAAGACCCTATTTATAACCTATACCCAACTGGATTTGGGCTTCAAATCACAGCATATCAGCTGCTACAAATCTGCAAAAGATTCTCCTACAAATTAGATCTTCAATCAAATCTTCCTAAAATATCTCCATATTTAAATACTCAATCTTCTCTTGATTTTATCTTGAATCTTCCAGACCTCTAAATCAGCTCCACATAATATTTCCAGGATATCATGTATCTTTTAAATCTTCACTATTCAGCTGCAAGATCTTCTCCAAATATCTTATTTGATTTGAATTTAAAAACAGATTTTATCTTCAAATCTTTTCATATCTTTCAGCCCTAAAAATAGCAACAAGATCTGCTCCACTTATGATTGCACCAGAAGATATCTTTACCAAGATATTCGCCTAGAATCTCTCACTCTCTTCAGCAGAATATCTCTCCAATAACAGAAACACGCGCAACCCTAATAACACAGCAGACTGATGTTCTGATGTTCTGTCAACTGATGTCAAGACATCAAGTTTAACATCAGCTCCCTTCTGAACTCATACAAAACTGCAACCCTTCTGAACTTAACATCAACTCAATGTTAAGAACTCATGTTAAGACATCAGACATATGACATCATTAACAACACCATTGTTTTACCAAAATTCCAACCAATACAAGAACTAACAATCTCCCCCTTTGGCTAATTTTTGCTAAAACAATCTCAGCCTACACCAGAGATACCAGTCGCGGAAAACACCATACAAACTCAAACTAACATCAGCACATAACTAGCAGCAGCAACTCCCCCTCAAAACTGCAACCAGCAAAACAGCTGGACAAACTATACACTCCCCCTCAAGCCTAGAACCACAACAGACAACTAGGCAACAGCTAGGCTAACTCTCCCCCTTTTTAGCCACAATTGGACAAACTCTGAATTTGCCAACCAACATACTCAGAATAAAATCCAGACTTAACAGCTACTACTGTACATTCTCTCCCCCTTTTTGGACAAACATTGGTGTAAATGTATACTTCTGATTCAATCCAGTGACACACAAATCTATAGAACCAGGTCTAAACTATCAAGTACACCATGAACTTCACCAGTAACACAATGTCACGACATCTTATCTGACATTACAATCTGGATAAACAACTTCTTCAACAAAAGATCAACTCTCCTTATCGAAGATAATCAGTGCTCCTTTGCAAGAAGAACACCTTAAATGAATGGAAAACATAAGACTCATCTTCATGTCTTCAAGAGCGCACCCTCTATTCAACACACCTGCTGAACGCATTCACATAATGCTTAATCCTCAAACAATCCAAGTACCACACTAGTACAGACAAAAGTTCTCCCATTATATTTCACAAATGGTGCTCCTTGACCAGTATATCATAACATTTGGAAAATCCAGACACAGTCTTCATCCATCCAATCAGGAATGCTTCACACAATCATCCACAAGTTCTGAAGCACACACACAATGCCTTCCACTAAACTCTAAATAAACTCCTCTTACACACACCAAGACAAGTGTGACATCTCCCATCAACAAGGACCCTCACAAAGCTCTTCCAAAATTGCATAAAATTGTCTTCAGACTTCTCCTCAGAAGCATGTGCACACATGATACAAACAATTAGCTTCACATGGCTAGAACCATTCATGTCCACACCAACATGTCATCCAACAGCCTAATGTCATAACATGTTATCTGACATTATATCCTCATAAGTTTCAACCAATCTTCACAATCTTGATCAGCATGCAATCTTCATAATATATGTACCTTTGCAGCAAAATCCATAGACAAGTACTCCCCCAGTCATGGTTAACTAATGCTCTAGATGGAGATGAACATTTGAGCACACTTGCTGAGCACATGCATTTTGGTACCATTATCCCTTTCTCCAAAGGCAGTCATTCCCTATCATACTCTTCATCTTCAGACTTCCAATCAATCAATACCTGATCTACTTTAGTCTTCTCTACATTCTCCATCTAAGGCAGACCTTCTACTTCATCATTCTCCCGTATGACTATGTAGACGCTCCTTAGGCATAATGTATGCACCAAGCTTCAGAACCAGAACAAAATCATCCTTCACCAAGGATATTCAACCAGATAATGTCCCAACACAAGTTAGAACATTTACCACACACCAAGATATCATCACCATGATTCTTGATATGCTCCACCAACTGGACTTACTCTAGCATAGTAATCCAGAGAAATAAACTCTCATCCACCTTCAAGAAAAATAATCTCCTTGAGTCTTCAACTCATCACCCTTCTGCCCAAGAGTAACTTCTTCCAAGACAATCCTCAATAATAACCAGCTGCCACACTCTGATTATCTTGATTCTTCGAATCCACTTCTGAGATCAACCAAATGCCACAGTTTGATCACCTCATTCATGAATCCTCATATGAAAACAGCCAAATGCCACATTTTGACCTTTTTCACGTTTGTCAGAACTCTCACAAAGATATCCTGATCCACCAAGGAAACCAGATCTTCAAGTCACAAGTTCAAATTGCTCAATAGCAAACACACTTAGGCTCCCTAAGCCATGGTCATGTAACATCTTCTCCTTCTTGCAGCTCTTGCAAACTGCCATGAGAACCATCTTTTTGAAGCATCCTATTGTTCATTCCTGTATATCACCCTATCAAAAGTTGATGTGCCACATCACCAGTTGAGACTTCTGATGTTAAGCTAGATGTCAGAACATTATGTGATCCAACTGTTGAATTCAGCTCTACCTTCTGCCACTCAAAAGAACCTCCTCCCTTTGCAGAAATAGATTTCTATGCTCTCATAGACTTGATTCAACAATCAAGTTTGAGTATACAACCTCCATCCTGCTTAGAAACTCTAAAGACTTCAAACCTACCACATCTGAATCTTCAGAAAATAAGTAGTCCAAGACTACCCCATAGCAATACTAAAGAAAGTCACTTCCCTTAGTAGAGCCGTCAGTAGAAAGCCAGAGATAATTGCCACTTATCCTCAACCTTCACAACCAAAGCAAACACCATGCTCCAAACCACTTAGATCAGAAATAAACTGATCCAAGCTGTAACCATCAAGATTATGATGTCTTCATAGTCTTCCATCTTCATCTTCAACAGCACCACCATCTGGACAAGTCATTCACAATACTTTCTAGGAACATATGCTAAGCAATAATCCCAGATCAACACCTAGGCGACTTGTGAGCGAATGTAGAACCCCTCCCATGATTCTCCAAACCTCTGATGAAAAGATGTTAAAACAATTGATAAAACATCCTTAATCTTGTCTTTCAAGGATAATCAATTAAATACTTGTGAATTTCACAAATAGCAATTGATCCATGTGGTTTAACCCTTCTTCAGATTCCAACATCTTCTGAATCTTCTTCATGACAGACCATTATGACAACCATTCATAGCACAAAAGCCTTCCAGGTTAGGTCAGTGTCTTGATCTTTTACTCCACCCTGAGCAAAGAACTGAAATGATGTTTCAACATCAGTTCCGACATTAGTCTAAATCACATTAAACATCTCCTATGGATTTGGAGACTACAACCATATTAATCCACACATATCTCTTGTAGGGAACACACGAGAACATATCAACATCTGATCAACTTCCAATATTATACCAACAAAACTGCAGTAACTTGCATAACACACTCTTCCAGAAGCTTTTTCTTATAAGCACAAGGTTCAGACCTCTTGTCTAACTTAAGAGAGATAACTGTCATCCTTCTGCATAAACATACCATAGACAATCTGCTACTTCCAATCCTTCAAGCCACAAAACTGAAAGAGCTTATGCAAACACCAATTGACCACAGGATGATTTACACTGCTACTACACACAAACTCTTTGGATGCATTTTCCCTATAAAATTGTCCTCAGACATTTTAGTTTAAACAAGGATCATTTCCTTCTCTTCTGCTATCAATATAACTACCTTTTCTTCAACCAGCTCCAACTGAAATGCTATGACATTATGAACAACATCTCAAAAATTGTTCAACTTCATAGCTTTAGTGATCCTTCAAAATAGCTACAATCTAATAGGACTTTGACTCAGCATTTACCATAAACTGCTGATGTGTAGCGCGATGTCGAGACATTAGAATTGACATATTAAGCTCAACTTCTTTGATGAAACTTCCTCCAGTTCATGATTTTGAAAATCAGAAACATGTATCTTCACAAGAGAATTCATCTTTAGATATACCAGAACTACATTTGATATCATAACCAGGAAGATCCTCCTAATTAGGTCACCACAACAAAGCTTAAGAGATAACTTATCAAGATCTTCACTCCCGCATGAAAGATTTGATAGTGATACTCTTTTGCTTTGGCTCCACCCTCTTCTTTCACCATCAAGAAAATTGATAGAGAAGGAATCAATGTTCTGGACAGATTGGTCTTCAATGCCTGATTTGAAATATATTCTTCTTCTAAAAAACTGAAACTTCCATGTCATACAGTCTTTAATAAGATCCATTCACCTTTTGATCACTTCATTCCCAAAACAAAGATATGAGATAATCCTCAAGTATCTTTGGCATCTCTAACCAAACTACAACATCATAGAATATCCTGCTGAGGAGACCAAACCCTAATGTCTTTCCAAGAGAATACCTTCCTAGAATCTCACCACCAGAGATACAAGAACCAACCAGGGTTACATCAGATACCATGTAGCGGAACACACAACAACTCCTCAACAACCTTCAGGCACTACTCAATAATCCTTGCACACCATCACCATAAACCAAGTGCCAATAAATCAAACTCACAACAGCAGTTCTCCTGATAACAACAGACAGGTCCAATACATACCCTATCATGAATAGTCCATCCTTCACTTCAAGGGATCATACAAATAACTATATAAACTGACCAAGTCCATAAATCAACAAAACTATCTTCCTTGCTCATGAACCATAAAGTATCTTCCCTAGATCTCATCAAGAAACAGACAGGATGCCTAAACTAAAACAAATGTGAAATTCTAGTATAACAGATCCCAGATGTCCTACATGATGTCGAGACATCTGGTCTGACATAAACAGCAAGGCAATTATAGACATTTAAAGAAGTTGCTGAAAAGTAAAGTGCACACAAAATTTGTTCACCCGGTTCGGTCTAACAACCTACATCTGGGAGCATACCAAGCCAGGAAGGAAGTCCACTATTAGCAGTATTAAATTACAGACTCAACAAACCAGTTGACAATCCACTAACTTAATCACTACCCAATGACCCTTCTATCTAAGTCCTCCCTAGATAAGAGACTCTATCTCACTCCCAATCATCGCAATGATGTCTAGCAGTAAACATCTCAGTCACTGCATCAACAGCTTGATTTCCAAAAACTCTCCAAACACAGAAAATTAGAAGACACACTTCCATGACAATACCTAGACATGACACACATGACTAAGAACAATACTTAGAATTGCTTAACAACTTCCTCCAAGAACAATACATCTCTTACCTACAGGCTTCAAGATAAACACGATGACCATCCCACAAACCGGGTGGTTCATCAACCAACACAACCCTTATAATCTACATGATGGCTGGCTTACTTTTCCTAGGTTACAAAGACCCTATTTATAACCTATACCCAACTGGATTTGGGCTTCAAATCACAGCATATCAGCTGCTACAAATCTGCAAAAGATTCTCCTACAAATTAGATTTTCAATCAAATCTTCCTAAAATATCTCCATATTTAAATACTCAATCTTCTATTGATTTTATCTTGAATCTTCCAGACCTTTGAATCAGCTCCACATAATATTTCCAGGATATTATGTATCTTTTAAATCTTCACTATTCAGCTGCAAGATCTTGCCCAAATATCTGATTTGATTTGAATTTAAAAACAGATTTGATCTTCAAATCTTTTCATATCTTTCAGCCCTAAAAATAGCACAAGATCTGTTCCACTTATGATTGCACCAGAATATATCTTTACCAAGATATTCGCCTACAATCTCTCTCTCTTCAGCAGAATATCTCTCCAATAACAGAAACACGCGCAACCCTAATAACACAGCAGACTGATGTTCTGATGTTCTGTCAACTGATGTCAAGACATCAAGTTTAACATCAGCTCCCTTCTGAACTCATACAAAACTGCAACCCTTCTGAACTTAACATCAACTCAATGTTAAGAACTCATGTTAAGACATCAGACATATGACATCATTAACAACACCATTGTTTTACCAAAATTCCATCTAATATAAGAACTAACAAAATGTTTCCTCTCCCACACTGAGTCTAACATTGTCCTCAATGTTTCGGAATAGCGTAAAAAGAAAGGAACATCAAAACAGAAAAAGAAAAGAAAAAACTACTGAGATCCTCGTGATCTGCCACGAGCTCGTCCATGTCCTCCCTGTGCATGGGGATGTCGCATACCCACATGATATACATAGTCGTACAAGCTGTCCACCCTCGTAGTCAAAGCGCCAATCTCATCGATGACGCTTGACATTCTACGATCCATCTGCTCTCCATGCTCGCGTTAGTGTTGTTGAATTTGCCGCATGAGACCCATCATTTCATCGTGCTGAGTTTGGTATCTCTGGTCTCGCTGGGCATCTAACTCATTTCTCTGCATGATGGCCGCGAGGATGTCATCAGTAGTGGCAGGGGCATGGTCGCTTCGTCGACGGCGTCGGGAGGTTGAGCTAGCTGGTTGTGTTTCAGGTGGCTGGGGGTAATTTTCAGGGAGGCCATGCTCCATTTCATCATAATCATCTCTGGCCTGACCTTCTGGTGCAGCCATATCAGGCTCAGGTGCATCCAAATCAAATAACCAGTTCGCCATATTTTTTGGATCAATTCTAGCAGGACAGGGCAAAACAATACTCTTCACCACCTTGTTTCGTATCACAGGGTTGTATTTGTTGTCTTCTCTAAGTTTGATCAAGCGTGAGCTGCGACAATGTTCCAAATCCAGATACACCGCCGGGTACCGAAGATAAGTGGGTAAGCTTGTCACCCAAATTCAAAGCCAGCGCGATAGAGGTGACTATTCCTCCAAAATAGAAGGGAGTGGTACCTCTCGCACAACTGGAGCTAATGTGTGACAGCAGGAATGAAATGGCGTTGACCGGTACGGGTGTAAATACACAATGCATAAAGAAGAGCTCCTTTGAATTTACCTTATGATTATTGATTCTTCCGAAGATGGAGTGCCCCAAAATGCGCTGATAATACCGTATAGCTGGGTTATGGATAAATGTAGCATTAAGTCCCTCCCAGCTATCAATTCTTTCGCCTGTTAGAGTTCTCCAAATTTCAAATGCCATGTTCGGCCCGTTTGCGTCGTGTGGCACACGGTACTGTACATTGTCGCCTTGTGGAAATTTTAGCATGGTGGCCAGCTGGTCTTGAGAAAGCGAGTACTCAGTGTTGAACATCCTAAAAGAGGCGGATCCTGTGAGAAACTGTGCGTCGTCTGAAGGGGTGTTGTAGGAGAAGGAACTAAGGAATTCCAATGTCAGAGCTTCGTATGACGGAAGGTTTTGTGTGCAAATGTGAGTTAGTCCCAAATTATGAAGCATCCAACGAACTCCTTCCAACAAGCCAAGCTCTTCTAGACAAGGAATATCAAGATAGCGTGTGGGTTGGATAGATCCTTTGTGGAACTTGAGATACTGCTCCCTTTGATGCTCACCTGCTTGGCCATCGCGAAAAATTATTTGTGAAAGGTCAGGTTGATGAGCCATTGTGCATACAAGAATTTTTTTTTTTGGGTTTAGAATGTGGATTGGTTTCAGAACAGAGGTGGGATTGTGAATTTGGAGTGAATTGAGTGAGTTTTAATAGAGAAAAATGTGGTGAGTGGGTGAATTAATGGTGAATGAATGGTGATATTGAACGGTGTGGAGTTATGGTGGCAATGGCAATCAATGGTGAGTGGGACGGTGCAGGAAAAATGGAAGGAAGAAGGATACGAGGGGTATGTTACAAATATAACAGGGTTTTAGTCTGTGACGATCGTCACAGATGTCATTACGATCGTCATTCAAGTGAGGCCTGTGATAGACGTCACAGAGCTGTCACGGTCGTAACGCCTCAATTTCAATAAATTTTTATAAAATTCAATTAAACTTCCAGTATTGCATATATTTGGAAACGGTACACAAAATTTCACGCAGTAAAATATAATTGAACCACACATAACATTCATATAATAATAATATATTTAAACCACACATAACAATTCACGCAGTAATGATATATTTGAACCACAGTAGTATGAAAAATAATTGCAATTGACAGAGTATAAAATTAAAAAACCAAAGAAATGAAATTGCATTAACTGAAACAAAATTGTTCAGTATCCAAAAGTAACAGTAACAGAAGCAAATGCATCAGTGAGTTTAATTTAAATCCAACAGTGAAAAATAAGTACTTCAAGGGAAAATGAAAATGCAGTAAATAAGTCAAAAATAGTAAAAATCAGTTGCGTCCGCGTCTCAATGATTCCAATGCTTGGTTCAGGTGGTCCAGTTGTTCAACAGTGGTATCCATTAGACCGATAACGTCAAGACGGATAAGTCGAAGTTGGCCTCTCATGGCATGAAGTTCAGTGCGGAAAGCTTCAAGTGTAGCATGGATGTTAGCAGGAAGGACAGTATTAGTATCATTCATGGGATGCTCAGAAAAATCATGATAGTGAGGAGGAGTTTCAGGGTCAATCTTTGTGACACCCCCTTCTATACCCCCAAGCTATTAAAGCGATAAATAAAATTCAAAATCTCATCAGAGTATAATTAAACATACACGGCATAGACCGAGGGGTCACATCAATTTGAAATAAACATACAACACCTGCCCATACAGATATGCAACACTCGCAGGTAGCAAATAAATAGAGGAACTTAGTTCCTACTACCCACAATTCAAATACAGAATAAACCGGAAAATCTGTACTGAATCTCATATATATATATATATATATCTTGAAAGTTTGTCATACATCAAGTCATACATGTACAATCCAAAAGATACATATACATAGTACAAAATAATCACAAACGGTCTCCCTAACTACCCGGTGTCACATATCAGAGCCGACCTATAAAAGAATAAAGACGCAATGCTTCACAAAATGACCTCCAGCAACTCTAATCTGCAATGCCTCATAGAGCATTATAAAACAGCGGAAGGGTGAGAAAAACAATCATATTACAGTTGCATATAAGTATATATTCACACAGAAATACACAGGTAAAACATTCTCACCACAAATGCACCATAATCAAATACAACACAACACAGTACAATTAATCCATGATTTATGCAAATGCACAGAGACCGACACAACTACTCTATGCACATGCCATGCGGTACCGACTTCCAATATTTCTCATCACTAGTTCACTCAGGAACTCTGCTGGAATCATCGCTCGTTACTGAGGATCACTCAAGTAACACCCCGTCGGGCCTACGATGCTCCCTGTCGCTTTAGGTCCTCTTGGTATAAGGCGCACGACGTTTATGGATTGCTTTAGGTCCTCTCGGTATAAGGCGCACAATCCGATCGCTCACACCCCGCATGGGCACACGATCATCTATACCCATCGGTTTAGGTCCTCTTATTTTTAAGGCGCACGATATATCAAATCGCTTTAGGTCCTCTTATTTTTAAGGCGCACGATGTTATAGCAGATTCCCTCTGGAATCAATCCGTCACTCAGGACGTCACAACAATGCATAACATGATGCTTGGCATACAATAACTCATGACATTTAATATGCACACATATACACATCCATAATCATGCATATATCAACAATTACCATACATCGCATTTTCTTGCCGTAAGGCCACCAATCATCATTACAATATGTATTTCATGCAATTTCATCGCTCAACAGCACACAAGTCATACAATATCCACACCAACAGCATATTGCACTTACACACAAAGTTCACACACTTAAACGGCAAAAGTCGACAACAAAACAACACATTTTCTAATTCCTGACATAATTTAATCGGCCAACAATTCTCAAAACCATCATCATAATAAAGTACATTTTTTTTAATCTTTCTAAGGCATCAAACCACGCCTCAAACCGAACCATAGATCAAAACTTACAAAGAAAACAAATTGGAATAAACTGTCATGTTCGCAGTGCGAAGCTCCTAGCGAGTCCTTCGCTTCTTCATTCGCATTGCGAATGTCCTAGCGAACAGTGGCAGAATGAAAAATAGCCTAGAAAATTCCCAACGTTCGCAGTGCGAACCATCCAGCGAATGCTCGCTACCCCATTCGCAATGCGAATCCTCCAGCGAACAGTGGCAGAATGAAAAATAATACAACGTTTACAGTGCGAACATCACACGAACGCTCGCCACTCCATTCGCTGGCCATTCGCAGTGCGAACCTGCGATTTCAGCAAAACCCAGCAGCGCACCAATTCCTCCAAAAATGATATTTTCTCAACCAAAACATTTCCAAACCAACCTATAACAATTAGAACATAACTCAATCATGGTAACAAGGATCCTACTGCGTTTACACCGATTTTCGACCGTGAAAACATCGATTTCTCATTATATTTCTCATTTCAACCTAGAATCCCAAAACTAGAGAAAGACAATAGCATATGCAAACACATACATACATAATCATACACAAGCATAAGATAATCGAGTTTCACACCCTTACCCGATTTAATCGTGTTCTAGAAAGTCGGTTGATTGATTTCCAAGTTTTCTCAAATTCTCTCTTTTTCTTCTCTTCTCCTCTTCTTCTCTTCTTTTTTTCTTACTATTTTTCTCTCTTTCTATTTTCTATTATATTCTAACTTAACAAAATAAATCAAAATGTTCAAAATACCCCTACACTCAAACATCTCGCAAATGTTCCCAAAACGCGATAAAATATATTCACGATGAAAAATAACATATTTTCACATAAAAGTCAGAAATAAAATAATATATAATAAAATAATCAAAAACGACTCAATTAAATAAAAGCTGACAAAACTGGGGCGTTACAACTCTCCCCCACTTAGAAATTTTCGTCCTCGAAAATCTTACCTGAGACGAACAACTCTGGATACGACTCCCGCATCCGACTCTCCAACTCCCAAGTCAAATTGCCCTCAGCAGCGCCTCCCCACGCCACTTTCACAAGTGCAATATCCTTGCCTCTCAACCGTTTCACCTCGCGATCCAAAACCCTAACTGGTAATGCCTCCACCGTAAGGTTCTCCCTTACCTCAACCTCGTCCATCGGAATCACATGTGACGGATCCGAAACATACTTCCGAAGCTGCGAAACATGGAACACATCGTGCAAATTCGACAGATTCGGCGGCAACGCCACCCAATAAGCCACAACACCCACTCTCGCAGATATCTAGTAAGGACCAATAAACCGAGAAGTAAGTTTCTTCGATTTCAATGCACGACCAACACCCGTTACCGGCATAACTCTAAAAAATACATGATCGCCCTCTTGAAACTCAAGATCTTTTCTTCTCCGATCATGATAACTATTTTGCCTACTCTGAGAAGCCCTCATTTTCTCACGAATAAGCTTCACTTTTTTCGTAGTCTGCTACACCAACTCCGGTCCAACTACCGAACTCTCACCTGATTCGTGCCAACACAACGGTGTTCGACATCTTCGTCCATACAGTGCTTCAAACGGTGCCATTCTAATACTCGAATGGAAACTGTTATTATACGTAAATCCAACCAACGCAAGATAACTATCCCACCCACCACCTTGTTCCAAAACACAAGCCCGACTGCCCATCCGTCTGCGGATGATAAGCCGAACTCAATCTCAATTTAGAACCCAACGCCTTCTGTAAACTTTCCCAAAATCTCGAGGTAAACCTCAGATCTCGATCCGAAATAATACTTAACGGAACTTCATGCAACTTCACAATCACACTGATGTAAATCTCAGCTAACCGTTCCAAAGAAAAACTGATGTCAATCGGAATGAAATGAGCCGATTTAGTCAATCTGTCAACAACCACCCAAATAGCATTATGCCCTCGCTGTGTATTCGGCAACCCTGTCACAAAATCCATAGAAATACTATCCCATTTCCATTCCGGAATATCCAACGGTTGCAACAAACCACTAGGCCTCAGATGTTCTACTTTCGACTTCTGGCACGTCAAACAAGCATAAACAAACTGAGCCACATCTCTTTTCAAACCAGACCACCAGAAAATCTTCTTCAAATCTTGGTACATCTTATTAGCTCCCGGATGTATACTCAAATTACTCCGGTGTCCCTCCTCCAAAATCAACTTTTTTAACTCCACATCATCAGGAATACAAATTCAACCTCGGAACCTCAAAACACCATTAATATACACTTTAAAATCACTATTCGCCTCTTTTCCGTCAACCAACATCAAATCCACAAATTTCACATCTAGCTTTTGTTTCTCCCTCACCGTCATCAGAAAATCATTAGTAACCTTCAACATACCCAGCCTCACACTATCCGACGACACTTCACATACCAAACTCAAATCTCTAAACGATTCCAAAAGTTCCCACTCCTTAACCATTAAAGCGGACATATGCAACGATTTCCGGCTCAATGCATCGGATACCACATTAGCTTTACCAGGATGGTAATTCAAGCCAAAGTCGTAGTCCTTCAAAAATTCCAACCATCTTCATTGCCTCATATTCAATTCCTTCTGATCAAACAAATATTTCAAACTCTTGTGATCACTAAAGACTTCAAACCTCGCACCAAAAAGATAATGCCTCCAAATCTTCAACACAAAAACCACAGCCGCTAATTCCAAATCGTGCGTAGGATAATTCTTCTCATGCACTCTCAACTGCCTTGAAGCATACGCCACGACCTTACCGTCTTGCATCAGAACACCACCTAGACCAATCAAAGACACATCACAATACACCACTAACGGTTCATTAGGATTCGGTAAAATCAAAATCAGAGCTCTCGTCAATCTTCTCTTCAGCTCATTAAAAATTTCCTCACACCGAATATCCCAAATGAATGCTTTCCCCTTACAAGTCAACTGGGTCAAAGGAAGTGCTAGCTTAGAAAATCCTTCAATAAACCTTCGATAATATCCGACCAAACCCAAAAAGCTTCGAATTTCAGTAACAGATCTCGGAGCCTCCCATTGTAGAACTGCTTCTACTTTAGATGGATCCACAACAATACCATTACCGAAATCATGTGTCCCAGAAAACTCACTTCCGACAACCAAAATTCACACTTGGACAATTTGACAAAAAGCTTCTTTTCCTTCAAAACCTGCAAAACAATACGCAAATGCTCCGCGTGCTCCTCCCAAGACTTAGAATAAATCAAAATATCATCAATAAACACAACAAAAAATCGATCCAAATGCTTGTGGAAAATACGATTCATGTACTCCATGAACACACCTGGCGCATTAGAAACCCCGAACGACATCACCGAATATTCATAATGACCGTAACATGTCCTAAAAGCCGTCTTCTAAATATCTTCCTCTTTTACCCTAATCTGATGATATCCCGACCTTAAGTCAATCTTACTGAACACACACGCACCAACCAACCGATCCATCAAATCATCAATCCTTGGAAGAGGATACTTATTCTTAATCGTCACCTTATTCAACTGGCGATAATCAATACACAATCGCATACTTCCATCTTTCTTTTTCACCAATAAAACTGGAGCACCCCAAGGCGACACACTTGGTCTCACAAACCTCTTCTCCAACAATTCATTCAAATGTTTCTTTAACTCAACCAACTCAGATGCCGACATACGATAAGGTGCCATAGAAACAGGTCTAGTACCAGGAACTAGATCTATAGAAAACTCCACCTCTCTCTCTGGCGGCAAGTCCGAAATATCCTTTGGAAACACTTCTGGAAAATCACACACAACCGGAAACACCTCAAGTGAAACTTGACTATCCACAGTCAAAGATGCAAACAACCCGAACAACTGAGCTTCCTCCTCCAAAAGTCTCTTCAACTCTTTGGTAGATAAGAAACTCGAGTCTTCGTCTTCCTCAAGAGAAGGAAACCTTACTAGCTTATGATAACAATCAATATGAACCCGATTAAATTGCAACCAATTCATTCCCATAACCACATCTAACCCTTCCAACGGCAAACACACTAAATCCATTTCAAAGTCTTTACCATAAATGGTCAAAGGACAACTCAAACAAACCAAAGAAGTAGTTACTGACCCCATTGCTGGAGTATCAATAACCATCTCACCATCCATCAAAGACAACACAAGATTCAAACACTTCGCGCACTCAGACGAAATAAATGAATGAGTCGCTCCAGTATCAATAATAGCAACTAAAGGTGTACTATTAATAAAACAAGTACCTCTGATCAGACGATCTGCACTTGAAGTCTGAGTCCCTGCCAATGAAAATACCTTCCCACTAGTTAGAGCCTGCTTCGGTTTCTGACCCTTTGTGCTAATATGACCAGGTTCACCACAGTTGAAACACTTCACCACATTCTTCCGCTTACAATCAGCTACGACATGTCCAACACCTCCACAATTAGAACACTTCCTCAAATCTCTCCTGCACTCAAACTGACGATGCCCCAACTCACCACACTTAAAACATCTTGGAGAATTAGACATACCTCCTCCACCTGACCTTCGATCAAAAGTACTCCTTTGCTTACCTTTATCAGCTGGTGTCACATACGGACCACTACGAAACTGTTGCTTCCCTTTTCTGTCACTCACACTCTTGTAGTGAGTAGAACGAGCCTTACTATCCTCTTCATAAATCCTACAACATTCCACCAAATCAGCAAACCTTCTTATCCTCTGATAACCGATTGCCTGCTTAATCTCAGGACACAATCCACTCTCAAACTTCACACACTTAGAAAACTCTGCAGTCGCTTCAGCATAATGAGGATAAAACTGCACAAGCTCCACAAACTTAGCAGTATAATCAACAACAGACATACTACCTTGTTTCAGTTCCAAGAACTCAATTTCCTTCTTTCCCCTAACATTCTCGGGAAAATACTTCCTCAGAAACTCCTGGCTAAACAATTCCCAAGTAACTTCTTCATCCCCAGCTTCCAACACCTGACGAGTACGAACCCACCAGTCATCAGCTTCTTCCTGTAACATGTGAGTTCCTAGTCTCACCTTACTGTCCTCAGCACAATCCATAACTCGGAAAATCCTTTCAATCTCTTTCAACCAAATCTGTGCACCATCAGGATCATGTCTCCCTTTGAAGACAGGCGGTTTGTTCTTCCTGAACTCATCATTACCCGCAGCATTAGGTGCACCCTGCACAGCCCGAGCCATAGCTTGCATAGCAGCAACCAAAGCAGCATCATTCCTACCAGCCATATTCTATTCATTTCCAATAACAGAAACTATGGTTAAACAAACAGCTCATCCAACTACAACGACCAACAAGAACTGACACAAACTGACACAGACTGGCTCTGATACCACTTAATGTAACACCCCCTTCTATACCCCCAAGCTATTAAAGCGATAAATAAAATTCAAAATCTCATCAGAGTATAATTAAACATACACGGCATAGACCGAGGGGTCACATCAATTTGAAACAAACATACAACACCTGCCCCTACAGATATGCAACACTCGCAGGTAGCAAATAAACATAGGAACTTAGTTCCTACTACCTACAATTCAAATACAGAATAAAGCGGAAAATCTGTACTGAATCTCATATATATATATATATCTTGAAAGTTTGTCATACATCAAGTAATACATGTACAATCCAAAAGATACATATTCATAGTACAAAATAATCACAAACGGCCTCCCTAACTACCCGGTGTCACATATCAGAGTCGACCGACAAAAGAATGAAGACGCAATACTTCACAAAAAGACCTCCAGCAACTCTAATCTGCAATGCCTCATAGAGCATTATAAAACAGCAGAAGGGTGAGAAAAACAATTATATTACAGTTGCATATAATTATATATTCACACAGAAATACACAGGTAAAACATTCTCACCACAAATGCACCACAATCAAATACAACACAACACAGTACAATTAATCCATGATTTATGCAAATGCACGGAGACCGACACAACGACTCTATGCACATGCCATGCGGTACCGACTTCCAATATTTCTCATCACTAGTTCACTCAGGAACTCTGCTGGAATCATCGCTCGTTACTGAGGATCACTCAAGTAACACCCCGTCGGGCCTACGATGTTCCCTGTCACTTTAGGTCCTCTTGGTATAAGGCGCACGACGTTTATGGATTGCTTTAGGTCCTCTCGGTATAAGGCGCACAATCCGATCGTTCACACCCCACATGGGCACACGATCGTCTATAACCATCGCTTTAGGTCCTCTTATTTTTAAGGCGCACGATATATCAAATCGCTTTAGGTCCTCTTATTTTTAAGGCGCACGATGTTATAGCAGATTCCCTCTGGAATCAATCCGTCACTCAGGACGTCACAACAATGCATAACATGATGCTTGGCATATAATGACTCATGACATTTAATATGCACACATATACACATCCATAATCATGCATATATCAACAATTACCATACATCGCATTTTCTTGCCGTAAGGCCACCAATCATCATTACAATATGTATTTCATGCAATTTCATCGCTCAACAGCACACAAGTCATACAATATCCACACCAACAGCATATTGCACTTACACACCAAGTTCACACACTTAAACGGCAAAAGTCGACAACAAAACAACACATTTTCTAATTCCCGACATAATTTAATCGGCCAACAATTCTCAAAACCATCATCATAATAAAGTACATTTTTTTAATCTTTCTAACGCATCAAACCACGCCTCAAACCGAACTATAGATCAAAACTTACAAAGAAAACAAATTGGAATAAACTGTCATGTTCGCAGTGCGAAGCTCCTAGCGAGTCCTTCGCTTCTTCATTCGCAGTGCGAATGTCCTAGCGAACAGTGGCAGAATGAAAAATAGCCTAGAAAATTCCCAACGTTCACAGTGCGAACCATCCAGCGAATGCTCGCTACCCCCATTCGCAATGCGAATCCTCCAGCGAACAGTGGCAGAATGAAAAATAATACAACGTTTACAGTGCGAACATCACGCGAACGCTCGCCACTCCATTCGCTGGCCATTCGCAGTGCGAACCTGCAATTTCAGCAAAACCCAGCAGCGCACCAGTTCCTCCAAAAATGATATTTTCTCAACCAAAACATTTCCAAACCAACCTATAACAATTAGAACATAACTCAATCATGGTAACAAGGATCCTACTGCGTTCACACCGATTTTCGACCGTGAAAACATCAATTTCTCATTATATTTCTCATTTCAACCTAGAATCCCAAAACTAGAGAAAGACAATAGCATATGCAAACACATACATACATAATCATACACAAGCATAAGATAATCGAGTTTCACACCCTTACCCGATTTAATCGTGTTCTAGTAAGTCGGTTGATTGATTTCCAAGTTTTCTCAAATTCTCTCTTTTTCTTCTCTTCTCCTCTTTTTTTCTCTTTCTCTTCTTTTTTTCTTACTATTTTTCTCTCTTTCTATTTTCTATTATATTCTAACTTAACAAAATAAATCAAAATGTCCAAAAACCCCTACACTTAAACATCTCGCAAATGTTCCCAAAACGCGATAAAATATATTCACGATGAAAAATAACATATTTTCACATAAAAGTCAGAAATAAAATAATATATAATAAAATAATAAAAAACGACTCAATTAAATAAAAACTGACAAAACTGGGGTGTTACAATCTCAATATCAGACACATGACTATCAAGTTCTTTTTCAGGTTGTGGCTCATCTAAATCATATAGCCAGTTGTGGCGGTTATGCACACTAGTTCGCTCGTGATCAGGCAGTGTAAAATGTGAAACGACTTCATTATTGATTAGGAGTTGAAACAGGGGTGGTCCAAGATTTCTAATAAGTCCTCGGTTAAAACAGAAAGTGATATTCATTGGCCTATATCCGCATAGAGGGTTCACTCGGGAAAGACGTGTTCTAAATCCCATAGCTTCAGCAATTTTTGTTACAAGGCCACCGATCAAAATGGGACCATGATCAGCTTGAGCAATCCTGCGGAGATTATCAAGCATAAAAGTAGCTCCATTTACGGGTCGGGTCTGAAACACACAAAACATAATAAACAGCTCATCTCTAGAGACTAGGGTGTCATTCTCATCTTTTCCAAAAAGGGTGTAGGCTAAAATCATATGAAAGTATCTTATGGCTGGGTTGTGAATTTCAGTGGACACCATAGGGTGCGGATCATGATACGGTCGTCCTGAAATACTACTCCAGAAAAAGTTCAGTTCATCTTCCATTAATAAATCCTCATGTGCCATGGAAAAAACGTCAGGCCCATTGGGGAAATCCCGCAATCTCTTTGATGTTGAAATGACATGTGTACCCAAATAGCCTAAAGGTTATCTTACCCCTATTAAATCCCATACCATGGTTAGGGTCGTAGGACAGTGAGCTTAGAAATTCTAGGGTCAGTCTGTGGTAAGTCAGATGCTTTTTCCTAGCAAAACCTTCCCAACTTATCTGGTTAAACATAAAGTCTACGCTATCTCCTATACCTAAGGCAGTCATGGTGGGTCCATAGGGGAATTTGGTTAGGGCCATGGGTCTAAGAGAGAGGGCTTCATAGCGGTGCCATTGGACAACGTCCTTGAATAGCACAACCATTGTGTCTTCGTTATCCATCTTAACAGTTAGTCGAAAAAGTAAAGCAAATGGAGAAGGAAGAAGGTAGAAAAAGATGAGAATCCTGGAGGCATAAATTGAGATAATCAGTACTGATTTTTAAAATAATTGAAAAATACCGCATCGGTAAGTAAAGTAAATTTTTGACAAAAATAATAAGGCAAAAGTAATACGAAAAATAACGAAGTGAAAACAAAATAAAAGATAAAGATAAAGATAAAAAGAAACAAAGTAATAAATAAAAACAAATTTTGTGGTTTGCCTCCCACTCAGCGCTTCATTTAACGTCGGGAGCTCGACAGTTTATATGAATCGTTAGTTTACGGGGAATGTAGGCATTTCTGCCAGTTTAAGAGCAGTTGAATAATCCCTATTGTCTACGCAGTGATAGTGTTTTAAACGTTGTCCATTTATAATAAACGGTTCACTAGATCTACCTTTTATTTCAACTGTGCCACTTAACAAGACTTTGGTAACCTCAAAGGGACCAGACCATCTAGAACGAAGCTTACCTGAGAAGAATTTGAGTCTAGAGTTAAATAAAAGCACAATATCTCCTATTTCAAATCCTTTCCTTGCTATGCGTCTGTCATGCCAGTTTTTTGTTCTTTTTTTGTATATCCTAGCATTCTCGTAGGCATCTAATCTAAGTTCGTCTAGTTCATGTAAGTCCAAAATTCTCTTTTCGCCCACAGCGGTATAGTTTAGATTAATAGTTTTGATAGCCCAATAGGCTTTATGTTCTATTTCTACCGGCAAGTGACAAGATTTGCCATAGGCTAGTTTAAATGGAGTGGTTCCTATGGGGGTTTTGTAAGTGGTCCTATATGCCCATAAAGCTTCGTGCAGTTTAGAAGACCAATCTTTCCTAGAGGTGGCAACGGTCTTTTCTAGAATTTGTTTAATTTCTCGGTTTGATACCTCTACTTGCCCACTCGTTTGGGGGTGGTAAGGTGTTGCTACACGGTGTTTGACTCCATATTTTGATAGAAGTTTCTCAAAATTTTTTGAAATAAAGTGGGAACCTCCATCACTGATTACCAGTCTCGGAACACCGAACCTAGGAAAAATTATGTTCTTAAAGAGCCTATTCACTACTCGTGCGTCGTTGGTAGGGGCTGCTATAGCTTCGATCCATTTTGAGACGTAGTCGACAGCGACGAGTATGTACTTGTTACCAAAAGAGGACGGAAATGGTCCCATGAAATCTATTCCCCACACGTCAAAGACTTCTACTTCTAGAATGCCCTTTTGAGGCATTTCATCGCGTCTAGAGACGTTGCCAGTGCGTTGACACCGGTCACAATTTATAACCGCGATATGGACATCTTTCCATAGAGTAAGCCAAAAGAGGCCAGCTTGCAAAATCTTAGCACAAGTCTTTGAAGTGCTCGCGTGCCCACCATAGGGGGCCGAATGACAATGAGAAATTATATCTTCTACCTCATCTTCGGGTACACAACGACGGAAAATACCATCGGCGCCCCTCTTGAAGAGAAGTGGTTCGTCCCAGTAATAGTGTTTAAGGTTGTGGAAGAATTTCTTCTTTTGTTGATAGGTTAGATCAGGTGGTAGTACTCCGGTTGCTAAATAGTTGACAAAATCGGCATACCATGGCAGCGTGGTTTTAGTGTAAACAGATTCTACCACTTCATTAGTTTCTGTATCAGTATAAGTTAAAGATTGTTCAATTGTATTACTTTCTAACTGGGCTAAGAGTCTTTCATAAGGGAAATCGTCATTAATAGGTACTAGTTCAGGTTGGATGTTTTCCATTCTCGACAGGTGGTCAACTACTACATTTTCAGTGCCTTTCATGTCTTTGATTTCCAAGTCGAATTCTTGTAGGAGTAGAATCCACCTCAGAAGCCTTGGTTTGGCGTCTTTTTTACTTAATAGGTACCTGATTGCGGCGTTATCGGTATAGATGATTATTTTTGCTTATACTAGGTAGGAACGAAATTTGTCCAAAGCGAACACGACAGCCAAGAGTTCCTTTTCTGTGGTAGCGTAGTTCATTTGTGCATGATCCAAGGTTCTACTGGCGTAGTAGATTGCATGAAGATTTTTATCCTTTCTTTGTCCTAGGACTGTACCTACAGCGTAATCACTCGCGTTGCACATGATTTCGAATGGTTCATTCCAATCTGGGGGTTGCATAATGGGTGCTGATATTAACGCTTGCTTTAGTGTTCGAAATGCGTCTAAGCATTTGTCATCAAAGACGAATTCAGCGTCTTTCATTAATAGCTCAGTCAGGGGTTTTGTTATCTTAGAGAAATCTTTAATGAAACGTCGATAAAAACCGGCGTGTCCTAAAAAACTTCTTATCTCTTTAACGGTTTTCGGCGGCTGGAGATTTTCTATAACTTCGATTTTTGCCTTGTCGACTTCGATTCCTCTGTCGGATACTATATGTCCTAGCACAATCCCTTGTCGGGCCATGAAATGGCATTTTTTCCAATTGAGCACTAGGTTGACACTTACACATCATTCAAGTACCATTTCGAGGTTTGATAGACATCCTTCAAAACTTTCCCTACAGACAGAGAAATCGTCCACAAAGACTTCCATTATACCATCTAAGAAGTCCGAGAAGATGGACATCATGCATCTCTGGAATGTTGCAGGTGCGTTACATAATCCGAAAGGCATTCGCCGGTAGGCAAAGGTACCATAGAGATACGTGAAAGTAGTCTTTTCTTGGTCGTCAGGATGGATAGGAATTTGGAAAAATCCTGAATATCCGTCTAAATAGCAAAAATGAGAGTGTTTGGCCAGACGTTCAAGCATTTGATCTATGAAGGGTAAAGGGAAATGATCCTTACGAGTGACTTTGTTTAGTTTCCTATAGTCGATATACATTCTCCATCTGGTTTGAGTACGTTGTGCCACATATTCGCCTTTTTCATTATTGATGACTGTAGCCCCTCCTTTCTTGGGTACCACGTGAACTGGGCTAACCCATTCACTATCGGATATTGGGTATATGATTCCTGCTTCTAACAGCTTTTGCACTTCTCTCTTAACGACATCACTCTGAATGGGATTGATTCTCCTTTGATGTTCTCTAGAGGTTTTACAGTCTTCCTCAAGCATGATGCGATGCATACAGATAGAGGGACTTATTCCTTTCAAATCTGAGATGTTATAGCCTAAGGCAGTTGGGTACTTTCTCAGGACATGCAATAATTTCTCGGTTTCTATTTGTCCTAAATCTGCGTTAACTATAACTGGTCGTTCAAGTTCTGTATCTAGGAATTCATACCTTAGATCTTTGGGCAGTGTCTTTAGTTCTACAGTTGGTTTCTTTGGGCAAGGCATAGGGTCAGGAGTGAGTGCGAGACATTCACTTAGATTATTATCTTGGTATTCACCACGCCAATTATCATCTTCAAAAATCGGTGGCATCGGAATTCTCAGCACTTCAGAATACGTGTTTTGGTGTTTTTCCATTTCTTTAACGCATTCATCAATAACATCTAGGAAACAACACGAATCTTCTATAGCATATGCTTTGAAGAATTGTGAGAGGATAAATTCTACTTTTTCTTCACCAACCTCGAAAGTCAGTTTTCCTTTTTTTCACATCTATGATGGCTCCGGCGGTGGCTAGGAATGGTCTTCCTAAAATGATAGGGATGTGTGAGTCTTCCTTGATGTCCATAATTATGAAATCTGTAGAAGTATAGAATTGTCCTATACGCACTGGAGCGTTTTCTAGCATTCCTAGAGGAAATTTCACTGATCGATCAGCTAGTTGTACAGACATTCTTATTGGTCTCAGTTCTCCCATGTTGAGCCTTTTACAAATAGATAAGGGCATTAAGCTGATGCTGGCTCCTAAATCGCACAGGGCCTTGTCTATGACAAACTTTGCAATCACACATGGTATAGAAAAACTACCAGGGTCTTTCAGCTTAGGAGGCACGTTGTTTTGGATTATAGCGCTACACTCTGCAGTAAGCATAACGGTTTCAGTATCCTCGAGCTTTTTCTTATTAGATAATATTTCTTTTAAGAACTTAGCATAGGAGGGCATTGTGTGATTGCTTATGTAAAAGGTATTGTGACATTCAATTGTTTTAGAAGTTCAACGAATTTCTTAAATTGCCCTATGTTTTTAGATTTAGCGAATCTTTGGGGATACGGGATAGGTGGTTTATAAGGTGGCGGAGGCATATATGATTCTTCTTTCTCTTCGGCCTCTTTACCATCATCTTCCTTTTCACTTTCCTTTGGTTCGCCTTCCTTTTCAAACTCCTTACTAGGCTTTTGGTACATGGCTGGATTTTCGATCCTTGGGTCAGTGGGTCCTTCTAGTTCCGTTCCACTCCGAAGCGTTATAGCATTTACATGTCCCTTCGGATTAAGTTGAGTTTGTCCTGGAAGGTTACCAGCTGGGGCAGCGGTAACTGCTTGTTGTTGAGCCACTTGTGAGATTTGTGTTTCTAACATTTTGTTGTGAGTGGCTAGAGCGTCAACCTTGTTGGCTAATTGTTTGATTTGCTCATTAGTGTGAACATTCTGGTTAAGGAACTCCTTGTTCTGTTGAGCTTGTGCAGCAATGAAGTTCTCCATCATCATTTCAAGGTTAGACTTTCTAGGAACGTTAGGAACGTTAGCAGCGGGTTTTTGATATCCTGGCGGCACAGCAGGCGCTTGGCCAGGTGCATACAGAGCGTTATTATTCTTATACGAAAAGTTTGGATGGTTCTTCCAGCCATGATTGTAGGTATTTGCATAAGGGTTTCCTTGAGCATAGTTCACTTGATCAGCGGAGACTCCTGCCAAAATTTGACATTCGGGGGCAGCATGTCCAGGTACTCCGCATAATTCGCAGTTGGGAGCTATAGCAGCCATGGTGGCTGCGGGTGTTATGGTCAAGTTGTCTATCTTTTGAGCAAGGGCATCTACCTTAGCATGGACATGATCAAGGATACTAACTTCGTACATTCCACCTTTCGTTTGGGCTTTTTCCACTGGCGTTCTTTCACCTCCCCATTGGTAATGGTTTTGAGCCATACTTTCGATGAGTTGATAAGCTTCGACATAAGGTTTGTCCATAAGTGTACCACCAGCGGCGACATCTATTGTCATTCTTGTATAGTACAAGAGACCATTGTAAAGCGTATGGATGACTAACCAATATTCAAGACCGTGATGCGGACACATCCTCATCATATCTTTGTATCTTTCCCATGCATCGTAAAGAGATTCAGTATCTTTTTGTCAAAATCCATTAATTTGGGCTCTCAGCATAGCTGTTTTGCTTGGTGGGAAATATCGTGCTAAGAATACCTTTTTTAACTCATCCCACGTAGTAACGGAGTTTGATGGCAAGGATTGCAACCAAGCCCAAGCTCTATCTCTTAATGAGAAAGGTAAAAGACGTAGTCTTAGGGCGTCTGGAGTTACACCATTTGCCTTCACTGTGTCTGCGTACTGCACAAACTTGGTCAAATGTTCATTAGGATCGTCCGTAGGATTTCCAGAAAATTGATGTTGTTGTACGGCTGACAACAATGAGGGTTTCAACTCGAAATCGTTTCGGTTGATAGAAGGGGCAGCAATGCTGTTATGTGGTTCTTGCTGAGAAAGGGTAGCATAATACTTAAGAGGACGGTTATGTGGTCCATCAGCCATGTCTTCTTTTGATTCTGACTCAGAGTCAAGTTCTGTTTTAGATTCAGATTCGAATTGAGATTCAGGTTCTGATAAAGGAAAAGGTATTTCATGGTTTAGGCAGTATTCTTCGATTCGTCTTTTTACGCTAAGAAGACGTTCAGGTTCGTCCATCGGTCGTGTGAGGTCTTCGCCTTTCGAGCGAGTACTTGGCATACAACCGACAAATAATGGAAATTTGTTGCCTTAGTCTATACGACGCAACAAATGAATTACACTATTTTGACTAAATCAGTCCCCGCCAACAGCGTCAAAAACTTGGCCGTGACTTTATGAGTCTATCGGGATTACTAACTGTAAGCGCACAGTCTATCGTGTAGTTTTAAAAGATATCAAACCCACAGGGACCGATAATCAAACTAGTGTTATCGGGTTGTTACTATGTTTAGCTAAGGCTGGTGATTTTTAGATTAAGGTGCAACGGAAACTATCATTAAACTAGAATTTAGATTTGATTTAAAAATATAACGAAATATCGGTATGTAATTCATCAATCATCAGGAATCCAATAGATCGTCGGCTTATTAGTCAAAATAGTTTTCAGTAGATAAATATCAATTTAAAAGTCTTTACCTCACACTCTCGTGTTATTGACTCTGACTATACTCCTAAATCTGAATGTCCGCTCTCGCTAGCCCATTTGAGTTTAAAAATACTTTTTGAAAATTAATAAGTCCTAATTGGTTTTAAAGCGCTCTCGCTATATTTAAAACCAATGTCCAGTTTCAGCTATCCGGTTAAAATCTCAAACTCCCGTTTTATTAATCGTAACCTTAGTACTTTCTTACTCTCGTAACAAAAGTTAATTAAAATAAGAAAACAGAACCAAAAAATTAAAGTGTCAAAGTTTACCTACGATCGATCGGACTCCTTTCCGATCGACTTAATTACATACCGACATAATTAATTTAGCCAGACATTTCAACAGACATATGCAAACTTAAACAATAAAACATTAATGCAGACATAATAATTAAACGTAAATGGCAATTATATAAATTGAATAAAAACCTAGAAACAACGAATCTTAAGTACGCGATCCTCCACAAGCCGGCAGGATTCGCTTTGCTCGAACAATAAAAAGTTAAAGTGCAACAAACTATTAAACTAACTAATTAATTCAAGTGCAATAGTTCCCCGGTGTAGGAAACTATTGCTTTGGAAGGTAAAAAAAAAAGGGAAAAGTAATGCAGGGAATGAAAAGCTCTGAACTCAAGAAAAATATCGTAAAACTGGGAATGGTGGAGAAAGGATGAGAGAGCCCGTCTTGTGAAGTAACTGCCTTATTTATAGCCCTTTGAGAGTTGACGTGAAACAAGGAGAGAAAGTCTCAGGCAGGTGCACACAACCGAAAATATTTGAGTGACTGGTTGATCGTGGCTTGTGTTAAGTTGTAACCGTTTGAGAAGCCACGTCATTTGAAATTAAATTGTGAGAAATCTCCTTGTGCCGGTCGTAATGTCCTTGTGCCGGTCGTCATAGCTTAAAGCTTGTGACGGTCGTAATGGCTTGTGTTACGGTCGTGACACTTCCTTAATGCAGAATCTTATTTCTGCTGTCAAAACACCTTCTTTTCTTCTATTTTCTTCTGTTTTCCTCTTCTTTCTTCTTGCTGGTTGACTTAAAGAGAATACCTGAAAATGTGCTTAATACTCGCAAATACAATGTTAACAAACGAAAATAACGCAATAAATCAATGCAATTCAGGGCAAAATATACTATGTAATACCGCATTATCATTAGCACCCAAAACATCTATAGTACTCTATAGGAACCCTTTGAAATATTTACGCTTTTGGTCTGAAAAGGTTTGTTTGAAAAGAGATTGAGGAGATGAGAAGATAAGTGTTTTTTTAGATTTTTGTGTTTGGAGAGACTTGTCACCTCATGCCTACGTACCCACGAAGTGCAATGTAGGATCAAAACCCCGTAGTTTGTGTACAAAGAATGAAATTTGTTTGTTTTGGTTGATTTTTAAATGTAAAGACAAGTCGTCATTTCCAAGCTAATAATTCCGCTTAAAGAGATGAATCATGTCTAAACTTATGAAAAAGTTTTAAAGGAAAATTGCACGAGGGCACAAAAGAGTTTGATGAGTTTGGTGTTTTTTAAAGCCTTTTGAAAAAGGTGTCAATATGCTTATGTAGCTTAGCATTTGTTAAGAAATGAAAAGAAAAGAGTAAAATCACTTGACAAAGTCAAGGTTTGATTATGAAAGAGGTGAGAGTTTGAAAACAAGAAGGTTTTGAAAAAAGGAGAAAGTTTTGAAAATTGAAGAATGGGTGGAGAAGAAGTGACTATCCTAAAGTATAAAGTAAAAGCTAAGGATAAGAATAGCCTAACCACACAAGCAAGCTCCATAGTCTTCGAACAATAATTCCAAAGCAAAGGGAAAAAGTCCTAGTTCTAAGTCCAAGGTTCCAAGAATAACATTGGATGTCCAAGGTCTAGATGCAAAACTCCATGTCTATTGCAAAGGATAGTAACCATAGTCCAAGATTAGAAGCACAAGTTTTTTAGAGGTTTTGACCTTTATTAATGTTTTTGGTCCAAGTGGACAAAGAGAAAAGGCATAAGCATAAACATGTGTCCAACAGACAAAGTGAAAAAGACGGAAGCATAAACATAATATGAGATGATAATAATGGAGCATAAAAGTAAAAGAGAGATAGGGAGCGAGAAGGAAACATAAACAAGATTAATACAATAATATTGTTAGTAAGTTAGTGATTAGTAGTATACACCGATTATTCCGTCTCGCGTCTTGAACTATAATGATTAAACAATGTACTTAGGTCAAGGTTAATGAAAACTTGTTAGAAGATTGATAGAATCAAAGCCTCTACAACAACAAGCTTCAAAGATTTTGAAGCTAATACAAAAGATTAACCATCCTTGGGCTTACACAACCAAAAGGTTTAGCCCAAGAAAGACAAGTTCCGATTCGGAGGGAGGGACAAATGTAGCGCTATGTTAAGCAATCGCCAAGTGACTTATAAAGAAGTCACCCTACTCGAGGCCGGTCAATAGTGCTATTTGTGCTAATGCATGCTAGATGAACGATATGTAAATCGTCATCCAAAAGCAATACCGCATGAAAAGAAAAAGGTAATGATCTAGTCTTGATCAAGAATTCAACAAAGAAATTCTAAGATCCATAAGACTTTCATCGATCCAAATAAAAGAGAAATAGATGAAGAGAAAGCCGAATTAAACCACAAAATTATGTGATCTAAGGCTAAGAACAAAGGGAAAAGGAAGAAAATGGAAAAGGAACCAAAACAATCCCAAAAACAAGCCAAGAATTGCATTCTGACTTAGAGTAATCGGTTACTCTAATTGAGTAATCAATTACTTAGTTCAAAAACGCAGCAACCAAGTGAAAAATACACAGGGTAACCGGTTACTCAAATAGGGTAACCGGTTACTCTGGACCAGAATGCAGAAAAAATAGCAAAATTCAGCATGATCATCTTTCAAACTTTTTTTCAAACACCTTATGATCATGGAACTGAAAGTGTACGAAATTTTTTGTAAAACAACAGTAAAAACCAGCAATTAAACACAATTACAAGATCCAATGGATCAAGTAACAAGGATCACTAAAGATCTACATTCTGGAAGATGAATCAAGAACAATAATGGTGGAAAATGAGATTACCACTCCAAATCTGAGAATTCCTTCAAATTGCTCCAAGATCCAAACTCCAAAGTCTTGATCTACTGAAATTGATGATGAAAAAGTGAATGGATGAAGGTTTAGCTCAAAGTTGAACAAGATTTAATGTGAATTCTTGTTAACTTTCAAAAGAAGAAAATTGAGCTTTGGTGAATTTTGGTGGTTGGGGATAGAATTTGCAAGAGATTTTTTGGCTATCAAAAGCTTGAAGAATGAATGAAATGAGGGTTCTATTTATAAAGTTTAGGCTTGGGAATTTTGGTGGATTGAAATTTGGTTTGGAAATGAAAATTAGGCTTGGAATTTGAATTTGGAGGGAAATTAGCAAAAGAGTGGTGATTAGTGGAGGTACATTGTAGGAATTAATTATGATGATGTAGGGAATTAAAATGAGATGGTTTAGAATATTCCACATGTGATCATTTTGGAAAATTGGTGCCAAAATTGTTGAATTTGAAATTTACTGAACTTTTTCAAATTTCCACGAGGGTAATCGATTACCCTAATTGACTAACCGATTACTCAGTGCAAATTTTGAAAAAAATTCCCTTTTGAGTGCACTGCTGTGGTTCGGCTCGATTCTTTTGCTTGTCAAATAAGGTATGGAAATAAACACATGAACCTTGGAGTCTCTTGAATAATAATCAATCAAAAACTTGGAAACTCTTGATCAGATAATTTTGAATTATTCGCATATCAACTTTGACTTTATCAAATGAAATTCATTCGTGCTGAGGGACCGTTTGATATCCTTGATTCTCTTCCTGAAAAAGTTAGTAAAAGAGAAACAAACACATTTTTGGATTTTGATTAAAGGTTAGTAAACATAAGCAAATGAAGGAAAATAAGAAACACACAGATGCTCGGTGATCCCTGCAAGGCATAAACCCAAAGAAGAAAGGGATAAGGAAACCAAAGTCTGATCTTGTTTGTGGTGAAGATGCAAAATGATATGTGGAATCTTAGGGGTCAAAAATTAGGGTCTTACAGCTGCCCCTATTTAAGTCTCTTCTTTTGGGAGATATGAAGATACTTAAATACAAAAAGCTATATTTTTTAGCCCTAAGATGCCACAAGATATTATGAATGCAAAGGATGAAACACTCTGCGGGGAAGCTTAAAACAAGGGAGTTCGGTGAATTGAGTGAAAAAACGCAAAAAGACACGCTGGGGAACACAAGATATCTCTGGATATCTGTCAAGGTGACAAGGAATATCCATCAATATTTAGAAACAGATGGACAAGACCCTGGAAGACGAGTAGTGACATCCAAGAATGGCATTGGATTGAAACTACGAACGGGACAAAAGGTATGACAAAAGATGTCCAAGAATGGCATTGGACAATAACAGGAAAGTTTCTGGTAAAACAATAGCGTCATCTAAGAATGGCATTGGATGAAGGTGAAAAACACTCTATTGGGGATAATATATCCAAGAATAGCATTGGATGAAAGGAACTACAAAATTCAAGAATGGCAATGAATGGGGCAACAACAAACATTAAAGACATCCAAGAATGGTATTGGACGGAGACAGACTTCCATTTAAAACTTCATTAGGGACATCTAAGAATGGCATTGGATGACAATGGTGAACATCAGAGATATCCAAGAATAGCATTGGACTTGGATGGGGAAAAGGTATCCAAGAACGGCATTGGATAAAGTGAAAAAGAACTTTCAGGAATGGCACTGAAAGTAAAGGTAAATCACTACGTTCAGGAATGGCACTGAAAGATAGTGAGAGAGACATCCAGGAGTGGTACTGAATGCAAAGGAGAAAACTCATCCAGGAATGGCACTGAATGAACAGATAAAACTTTTAGGAATGGCACTGAAAGATATCCAAGGGAATCTGTTGGGGAATTATATAAGAGATGCAAAACTTCCAGGAATAGCACTGGGAGAAACAAGAGGAAAAGAATATATAGGAATGGCACTGGAGATCAAAAGAGACAGACATCCAGGAATGGCACTGGAGTGAAAGAAAATAAAGATCCAGGGATAGCACTGGAATGAAAGAAGACGAAGACCCAGGAATGGCACTGGATGCACAGGGAAACGACAACATTCAGGAATATCATTGAATGTAAAGACAAGTAACTATTTTGGTAGGTGCCAAGTAGGTTGGACTTTGACCACAAGGTAAGATGTTGAAAGCAACAGGACCTCGGGGAAATGCATATGAGCGCGAAACATATTTTGAGCTATGAAATCTTTCTATGTATGATATATGAATGATTTATGTATGCAATGCAGATGATAGGGACAACTGAGATAAACTCTTTTGTGAGGGAAGAATGGAACTTTGATTCCTCAACACAGGGAACACTGCCCACTCTGCTTGGAGAGAAGATGCTAAACACGTCTCTGTCACTTATGAATTACATCGGGCTGATGGTCTTTGGAGGAAAGACATCTTGAGGATTCTTGAAGAAGACTGCCCCAGATTGATTCACTAATGAGGATAAACTGATCATAGCATTAGTTTGATTGCTGCAGAGGACGAATAAACTGATCATGGCTTCAATTCTTGGAATGATTATTGAGAACAAACTGATCATAGCTTCAGCTTGACTATTGCTAGGGATGAATTGATCATGGCTTCAGTTCTTGAGATGACTGTTGAGAAGTATAAACTCAGCATAGGTCTTGAAAGATATCTTCTGGCTAACCAATTCTGATAATAACTTGCACTGAGCAACAAATCTTGAACTGATTCACAACAGGATTTGGGAGTAATGTGCCCCTGACAGGATCACTGACCAAGTTTCTCAACTGTTTGAAAATTCTTGATGAGGAAAGTTTGCCTACAAATAAAATCATCCAAACAAACATGGTAATCTTAATGCAAAGCTCATGCAATTTTGAAATCAAAATCATTTTTGGAATGATATTATTGATGTAAAGCAAATGAATCACTTGTCAAAACACGATAATTTAGACATACAAAGTGAAACAGAAAGCAAAACAAATGATTGGCAATAAACTTAGGAGTCAATTTACGCAACCTTGCTGTAGTATGCTTTCAAAAGAAACCTGGCTTCAATTAGGTCTTTTGAAGGTTGTAACGTGGTCTGGTTCACGGTTTTTGAAACAAAGGATATAGGCTCAATGTTTATTTGTACCCAACCCATTCTTCATGATGATCTTCAGTCCTATGCTCAGTTAATTCAACTTATGCATTCAGGTTCCAAGCAATTTTGGAATTGCAACACTGTTATGATGATGGCTCAAGAGCCAAGGGATTTTTGAGATGGCAGTCACTCTTTCTTGCAACATTTTGTTGTTTTTGATGAGGACCTCAGTCAACTCATTTTTTGTTTGAGGATTTTGGTAACCTCTAGATTTTTCTTTTGTTATCCCTAACTTTTTCCTGAACTGTGTCATTTGAGCTTACAGTCAGCGGGATGCCCCAATTTTTGCCTAAGTCTCCTTCATAGGTTTTGACTTAGCGGGCTTTTCTTTTAATTTTTCCATTCATTTTTTTTTAAAGATAGTGACTGCCTGGCTTAATGATTACAGTGAACCATCATTGGCTTTTGATTTGAAAGACATCTTCGACACTTCTTTAATGTGTATGAAGGAAAGCTTGTGATTGTAATGATTCTCTTGTGTTTAAATACACAGTCAAATTAACTGAGAACTACCCATCCCCAGGTTAAGATTGCGGGTTTTTTCGTACAGAAAGAAACTACAACTTCTAGTCTCAAAAGGGTTGACAAGGGATTAACTTCCTCATTTCTCCAGTGTTTGGGAGTTGAAATAATGTATGTACATCATCAGCCAAGTTTTAATTGAAAGCATACAATCCAGCAATTTCAGGTATTTCATTTTCATTATCCTCCCTCCAATCTTTGCATAAACAAAAGCTTGATAAAGAAATTGAACAGGAGATATATTTTGTTTTGTGAAAAAGAAAGCATAAAGATGCACACATTGGATATAAATGAATTGAATCAAACATTGTAATGCTCATTTCATTGAAATTACCATGAAAGTACAAATAAAGTTCGAAAGCAAACAGTCAATACAATCAAAGAAAAAATGCAAACAGAAAGAAACAAGGCCTAGTGACTAATCAGTAACAAGGATGAGATGTCTTGTCTGAAACACTGGCATTAGGAGATGATCCGTCTAAACTGACTCAAACTTCACTTGGCATGCTCTGGCAAAGGATTGTTGACAACATTGGGATTATCATCAAGAAAAGTCATAATCTTTGAGTTCACCAATTCTTGTACTCTAGCTTTCAATGCATATCAACCTTCCAAGTTATGGCATGCCCCTCCTTGATGGAACTCACAATGAAGATCAGCCCTATAGTCGGCTGGGAGAGGATTTGGAGGAGGAGTTAGAGCCCTCGTTGTAATCAAACCTTTCTTTGCAAGACATGGATATAGCTCAGTGTAGGACATCGGGATAGGATCATAGTTAACCCTATTGCGATTCTGATTTTGTCTAACAGCCTGATGAGGAGCTTGAACTGGTTGAGCATTGACAATAGGAGCAACTGCAGCTACATATTGTTGTTATCTGCGACGAGGTTTACCTTCAACTGAAACACCATGGGTGTCACCATTCTTCTTCTTTTGAAAATTCCCAGCATAATTTTTAGCACCATTAAAGGCTTCAGCAATAGCAATCTTTCCTTTCTTGATACCCTCTTCTAGTCTTTCTCCAATAGTGACTAGGTCAGCAAAACCAGATGATACACTGCCTATCATCTTTTCCCAAAAGAGTGGCTGAAGAGTGTCCATGAACAATCCAGTCAATTCCTTTTCTGCCAAGGGTGGCTCCACTTGAGCAGCTAGCTCTCTCCAGCGCTGAGCATACTCCTTAAAGGATTCTTTTTCTTTCTGAGACATATTCTGCAATTGACGGTGATCAGGTGCCATGTCCAAATTGTACATATACTGCTTTAAGAAAGCATCAGCTAAGTCCTTCCAGCTTTGGATACGGTTCTTCTCAAGTCTCATATACCATTTCAGTGAAGCCCTACTCAAGCTGTCTTGGAAACAGTGAATGAGCAGTTTGTCGTTGTTGGCATAAGCAGCCATCTTACGGCAGTACATCACCAAGTGGCTTCTGGGACAGGTGTGCCCCTTGTATTTCTCAAAATCAGGAATTTTAAATTTGGCAGGCATAACCAAGTCTGAAACCAAGCATATATCCATTACGGCAACACCAAAGACATCATTTCCTTCTATGGCTCTTATCCTTTTGTCTAGAGTTTGCCATTGCTCTCTGACTTCTTCAATTTATTCAGGTTCTCCTTGATTTTCAGATTGTGGACCAGCAGCATGGTACATGAAAGGAGGGTTCTCAGGAATAACTTGAGCAATAGAATGCACAACAGGATGAGGTTCAGTGAACAATGGAGCTGAAGATACTGGTAGTATAGACGGGACAAACACAGGAGTAGTTGCAAAGGGTGGCGAGTAATTCGGAGGTAACCCAAATTCTGGTCAAGTAGAAGCTGGTTGCTGAGTTAGTGGAGGGTCAACATCAGTAGTTGAGATTTCAAAGATCACAGTCCTCTGATGTGGTTCACCTCTAGCAATCAGAACTTGCATCATTTCTGTGAGTCTGGTCATGCTGGCCTTCAACTCATCAATTTCCATTCTGACTTCGGCATTGTGTTGTTCTTGGTTTTCCATTTTCAATCTGACAGCAGCTCTAGTTCTGTAGTTGTGTTGAGGAAACAGCTTGACGGTGAACAGATAACTGAAGAAAGAGACAGTTAAAATGAGTTTCTGAGGCGACTAGGAAGAATGCAGATGTATGCTCATGGATGCAAGAGTGCATGGATGCAACAACCACAAACAAGATCACTCGAAGTACACAGGTTTAAAGGTTCAAGTCACGAGCATGAAGCCAAGGGTAAGAACCAATCCCATAAAAGGTGCGTACTAAGGTTTTGTCTTCATTGTACCTGCAGAAAACAGCGGTTCTAACACAGAGTGCCCAGGGTCCACAATCCACTATCAGACACACCAGCGCACCGATTACTCGGAGGTTAATAGTTATCCTTAAGAGAATCTAACTTGAGTATGGCATCGCGTAACAGCTAAATCGGATTTGCATCCTCATAGATTCCGCGCCACGATCCTAAAAAGGCTAAGATGGGTTAAGGGTTACTACGGTCCTCAGTGTTATAGGCTTCTATGGAAAAAGTAATGCCTTCAATGATCGCTCGATCAACATCAGTAATTCCAAAGAGGCAACCACCGAGTGGATAGATTCTCAAGTTCTGCTTTTTTGGGATTCGACTCCCTAAAAGCTCCCTTGACTATACCATCTTCCTATCTCAGAGTACACTCTGGTCCGGGTATAGGACCTATCTCACACACACAGAGGAACTCCCAAACAGAATAAACAAGTAACAAGTAAATCAAACAAAAAGCAGTAAATAAATTAAAGTAGGCTAAACCCCTCAAGGGAGTTTGACATCCCCAGCAGAGTCGCCACTTTTCTGTAGCGGCAAAATCATGACTGTAAGCTATTGATTAACTTAACTCGAAAAGCAAGAGTCGCCACCGCACTTTTATTTTATCCAAAAAGGAAAGGAAAAAGAGAGAACAAAACCTACACAAGCTCTAAAACAAGAACAAGTGCACAGAGAATGGGTAAGGGGGGTTGGTTACGTTAAGGGAAGGTGTTAGCACCCAAAACGTCTATAGTACTCTATAGGAACCCTTTGAAATATTTACGCTTTTGGTCTGAAAAGGTTTGTTTGAAAAGAGATTGAGGAGATGAGAAGATAAGTGTTTTTTTTAGATTTTTGTGTTTGGAGAGACTTGTCACCTCATGCCTACGTACCCACGAAGTGCAATGTAGGATCAAAACCCCGTAGTTTGTGTACAAAGAATGAAATTTGTTTGTTTTGGTTGATTTTTAAATGTAAAGACAAGTCGTCATTTCCAAGCTAATAATTCCGCTTAAAGAGATGAATCATGTCTAAACTTATGAAAAAGTTTTAAAGGAAAATTGCACGAGGGCACAAAAGAGTTTGATGAGTTTGGTGTTTTTTAAAGCCTTTTGAAAAAGGTGTCAATATGCTTATGTAGCTTAGCATTTGTTAAGAAATGAAAAGAAAAGAGTAAAATCACTTGACAAAGTCAAGGTTTGATTATGAAAGAGGTGAGAGTTTGAAAACAAGAAGGTTTTGAAAAAAGGAGAAAGTTTTGAAAATTGAAGAATGGGTGGAGAAGAAGTGACTATCCTAAAGTATAAAGTAAAAGCTAAGGATAAGAATAGCCTAACCACACAAGCAAGCTCCATAGTCTTCGAACCATAATTCCAAAGCAAAGGGAAAAGGTCCTAATTCTAAGCCCAAGGTTCCAAGAATAGCATTGGATGTCCAAGGTCTAGGTGCAAAACTCCATGTCCATTGCAAAGGATAGTAACCATAGTCCAAGATTAGAAGCGCAAGTTTTTTAGAGGTTTTGGCCTTTATTAATGTTTTTGGTCCAAGTGGACAAAGAGAAAAGGCATAAGCATAACCATGTATCCAACGGACAAAGTGAAAATGACGGAAGCATAAACATAATATGAGATGATAATAATGGAGCATAAAAGTAAAAGAGAGATAGGGAGCGAGAAGGAAACATAAACAAGATTAATACAATAATATTGTTAGTAAGTTAGTGATTAGTAGTATACACCGATTATTCTGTCTCGCGTCTTAAACTATAATGATTAAACAATGTACTTAGGTCAAGGTTAATGAAGACTTGTTAGAAGATTGATAGAATCAAAGCCTCTACAACAACAAGCTTCAAAGATTTTGAACCTAATACAAAATATTAACCATCCTTGGGCTTACACAACCAAAAGGTTTGGGCCACGAAAGATCAAGTTTCGATTCGGAGGGAGGGACAAATTTAGCGCTATGTTAAGCAATCGCCAAGTGACTTATGAGGCCGGTCAATAGTGTTATTTGTGCTAATTGTAACACCCCCAATCTATCCCCCAATTAATTAAAGCGATAACAAAACATCAGAGTAAAATTAAAACATTCATGGCATAGACGGAGGCGTCACATCAATTGAAACGAAATACAATAACTTGTCATATAGATATGCAACAATCAGGTAGCACATAACAGAGGAACTCAGTTCCTAACACCCACAATTCAGATACAGAATAAAAGTGAAAAATCTGCAACTGAATCTCATATATATATAACATAAAAAGTTTATCTGTCATATACAGAGTCATACAGGTACAATCCAAAAAGATATATATACATATACAAATAATCATATAACGATCTCCCCGACTACCCGGTGCTACATATCAGAGCCGACCGACAAAAGAATGAAGACCTAAGCTTCATAAAAGACCTCCAGCATCTAACCTGCAATGCCTCGTAGAGCATTCAAAACAGCAGAAGGGTGAGAAACACAATTATAATATAGTTGCATACAATTATATAATAACGCAAAATATACATGTAAAACATTCTCACCACAACTTACACCATAATTCAAATACAAAACAACACAATTCATATCTCATACATCCAACACAAAGGCATAGCAATCATGCTCAATACATTTATCACCAACATATATATATATATATATATATATATACAATTCATATCTCATACATCCAACACAAAGGCATAGCAATCATGCTCAATACATTTATCACCAACATATATATATATATATATATATATATATATATATATATATATATATATATCAACTCATCCATTCCATTCACAATTCCACACATAATCAATCCATTCATGATTTATGCAAATGCACAGAGACCGACACAACGACTCTATGCAATGCAATGCGGTACCATTCCATCAATCATCTCATCATTAATTCTCTCAGGAATTATTGGAATCATCGCTTGTTACTTAGTGTAACTCCCCGTCGGGAAAACGATGTTCCCCATCGCTTTAGGCCCTCTTGATATAAGGCTCACGACGTTTATGGATCGCTTTAGGTCCTCTTGGTATAAGGCTCACGGTCCGATTGCTTTAGGTCCTCTTTGTATAAGGCTCACGATCGTCTATAACGTCGCTTTAGGTCCTCTTTGTATAAGGCTCACGACCGTTATAGCAGATTCCCTCTGGAATCGTTTCGTTGCTCACACCCACTAGGGCACACGACATCACAAGAATGCATATCATGATGTTTGGCATACAATGACTCATGACAATCAAATGCACACACATATACACCCATAATCATGCATATACAACCAAACACAACACAATGTATTTACTTGCCCTTAGGCCACAAACCATCATCATGACATTTCATCACATGCATTCACATCATACAACAGTACACAAGTCATACGATAGATATCAAAAGCATATTGCATGATAACACATCAATCGCATACAGTTAAGACGGCAAAAGTCGGCAAAACGATACATTTCCAAATTCCCGACATAATTAAATCGGCCACTAATCTCAAAACCATTTTAATAAGAAAGAACATTTCAATAGCTTTCTAACGGTACCAAGAACGTCCCGATCCGAGTTACGGATCAAAAGTTACAGATTTTGAAAATAGTTTTAATTTTGAAGTTCTAGGTCGCGCTAAGCGGGCTCCGCCCCGGGCTGAGCGCGCTGCTCTCGGGTTGGAAAGGTTGAAAATTTTGTAGACTGTGCTAAGCGGGTATGACCGCGCTAAGCGGGCTCTGCGTTATGCAGAAAAATTCCCCTTCGTATCAGAACTTCCAAACCCTCATTTTCCACCCTCAAATCATACCAAACCAGCAAGTAAGGGTTTATGATCATGATTCAATCATAGTTTAACCAACAAACATCAAAACACATAATTTCCAACAATTCCACAAAGTTTCTACACAAAACCTAACATTTTCCAAAAACCCATTTCCATCCCAATCAATTCCACAACAAAACAAGTATCAACGATTGTTCATAAACACAATGTGATCATACAACGCAATTTATATCGATTTCCGACTGTGAAAACATCGATTTCTATTCGTTTCTCTCATTCTGACCTATAATTGAAAAACTAGTAAAACTTCCAACACACACATACATAATCATACACAAACATAGAATAACCGAGTTTCGCACCCTTACCCGATTAATTGTGTTAGGAAGTGTCGGTTGAATCGATCTCTCAAACTTCAAGTTTTTCCTCTTTTTCTTCTTCGCACTCTCTTTTCCTTCTTTTCTTTCTTCCCTTCCTATTTTCTCTCTTTTTCTCTCTATGTTTCTATTTAAATGAAAAAACATAACATCTACCCAAGCAAAAGACCAAAATACCCCTACACTCAATTTTCTCGCAAACGTTCCCAAAACGCGATAAAACATAATAACGATGAAAAATAATATATTGCCAAATAAAAGTCAAGAATAAAATAATATAAATACCAAAAATAATTAAATCGACTCGATTAAATAAATCTAACAAAAACTGGGGCGTTACAACTCTCCCTTCTTAGAAATTTTCGTCCTCGAAAATATAACTGAGACGAACGACTCCGGATACGAATCTCGCATCCGACTAACCAACTAACATGCCAACACTAGGCACACTACGAATAACACAAACTGACAAACCACCTTGCCCAAGAACACAAATGTCGCACCACAAACAATCGATTACCCTAATTGAGTAACCGATTACGTAGTGCAAAGTTTGAAAAAATGCCCTTTTGAGTGCACTGCTGTGGTTCGGCTCGATTCTTTTGCTTGTCAAAGAAGGCCTAGAAATAAACACATGAACCTTGGAGTCTCTTGAATAATAATCAATCAAAAACTTGGAAACTCCTGATCAGATAATTTTGAATTGTTCGCAGATCAACTTTGACTTTATCAGATGAAATTCATTCGAGCTGACGGACTGTTTGATATCCTTGATTCTCTTCCTGAAAAAGTTAGTAAAAGAGAAACAAACATATTTTTGGATTTTGATTAAAGGTTAGTAAACATAAGCAAATGAAGGAAAATAAGAAACACAGAGATGCTCGGTGATCCCTGCAAGGCATAAACCCAAAGAAGAAAGGGATAAGGAAACCAAAGCATGATCTTGTTTGTGGTGAAGATGCAAAATGATATGTGAATGATATATGGAATATTAGGGGTCAAAAATTAGGATCTTACAGTATGGGTGAGGGAATTTTCCCTTGCTTCGTCGGGCGAACACCAGGCGAGTAGGAGCTGTGTGTTTTGTTTTCTTTTCTTTCATGATGCCTTGTGTCTTGTTGTCCGTATGCATTGAGTAATTGATGTGTTGTATTTTGATGACTATAACATGATGATTTACAATGTAATGTGAAGAATTGTGACACATAATAATGATGTAATACTATGATGTTTTTGTGAGTTTTTATGAATGATGATGCAACTTTGACGATTCGGTGATGATGATTGATTATGACGTTTTGCATCATGCATTCATAGCATATTAGGACTTCGGTCCAGTGTTGATGATAGAACTTCGGTCCAATGTTAGCATCAATCCCATTCGGTTCTTGTGTAGAATCGATCCTATTGGTGGGGATCTTTGGAGGGTGATGGCCCAATGTCCATCAAAATGATGATTTTGGTACCACATGCATGAGTCTATGTTGTTGCATTTCATGCTATGTGGCATTGCATATTGTGAATAAATGATGTTATTGATGACGTGATTTTAAACGATGTACGACAATGATGACTTGATGATGATTATGTTGTTTGATGAGGTTATGACTATGCTTATGAACTATTGATGTTGATGTATTTGTATATCTTATCTTTATATCTTGTATAATGAATTGTGATTACTCACCCTTCCTGTTTGAATGTTGCCTCCACGTGGGTAACATGCAGGTGATCAGGATTAGCTCTCTTGGTGCGTGAAGAATTATTATTGAAGAATTTTGGTTATTTCCTTTGTTTAAAGGGTCTTACTCTGATATGTAACATCGGGTCGGGACGTTTGGGTCGAACCATTATGTTCTTTTTGTTGACATCATGATACTATGAGTTTTCTTGTTCCGAGACTTTTTTAGTTATAATCTATGTTGAAGTTTTGATTCTCCGCTGCGTAGTATTTTAGATGAATTTATGATGACAGAACCCGTGTTACGGAGTAAGATGTTAATAGGAGGTTTAATGACGAAATGTGGTACCCTTATGGTGATGTACTCTGATATAATTGTTTATAATTATCGTGAATGTTCTTTGGGGTAGAAGGGTGTTACATTAGTGGTATCAGAGCAGGTCGGTCTGTCTGGCCAGGTTTCATATGATGTCAGTCCCTATCAATCGGCGAGTGTGTGTACATTGTCGATGAATTGTTTCTTCTAACATTATTGATGATGTGCAGAATGGCTGGAAGAAACGATCATACTTTTGCTAAAACGTTGGAATTGCTTGCTCAAGCAATGGCTCAGAATACACATAACAATCAGAATGATGGAGCTCCTGATGAGTTTCGTGCTTTGGGGAAGTTCTAGAGGAATAATCCGCCAACTTTCATGGGCACTCATGATCCAGAGGGAGCACAGAAGTGGCTCAAGGTGATTGAGAAGATCTTCTGAGTGATGGCGTGTACTGACGCTCAACAGGTACAGTTTGGTACTCATATAATGTCATAAGAAACTGAGTATTAGTGGAATAATACACACAGAGATTGGAGGATTTTGGTACTAAGATAACATGGACTGTATTCAAGAGAGAATTTTTGGGAAAGTATTTTCCTGAAGATGTTCGCGGTAAGAAGGAGGTAGAATTCCTTGAATTGAAGCAAGGAAACACGACGATGGCAGAGTATGCTGCAGAATTTGAGGCGCTAGTGATGTTTTGTCTGCATTACAACCGTGTTGATGCTGAGGTTTCTAAATGTCTCAAGTTTGAGAATGGGCTGAGGCCAGAGATCAAACAGGGTATTGGATACCAACAGATTTGCAGGTATGCTGAATTGATGGTTAAGAGTAGGATATATGATGAAGATAGTCGAGCTCGAGCTGCTCACTACAAGCATCTTAGTGAGAAGAAGGAGAAGGGACAGTTTAAAGGAAAGCCTTATGTAACACCCTTTTCTACCGACAAACATTTGCAAATAAATACAATAATTATATCAGATTACATCACTCAAGAGTGTCACATTTTGTCATGAAACATCAAAATTCAACCTGCTCCATAACACAGGTTTTATCATCATAAATTCACTTAAACATCACGCAGCGAAAGTCAAAACTCATTACAATTATAATTCCAAAACGTCTAAGACAAAATGCATAACATCATAATGGCAACAAAAGAAATGATACAAAATCGCTTGACTCAAACGTCCCAACCTGATGTTACATATCAGAGCAAGACCCTCTAATCGACGGAAACCAAATACTTCAAAGGCTAAGTCATCAAGCACCAAGAGAGCTAATCCTGATCATCTGCATGTTATCCACGTGGAGGCAACACTCAAACAGACAGGGTGAGTAATCACGAATCAATATATAAGATATAGGCAAAAGATAAAGTGGCAACCCATAACATCACTAACTCATTCACAATTGTCATCTACGCATCAAATAATCAATAGAATGCAATGTCACACAGTATGAAAATGCAACTTCCTAGACTCATGCATGTGGTACCTGTAACACCCTTTTCTACCCCACAAATATCGCAGCGGAATTAAACATAAAATCATAGAAAAATCAGAATCACCTTAAAGGGTGCACATTCCTCAATAAATTCAAATAAACAAAATTACTCCGTAAACAACGGGTTTCCCTCAAAATAACTCAAAATGCCTTCAAAGGGCAGCAGAACCACCATAACCATAGAAATCCCACAAAAAGGGTTTATTAAAACAAAACATAGTCATCAAATAATCAATAAAATAACAGCCAAATAAAACTCAACATGGTTCGACTCAACGACCCAACTCAATGTTACACTATCAGAGCAAGACCCTCTACATCGACCAAAATGCAAATAACTTCAAAAGTCCTCAAAATGCATCCACAGCTAATCCTGATCACCTGCACATTACCCACGTGGAGGCAACATTCAAACAGGCAGGGTGAGTAATACAATTCATTATAATCAATATAAAATAAGATATGCATAAAAATGGCGTCATCATCATATGCAACATCATCAGAGTCATCACAATGCAAACATCAAAACACGTCATCATAAGTCACACAAATGCCACGTAAATGCAATGCACAACAGGACTCATGCATGTGGTACCAATCGTCACAATCGATGGACACTTAGGCCATCACCCTCCAAAGATCCCCGTCAAATAGGATCGGTTCCACACAAGAACCGGAGCACATCATAAACCACTTCACATCCACACAATGGGATGGAAGCCACAAATAGACCGAAGTCTAACATCATCACTGGACCGAGGTCCTAACATCATCACCAGAATATGCTATGAATGCATGATACACAACGTCATTAATCATCATCATCAAAATATCATTATGTGCATCATCATTCACCAAAACATCATGTTAATCATGCCATCGTATATTCATTAAAACATCACAAATCATCATCTCAATATCATCAATAACATCATAGTAAATCACCAAAAAAATCACAGCGTCAAACATCAAAACATCACAGCATCATGAAACAAATTTCACGAACAGCTGACGCTCGCTGCTGAGTTCGTTGTGCGAACACATTCGTTGGGACCTTCGCTTTGCGAAGCTGGCACTGAAGCCCTAATCCCATACAAAACCCATAAAATTCCCCATTCTGCCTCTCCTCGCTCCTCTGTTCGCTGTGCAAAGCCCTTCGCGGGGACATTCGCTTTGCAAGCCCCAAAAGTCACTTTCCAGGATTCATCTCAATATCATTACACAATTTATCGTGCATTCGCTGCGCTGCTCGCTTTGTGAGTCTGGGCAAACATTCGCCTTGTGAATGATTTGTTCTCTTTGCGAACTAGCGATTCCTGCAATCGCTGCTACGCACCAGTAGTATCCCAGCCCCAAAACCTTTACGATTCCAACCTCAAATTCACCCCAAAACACTCCCAAGACAGTCCTGAAACATCAAGGTAATCAAAGGCATAAAACCTATGACTATTAGGTCAGTTAATTTCACTATTTTAACTCAAAATACCTAAACCTTCACAAATTCTCAAGATTCCCATAAACCCCATAAATCCTTTTCTCATACAAGATCCCACATATCATCAAAGAAGGTTTTTGCCTCGAAGGCTTATTTTTACCCAAATCAATTCAACCCTTAATAATCCATCATTGATCCTCAGAAATACCTCTAAATCGTCAATAACTCATAAACCCTTCAAAAACCCCAAAAACCTCAAAATCCACTTTAAACACGTCACTTCCTATATTGAAAACAATGAAAGGCAATACTCCTCATACCTTAGATTGTCGTTCCGGAGTTTTCTCTACTGATTCTTTGGAAGCCTTCACGAATCCTCGCCCTTTTCCTTTTCCTCAGAGCTCTGCACTTTCTCCTTATTTTCACGGTCTAACAGAATGAAACATATTCTTCCCAATTCCTTTTTGTTAAACCCTTGGCTTCCAAAATGGGCTTTCCCCATAACACCCTTACTAATCCTCCTCAAAAGTCCATCTTACCCTTAATTCCTCTAATATTATTTAAATTAATAATAATACTAATATATTCATATTATATACTATTATTTAATTAAATAACCGGAACTCCACGAAAATGCCAACGTCAACACAAACCACCAAAATTCACCAAAAATTCATAAATATTATATTTAAATAAATTAAATAAATATTCTAATAAATTTGGGGTGTTACAACTCTCCCCCACTTAAAGAATTTTCGCCCTCGAAAATTACTTCAAAGAAATAGAGTCGGATACGACTCCCTCATCTGATCTTCGCGTTCCCAAGTCCAACTTTCGCCAGCTGGTCCGCCCCACAACACCTTCACCAAAGTTATGCCTTTACCCCGCAGTTGCTTCATCTCTCGACCATCAATCCGCACCGATAAAGCTTCCACTGTCAGATTATCCCTCACTTGTACATCATCCATCTGAATCACATGCGACGAATCTGGAATGTACTTCCTCAACTGAGACACATGGAACACGTCATGCAAATTCGCAAGTAACGACGGTAAAGCAATTCGATAGGCTACCTCTCCTATCCTCTGCTAGATTTGGTATGGACCAACAAAACATGGAGTGAGCTTTCTAGACTTCAAAGCTCGACCCACACCAGTCACTGACGTCACCCTAAAAAACATGTGATCTCCCTCTTGGAATTCAAGTGTCTTCCTCCTCTTATCATGTTAGCTCTTCTGGCGACTCTGCGACGCTCTCATCCTTTCTTGGATCATCTTAATCTTTTCGGTCGTCTCTTGCACAATCTCAGGTCCGAGTACATCACTCTCGCCTGACTCATACCAACACAAAGGAGTCCTACACCTTCTCCCATACAAAGCTTCATAGGGCGTCATTCCAATACTAACATGAAAACTGTTATTGTACATGAAATCAATCAATGGTAAATGGCTATCCCAAGATCCTCCTTGATCCAACACACAAGCTCTCAGCAAATTCTCTAAGGATTGGATAGCCCTTTCTGTCTGACCGTCCGTCTGCGAATGGTAGGCAGAACTCATCCTCAACTTAGTACCCAACGCATCTTGCAAACTCTTCCAAAACCTCGATGTAAATCTCGGATCTCTATCCGACACAATACTCGAAGGTATCCCATGCAACTTCACAATCTCCTCAATGTACATCTCGTCTAACTTCTGCATAGAATGATTAATCTTCATCGGAAAGAAATGAGCCGATTTAGTTAATCTATCCACAATCACCCAAATGGAATCATTTCCCTTAGCAGTCTTCGGCAATCCCACCACAAAATCCATGGAAATACTATCCCACTTCCATTCTAGAATTCTCAACGGCTGCATCATACCTAAAGGCTTCTGATGCTCAATCTTCGACTTCTGACAATTCAAACACGCATAGACAAACTCCGCAACATCCTTCTTCATACCTAGCCACCAAAATAACTTCTTCAAATCCTGGTACATCTTCGTAGCACCGGGATGAATACTCAACCTACTTCGGTGTCCTTCTTCAAGTATGCTCTTCTTAATATCTTGGACATCTGGAACACATACCCTGTCTCTGAACATCATCACACCATTCTCGTCAATTCGGAATTCTCCTCCGTTACCTTGGTTGATCAAAGTCAACTGGTCCACTAACTTCAAGTCAGATTGTTGTCTCTCTCTAATCTCTTCCAGAATGCCACTAGTCAACTTCAACATTCCCCACTTCACACTGTCAGGAGTCTCTTCACATACCAAACTCAAATCTCTGAATTGCTCAATTAATTCCAATTCCTTCACCATAAGCATCGACATATGCAATGACTTCCTGCTCAATGCATTTGCCACTACATTTGCTTTGCCCAAATGATAACTTAAATCAAAATCGAAATCCTTCAACAGTTCTAACCACCTTCTCTGCCTCATATTCAATTATTTCTGATCACTTTAAACTTAGAGCCAAACAGATAATGTCTCCAAATCTTCAGCACAAACACCACGGCGGGCAATTCCAAGTCATGTGTAGGATAATTCCTCTCATGAACTCGCAATTGTCTCGAAGCATAGGTAACAAATTTTCCATTCTGCATCAATACTCCACCAAGACCCATCTTCGACGCATCACAATACACCACAAAAGATTCGCTCGGATTAGGCAAAATCAACACTGGAGCGGTCGTTAACTTCTTCTTCAATTCCACAAAACTCTCTTCGCAAGCTACATCCCACACAAAAGCTTGACTATTTCGAGTCAACTGAGTCAAAGGTAATGCCAACTTAGAAAAGCCCTCGATAAATTTGCGATAATAACCCGCCAATCCCAGAAAACTTCGTATCTCAGTAGCAGACTTCGGAGTGTCCCACTGTAACACAACATCAATATTGGAAGGATCTACAGCAATTCCACCACTCAAAATCACATGGCCAAGGAAACTCACTTCCTTCAACCAGAATTCATACTTTGACAACTTCACATATAACTTCTTCTCTTTCAACACTTGCAACACGTTTCTCAAATGCTCAGCATGCTATGCTTCAGACTTAGAATATATCAGGATATCATCAATGAAAACCACCACAAATCGATCCAAATACTCATGAAAAATCCGATTCATATACTCCATGAACACACCAGGTGCATTGGACACACCAAACGGTATCACAGTGTATTCATAATGACCATACCTCATTCTGAAAGCTGTCTTTGGAATGTCATCAGGCTTAACACGAATCTGATGATAACCAGACCTCAAATCAATATTACTAAACACACAAGCACCTACTAACTGATCCATCAAGTCGTCGATTCTCAAAAGTGGATATTTATTCTTGATAGTCACTTTATTCAACTATAATCAACACACAACCTCATACTTCCGTCCTTCTTCTTCACTAACAGCACATGAGCACCCCACAGAGAAACACTTGGTCGAACAAACCTCTTCTCAAGCAATTCTTCCAATTGTTTCTTCAATTCACTTAACTCAGAAGCTGACATCCGATAAGGAGCCATCGACACTGGACTCGTACCTGGTATTAAGTCCACCGTAAACTCTACTTCTCGTTCTGGAGGCAAATCACTGATGTCATCTGGAAACACATATGGAAATTCACATACAACGGGTAAGTCAACACTTGCAGCTTCACGATCAATCTGCAACAATGCAAACACCAAGGCTTCATCTTCCATCAGTTCATCCACTTGCTTCGCAGACAAGAACATCAACTCTCCACTATCACCAAACTCAGGAAACTCCACAGTCTTCGTATAACAATTGATATGAACATGGTTGAACTCCAACCAGTTTATTCCAAGGATTACATCGATTTGGTGCAAGGGTAAACACACCAAATCCATCACAAAACTCTTCCCAAAAATCGTCAAAGGACATCTCAAACACACAAAAGTAGTAATAACATAACCATTAGCAGAAGTCTCTATTAGCATACTACCATTCATATTAGACAACTTCAAACACAATCTATTAGCACATTCAAGCGAGATAAAAGAATGAGTAGCACCAGTATCAATCATAGCAACCAACTCAACATCATTAATAAAATAAATACCTCGAATCAGGTTGTCCTTCTCTAACACTTCTGCACCACTCAAAGCAAACACTCTGCCACTGGTCTGAGTAGCAGTAGCTGTCTTCTTCGGTTTTTGACACTTGGTACTGATGTGACCCTTCTCACCACAATTGAAACAAGTTGGACCCTCATCCTTGCAATCAGTAGCTCTATAACCCTTCTTACCACACCTGTAGCACCTCAACACACTATTAGTACATACATCAGCACGGTGACCTTGCTCGCCACACCTATAACACTTCCCAGAAGCAGGAGCTTCACCCCCACTTGTCTTTTTCCCCTCTAAAGCCTTCTGCTTCCCTTTGTCAGCTGAAGTTATATAAGGCTTCCCCCTATACTGCCCTTTCTTCTCACTCAACTGCTTGTAGTGAACAGATCGAGCTCGGCTATCCTCATCGTAGATTCTGCTCTTGTCCACCAACTCAGCATACCTGCGGATCTGTTGATACCCAATACCCTGCTTAATCTCTGGTCTCAGCCCATTCTCGAACTTGAGGCACTTGGACATCTCAGCATCAGCACGGTTGTAGTGAGGACAGAACTTCACCAGCTTCTCGAACTTCGCAGCATACTCTGCAACAGTCATGTCTCCTTGCTTTAGCTCAAGGAATTCCACCTCTCTTACCACGAGCATCCTCTGGATAATACTTTCCCAGAAATTCCTACTTGAATACAGCCCAGGTTATCACAATGCCAACATCTTCCAGTCTCTGATGGGTGTTATCCCACCAATCCTCAGCCTCTTCCGACAACATATGAGTTCCAAATTGAACTTGATGTGCATCAGTACATCCCATTCCTCGAAAAATCATCTTGATCGCCTTCAGCCACTTGTGTGCACTTGCTGGATCGTGAGTACCCTCAAACTCTGGCAGATTGTTCCTCTTGAACTCCCCCAAAGCACGAAACTCATATGGGACTCCACAATTCGGATTGAGTTGCGCCACCACATTAGCAACTGATTCCAAAGCATCAGCAATAACACGATTATTTCTTCCAGCCATTCTGCACACCACCAATATGGTTAGAAGAACTAAAACATAGATAGTGTACACACACTTGTCGACTGACTGGGGACTGACATCAAGTAAAAACCTGGCCGAACGGACCGACCTGCTCTGATACCACTAATGTAACACCCTTTACTACCGCACAAATATCGCAGCAGAATTTAACATAAAATCATAGTAAAATAAGAATCACCTTAAAGGGTGCACATTCCTCAATAAATTCAAATCAACAAAATTACTCCGTAAACAACGGGTTTCCCTCAAAATAACTCAAAATGCCTTCAAAGGGCAGCAGAACCACCATAACCACAAAAATCCCACAAAAAGGGTTTATTAAAACAAACCATAGTCATCAAATAATCAATAAAATAACAGCCAAATAAAACTCAACATGGTTCGACTCAACGACCCAACTCGATGCTACACTATCAGAGCAAGACCCTCTACATCGACCAAAATTCAAATAACTTCAAAAGTCCTCAAAATGCGTCCACAGCTAATCCTGATCACCTGCACGTTACCCACGTGGAGGCAAAATTCAAACAGGCAGGGTGAGTAATATAATTCATTATAATCAATATAAAATAAGATATGCATAAAAATGGCGCCATCATCATATACAACATAATTAGAGTCATCACAATGCAAACATCAAAACACGTCATCAGAAGTCACACAAATGCCACGTAAATGCAATGCACAACAGGACTCTTGCATGTGGTACCAATCATCACAATCGATGGACACTTAGGCCATCACCCTCCAAAGATCCCCGTCAAATAGGATCGGTTCCACACAAGAACCGGAGCACATCATAAACCACTTCACATCCACACAATGGGATGGAAGCCACAAATAGACCGAAGTCTAACATCATCACTGGACCGAGGTCCTAACATCATCACCAGAATATGCTATGAATGCATGATACACAACGTCATTAATCATCATCATCAAAATATCATTATGTGCATCATCATTCACCAAAACATCATGTTAATCATGCCATCGTATATTCATTAAAACATCACAAATCATCATCTCAATATCATCAATAACATCATAGTAAATCACCAAAAAAATCACAGCGTCAAACATCAAAACATCACAGCATCATGAAACAAATTTCACGAACAGCTGACGCTCGCTGCTGAGTTCGTTGTGCGAACACATTCGTTGGGACCTTCGCTTTGCGAAGCTGGCACTGAAGCCCTAATCCCATACAAAACCCATAAAATTCCCCATTCTGCCTCTCCTCGCTCCTCTGTTCGCTGTGCAAAGCCCTTCGCGGGGACATTCGCTTTGCAAGCCCCAAAAGTCACTTTCCAGGATTCATCTCAATATCATTACACAATTTATCGTGCATTCGCTGCGCTGCTCGCTTTGTGAGTCTGGGCAAACATTCGCCTTGTGAATGATTTGTTCTCTTTGCGAACTAGCGATTCCTGCAATCGCTGCTACGCACCAGTAGTATCCCAGCCCCAAAACCTTTACGATTCCAACCTCAAATTCACCCCAAAACACTCCCAAGACAGTCCTGAAACATCAAGGTAATCAAAGGCATAAAACCTATGACTATTAGGTCAGTTAATTTCACTATTTTAACTCAAAATACCTAAACCTTCACAAATTCTCAAGATTCCCATAAACCCCATAAATCCTTTTCTCATACAAGATCCCACATATCATCAAAGAAGGTTTTTGCCTCGAAGGCTTATTTTTACCCAAATTAATTCAACCCTTAATAATCCATCATTGATCCTCAGAAATACCTCTAAATCGTCAATAACTCATAAACCCTTCAAAAACCCCAAAAACCTCAAAATCCACTTTAAACACGTCACTTCCTATATTGAAAACAATGAAAGGCAATACTCCTCATACCTTAGATTGTCGTTCCGGAGTTTTCTCTACTGATTCTTTGGAAGCCTTCACGAATCCTCGCCATTTTCCTTTTCCTCAGAGCTCTGCACTTTCTCCTTATTTTCACGGTCTAACAGAATGAAACATATTCTTCCCAATTCCTTTTTGTTAAACCCTTGGCTTCCAAAATGGGCTTTCCCCATAACACCCTTACTAATCCTCCTCAAAAGTCCATCTTACCCTTAATTCCTCTAATATTATTTAAATTAATAATAATACTAATATATTCATATTATATACTATTATTTAATTAAATAACCGGAACTCCACGAAAATGCCAACGTCAACACAAACCACCAAAATTCACCAAAAATTCATAAATATTATATTTAAATAAATTAAATAAATATTCTAATAAATTTGGGGTGTTACAACTCTCCCCCACTTAAAGAATTTTCGCCCTCGAAAATTACTTCAAAGAAATAGAGTCGGATACGACTCCCTCATCTGATCTTCGCGTTCCCAAGTCCAACTTTCGCCAGCTGGTCCGCCCCACAACACCTTCACCAAAGTTATGCCTTTACCCCGCAGTTGCTTCATCTCTCGACCATCAATCCGCACCGATAAAGCTTCCACTGTCAGATTATCCCTCACTTGTACATCATCCATCTGAATCACATGCGACGAATCTGGAATGTACTTCCTCAACTGAGACACATGGAACACGTCATGCAAATTCGCAAGTAACGACGGTAAAGCAATTCGATAGGCTACCTCTCCTATCCTCTGCTAGATTTGGTATGGACCAACAAAACATGGAGTGAGCTTTCTAGACTTCAAAGCTCGACCCACACCAGTCACTGACGTCACCCTAAAAAACATGTGATCTCCCTCTTGGAATTCAAGTGTCTTCCTCCTCTTATCATGTTAGCTCTTCTGGCGACTCTGCGACGCTCTCATCCTTTCTTGGATCATCTTAATCTTTTCGGTCGTCTCTTGCACAATCTCAGGTCCGAGTACATCACTCTCGCCTGACTCATACCAACACAAAGGAGTCCTACACCTTCTCCCATACAAAGCTTCATAGGGCGTCATTCCAATACTAACATGAAAACTGTTATTGTACATGAAATCAATCAATGGTAAATGGCTATCCCAAGATCCTCCTTGATCCAACACACAAGCTCTCAGCAAATTCTCTAAGGATTGGATAGCCCTTTCTGTCTGACCGTCCGTCTGCGAATGGTAGGCAGAACTCATCCTCAACTTAGTACCCAACGCATCTTGCAAACTCTTCCAAAACCTCGATGTAAATCTCGGATCTCTATCCGACACAATACTCGAAGGTATCCCATGCAACTTCACAATCTCCTCAATGTACATCTCGTCTAACTTCTGCATAGAATGATTAATCTTCATCGGAAAGAAATGAGCCGATTTAGTTAATCTATCCACAATCACCCAAATGGAATCATTTCCCTTAGCAGTCTTCGGCAATCCCACCACAAAATCCATGGAAATACTATCCCACTTCCATTCTAGAATTCTCAACGGCTGCATCATACCTAAAGGCTTCTGATGCTCAATCTTCGACTTCTGACAATTCAAACACGCATAGACAAACTCCGCAACATCCTTCTTCATACCTAGCCACCAAAATAACTTCTTCAAATCCTGGTACATCTTCGTAGCACCGGGATGAATACTCAACCTACTTCGGTGTCCTTCTTCAAGTATGCTCTTCTTAATATCTTGGACATCTGGAACACATACCCTGTCTCTGAACATCATCACACCATTCTCGTCAATTCGGAATTCTCCTTCGTTACCTTGGTTGATCAAAGTCAACTGGTCCACTAACTTCAAGTCAGATTGTTGTCTCTCTCTAATCTCTTCCAGAATGCCACTAGTCAACTTCAACATTCCCCACTTCACACTGTCAGGAGTCTCTTCACATACCAAACTCAAATCTCTGAATTGCTCAATTAATTCCAATTCCTTCACCATAAGCATCGACATATGCAATGACTTCCTGCTCAATGCATTTGCCACTACATTTGCTTTGCCCAAATGATAACTTAAATCAAAATTGAAATCCTTCAACAGTTCTAACCACCTTCTCTGCCTCATATTCAATTATTTCTGATCACTTTAAACTTAGAGCCAAACAGATAATGTCTCCAAATCTTCAGCACAAACACCACGGCGGGCAATTCCAAGTCATGTGTAGGATAATTCCTCTCATGAACTCGCAATTGTCTCGAAGCATAGGTAACAAATTTTCCATTCTGCATCAATACTCCACCAAGACCCATCTTCGACGCATCACAATACACCACAAAAGATTCGCTCGGATTAGGCAAAATCAACACTGGAGCGGTCGTTAACTTCTTCTTCAATTCCACAAAACTCTCTTCGCAAGCTACATCCCACACAAAAGCTTGACTATTTCGAGTCAACTGAGTCAAAGGTAATGCCAACTTAGAAAAGCCCTCGATAAATTTGCGATAATAACCCGCCAATCCCAGAAAACTTCGTATCTCAGTAGCAGACTTCGGAGTGTCCCACTGTAACACAACATCAATATTGGAAGGATCTACAGCAATTCCACCACTCAAAATCACATGGCCAAGGAAACTCACTTCCTTCAACCAGAATTCATACTTTGACAACTTCACATATAACTTCTTCTCTTTCAACACTTGCAACACGTTTCTCAAATGCTCAGCATGCTATGCTTCAGACTTAGAATATATCAGGATATCATCAATGAAAACCACCACAAATCGATCCAAATACTCATGAAAAATCCGATTCATATACTCCATGAACACACCAGGTGCATTGGACACACCAAACGGTATCACAGTGTATTCATAATGACCATACCTCATTCTGAAAGCTGTCTTTGGAATGTCATCAGGCTTAACACGAATCTGATGATAACCAGACCTCAAATCAATATTACTAAACACACAAGCACCTACTAACTGATCCATCAAGTCGTCGATTCTCAAAAGTGGATATTTATTCTTGATAGTCACTTTATTCAACTATAATCAACACACAACCTCATACTTCCGTCCTTCTTCTTCACTAACAGCACATGAGCACCCCACAGAGAAACACTTGGTCGAACAAACCTCTTCTCAAGCAATTCTTCCAATTGTTTCTTCAATTCACTTAACTCAGAAGCTGACATCCGATAAGGAGCCATCGACACTGGACTCGTACCTGGTATTAAGTCCACCGTAAACTCTACTTCTCGTTCTGGAGGCAAATCACTGATGTCATCTGGAAACACATATGGAAATTCACATACAACGGGTAAGTCAACACTTGCAGCTTCACGATCAATCTGCAATAATGCAAACATTGCAAACACCAAGGCTTCATCTTCCATCAGTTCATCCACTTGCTTCGCAGACAAGAACATCAACTCTCCACTATCACCAAACTCAGGAAACTCCACAGTCTTCGTATAACAATTGATATGAACATGGTTGAACTCCAACCAGTTTATTCCAAGGATTACATCGATTTGGTGCAAGGGTAAACACACCAAATCCATCACAAAACTCTTCCCAAAAATCGTCAAAGGACATCTCAAACACACAAAAGTAGTAATAACATAACCATTAGCAGAAGTCTCTATTAGCATACTACCATTCATATTAGACAACTTCAAACACAATCTATTAGCACATTCAAGCGAGATAAAAGAATGAGTAGCACCAGTATCAATCATAGCAACCAACTCAACATCATTAATAAAATAAATACCTCGAATCAGGTTGTCCTTCTCTAACACTTCTGCACCACTCAAAGCAAACACTCTGCCACTGGTCTGAGTAGCAGTAGCTGTCTTCTTCGGTTTTTGACACTTGGTACTGATGTGACCCTTCTCACCACAATTGAAACAAGTTGGACCCTCATCCTTGCAATCAGTAGCTCTATAACCCTTCTTACCACACCTGTAGCACCTCAACACACTATTAGTACATACATCAGCACGGTGACCTTGCTCGCCACACCTATAACACTTCCCAGAAGCAGGAGCTTCACCCCCACTTGTCTTTTTCCCCTCTAAAGCCTTCTGCTTCCCTTTGTCAGCTGAAGTTATATAAGGCTTCCCCCTATACTGCCCTTTCTTCTCACTCAACTGCTTGTAGTGAACAGATCGAGCTCGGCTATCCTCATCGTAGATTCTGCTCTTGTCCACCAACTCAGCATACCTGCGGATCTGTTGATACCCAATACCCTGCTTAATCTCTGGTCTCAGCCCATTCTCGAACTTGAGGCACTTGGACATCTCAGCATCAGCACGGTTGTAGTGAGGACAGAACTTCACCAGCTTCTCGAACTTCGCAGCATACTCTGCAACAGTCATGTCTCCTTGCTTTAGCTCAAGGAATTCCACCTCTCTTACCACGAGCATCCTCTGGATAATACTTTCCCAGAAATTCCTACTTGAATACAGCCCAGGTTATCACAATGCCAACATCTTCCAGTCTCTGATGGGTGTTATCCCACCAATCCTCAGCCTCTTCCGACAACATATGAGTTCCAAATTGAACTTGATGTGCATCAGTACATCCCATTCCTCGAAAAATCATCTTGATCGCCTTCAGCCACTTGTGTGCACTTGCTGGATCGTGAGTACCCTCAAACTCTGGCAGATTGTTCCTCTTGAACTCCCCCAAAGCACGAAACTCATATGGGACTCCACAATTCGGATTGAGTTGCGCCACCACATTAGCAACTGATTCCAAAGCATCAGCAATAACACGATCATTTCTTCCAGCCATTCTGCACACCACCAATATGGTTAGAAGAACTAAAACATAGATAGTGTACACACACTTGTCGACTGACTGGGGACTGACATCAAGTAAAAACCTGGCCGAACGGACCGACCTGCTCTGATACCACTAATGTAACACCCTTTACTACCGCACAAATATCGCAGCAGAATTTAACATAAAATCATAGTAAAATAAGAATCACCTTAAAGGGTGCACATTCCTCAATAAATTCAAATCAACAAAATTACTCCGTAAACAACGGGTTTCCCTCAAAATAACTCAAAATGCCTTCAAAGGGCAGCAGAACCACCATAACCACAAAAATCCCACAAAAAGGGTTTATTAAAACAAACCATAGTCATCAAATAATCAATAAAATAACAGCCAAATAAAACTCAACATGGTTCGACTCAACGACCCAACTCGATGCTACACTATCAGAGCAAGACCCTCTACATCGACCAAAATTCAAATAACTTCAAAAGTCCTCAAAATGCGTCCACAGCTAATCCTGATCACCTGCACGTTACCCACGTGGAGGCAAAATTCAAACAGGCAGGGTGAGTAATATAATTCATTATAATCAATATAAAATAAGATATGCATAAAAATGGCGCCATCATCATATACAACATAATTAGAGTCATCACAATGCAAACATCAAAACACGTCATCAGAAGTCACACAAATGCCACGTAAATGCAATGCACAACAGGACTCTTGCATGTGGTACCAATCATCACAATCGATGGACACTTAGGCCATCACCCTCCAAAGATCCCCGTCAAATAGGATCGGTTCCACACAAGAACCGGAGCACGTCATAAACCACTTCACATCCACACAATGGGATGGAAGCCACAAATAGACCGAAGTCTAACATCATCACTGGACCGAGGTCCTAACATCATCACCAGAATATGCTATGAATGCATGATACACAACGTCATTAATCATCATCATCAAAATATCATAATGTGCATCATCATTCACCAAAACATCATGTTAATCATGTCATCATATATTCATCAAAACATCACAAATCATCATCTCAATATCATCAATAACATCATAGTAAATCACCAGAAAAATCACAACGTCAAACATCAAAACATCACAGCATCATGAAACAAATTTCACGAACAGCTGACGCTCGCTGCTGAGTTCGTTGTGCGAACACATTCGCTGGGACCTTCGCTTTGCGAAGCTGGAAGCGAAGCCCTAATCCCATAAAAAACCCATAAAATTCCCCATTCTGCCTCTCCTCGCTCCTCTGTTCGTTGTACGAAGCCCTTCGCTGGGACATTCGCTTTACGAGTCCCAAAAGTCACTTCCCAGGATTCATCTCAATATTATTACACAATTTATCGTGCATTCGCTGCGCTGCTCGCTTTGCGAGCCTGGGCGAACATTAACCTTGCGAATGATTTATTCTTTTTGCGAACTAGCGATTCTTGCAATTGCTTCTATGCACCAGTAGCATCCCAGCCCCAAAACCTTTACGATTCCAACCTCAAATTCACCCCAAAACACTCCCAAGACAGTCCTGAAACATCAAGGCAATCAAAGGCATAAAACCTATGACTATTAGGTCGGTTAATTTCACTATTCTAACTTAAAATACCTAAACCTTCATAAATTCTCAAGATTCCCATAAACCCCATAAATCCCTTTCTCATACAAGATCCCACATATCATCAAAGAAGGTTTTTGCCTCGAAGGCTTATTTTTACCCGAATCAATTCAACCCTTAATAATCCATCATCGATCCTCAGAAATACCTCTAAATCGTCAATAACTCAAAAACCCTTAAAAAACCCCAAAAACCTCAAAATCCACTTTAAACACATCACTTCCTATATTGAAAACAATGAAAGGCAATACTCCTCATACCTTAGATTGTCGTTCTGGAGTTTTCTCTACTGATTCTTCGGAAGCCTTCACGAATCCTCGCCCTTTTCCTTTTCCTAAGAGCTTTGCACTTTCTCCTTATTTTCACGGTCTAACAGAATGAAATGTATTCTTCCCAATTCCTTTTTGTTAAACCCTTGGCTTCCAAAATGGGCTTTCCCCATAATACCCTAACTAATCCTCCTCAAAATTTTATCTTACCCTTAGTTCCTCTAATATTATTTAAATTAATAATAATACTAATATATTCGTATTATATACTATTATTTAATTAAATAGCCGGAACTCCATGAAAATGACAACGTCAACACAAACAACCAAAATTCACCAAAAATTCACAAATATTATATTTAAATAAATTAAATAAATGTTCTAATAAATTTGGGGTGTTAGAGTACCAATTCTTCATAATTTATGGACACTGGGCCATCACCCTCCAAAGATCCCCACCAATATGATCTATTCTACACAAGAACCAGAGCACGTCACAAAACACTTCAATCCACACAATGGGATTAAAGCCACCACTAGGCCAAAGTCCCAAATATGCCATGAATGCATGATGCAAAGTGTTATAATAATCATCATCATCAAAATCGTCAAATTTGCATCGCCATTCATGAATCATCATCAAACATCATGACACAACATCAATTCACACTCATCACGATTCGTCACTATGCCTCACAATTCATCACATTATAATCGTCACACCAAGATTCCCCGATTTTATCTCATTTACCATCATCACTAGTTTACTCATGTTTTATTACCTCATCATAGTCTTACGTTTCAAGGGAAACTGCATTACAAGCGAAATCGAGACAGAAATTGTAAAAAAGGACAAATATGGCAACAACTCTGCCCATACGCGTATGGCCATGCCCCATACGTGTATGTCCCTCTTCCCTCGCCCCCTGGTCTGCGTATCATATGCGTATGGCCAGTTGCCCATACCTCCCTTACGCGTACCAACTGGAGTGTTACGCGTATCACCAGAGAGGTAATTCCCTTCAAACTTCCAATACGCGTAATGGTTAGTCCATACGCGTAATGCCCCTCCCCCAAGCTTCCCATACGCGTAATGGCCCTCCATACACGTATGGCCATTCTCCCCTTACGCGTACCCTACGCGTACAAGCAGAGGGCCATGTTGGCTATGGGGACGGGTGCATACCGTATGCGTACTACCCTGGGGAGTCCCCTTCATACGCGTAAGGCTCCCTCCCTTACGCGTATGGCCAGATGCACCTCCAAAAATTTAGATTTCGTATCAGTGCAAAATCTCCCCCATTACAGCACCTTTAAACTCCCAAAACAAACCCAAAACTATTTTCGATTCATTATAGATCCAAGTTCTAATCCTACTTCATTGTTCCCATCAAGTTTTTTTATCATTAAAACCTAGATTCGTTAACCCCAAGCCCACAAAATCTCAGATCTAGTTTATGTTCATCACAGCAGCAGAAAACTCATACAATTCAAACATCAATGACAACATTTACACAAATTTCATAGTAGACATCAATTACACATATAGATCCACGAAAATTCATCATAGATTCATCAATTTACACACCACACGGATCCTACATCTACCTTAAACCCGCATCCGATATAGTAACCCGGATTAACCCCCCATACCTCGAATTTCTCAGCAAAAATATTTTTCTTCAAGGTTCTACGGTTGATTCTCCCTCGTTCTCTATGCCCTAGCCTCTTTTTCTTCGTTCTCTTCACTTTTACGATTGCACAGAATAACTTCCCTAATTCCCACTTTTCTTTTTTTCAAACTTACCCCTTGAACCCCAATTATGACTTTCCCATCTTACCCTCACTTAACCTTCCCAAAAATATCGTCTTACCCTTATTGTTCCTCTTAATTATTTTAAATAATAAAAATAATAATAATCTAAATATGCAAATTATTCTATTATTATTACTAACAAAAATATTCCTAATAAATTACTAATTCTAAGTGCCTCAATATTCCCTTAACTCAATACTACCCCACAACACCACACAAGCTCACCATGCATTACAATATTCATCACAATTCACCGAAACACCGAATAATCATAATAAATCAATTAAATAAATATTATAATTATTTTGGGGTGTTACAACTCTCCCCCACTTAAAGAATTTTCGCCCTCGAAAACTACCTGAAGGAAACAGAGTCAGATACGACTCCCTCATCTGGTATTCACGCTCCTAAGTCCAACTTTCACCAGTTGGTCCACCACATAACACCTTCACCAGAGCTATGTCCTTACCCCCGCAGTTGTTTCATTTCAAGACCATCAATTCGCACAGGTAATGCTTCAACAGTCAGGTTATCTCTCATCTGTACCTCATCCATCTAGATCACATGCGACGGATCTGGAATGTATTTCCTCAAATGAGACACATGAAACACATCATGTAAATTCACAAGCGACGGCGGTAAAGCAACCCGATAAGCTACTTCTCCTATCCTTTGTAAAATCTGATACGGACCAATAAAACATGGAGTAAGCTTCCTAGACTTCAAAGCTCGACCCACGCCAGTCATCGGCGTAACACTAAAAAATACGTGATCTCCCTCTTGAAATTCAAGTGATTTCCTCCTTTTATCGTGATAACTCTTCTGACGACTCTGCGAAGCTCTCATCCTTTCTTAGATCATCTTAATCTTCTCAGTCATCTCTTGCACAATCTCAGGTCCGAGTACAACACTCTCGCCTGATTCATACCAACACAGTGGAGTTCTAAACCTCTTTTCATACAACGCCTAATACGGTGCCATCCCAATACTAGCATGAAAGCTATTGTTGTACGTGAACTCAATCAACGACAAATGGCTATCCCAAGACCCCCCTTGATCCAACACACAAGCCCTCAGTAAATCCTCCAAGGATTGGATAGTCCTCTCCGTCTGACCGTCCGTTTGTGGATGATATGCAGAACTCATCCTCAACTTAGTACCCAAAGCGTCTCGTAAACTCTTCCAGAACCTCGACGTAAATCTCGGGTCTCTATCCGACACAATACTCAAAGGTATCCCATGCAACTTCATAATTTCCTCAATGTATATCTCACGTAACTTCTGCATAGAATGATTAATCTTCATTGGCAAGAAATGAGCCGATTTAGTTAATTTATCCACAATCACCCAAATCAAATCATTTCCCTTTGCAGTTTTCGGCAAACCCGACACAAAATCCATGGAAATGCTATCCCATTTCCATTCTGGAATATTCAACGGTTGCATCATATCTAAAGGCTTCTGATGCTCAATCTTTGACTTCTGATAAGTCAAGCACGCGTAAACAAACTCTACAATATCCTTCTTCATACCTGGCCACCAAAACAATTTCTGCAAATCCTGGTACATCTTCGTAGCACCGGTATGGATACTCAATTTACTTCAATGCCCCTCTTCAAGAATAATCTTCTTAATTTCTGGAACATCTAGGACACACACCCTGTCTCTGAACCTCTTCACACCATTCTCATCAATTCAAAATTCACCTCCGCTACCCTGGTTAATCAAGGTCGACCGATCAACCAACTTCAAGTCCGATTGTTAACCCACTCTGATTTCTTCCAAAATACCACTAGTCAGTTTCAACATTCCCAACCTCACACCGTCGGGAGTCTCTTCACATACTAAACTCAGGTCTCAGAACTGCTCGATTAATTCCAATTCTCTCACCATCAGCATCGACATGTGCATTGACTTCCTGCTCAATGCATCAGCCACCACATTTGCTTTACCAGGATGGTAATACAAATCAAAGTCATAATCCTTAAATAATTCCAACCACCTTCTCTGCCTCATATTCAACTCTTTCTGATCAAATAAGTACTTCAAAATCTTATGATCGCTGAACACTTCAAATTTAGAGCCAAAAAGATAGTGTCTCTAAAATTTTAACACAAACACTACAGCTACCAACTCTAAGTCATGTGTAGGGTAATTCATCTCATGAACCCTTAATTGTCTCAAAGCATATGCAACAACTAGACCCTTCTGCATCAAAACTCCACCCAGACCCATTTTCGATGCATCACAATATACCACAAAAGATTAATTCGGATTAGGCAAAATCAACACAGGAGCGGTCGTCAATCTCTTCTTGAATTCCACAAAACTCTCTTCACATGCAACATCCCACACATAAACTTGACCCTTTCGAGTCAACTGCGTCAAAGGTAATGCCAATTTAGAAAAGCCTTCGATAAACTTGCGGTAATAACCCGCCAACCCAAGAAAACTTCGTATCTCAGTAGCAGACTTCGGAGTCTCCCACTGTAACACAACATCAATCTTAGAAGGATCCACAGCAATCCCACCACTTGAAATCACATGGCCAAGAAAACTCACTTCCTTCAACCAAAACTCACACTTTGACAGTTTTGCATACAACTTCTTCTCTTTCAACACTTGCAACACAGTTCTCAAATGCTCAACATGTTCTTCTTCAGATTTAGAGTATATCAGAATATCATCAATGAAAACCACAACAAACTTATCCAAATACTCATAAAAAGTCCTATTCATATACTCCATAAACACACCAGGTGCATTGGATACACCAAACGACATCACAGTGTATTCATAGTGACCATACCTCGTCCTGAAAGCTGTCTTCAGAATATCATCAAGCTTAACACGAATCTGATGGTAACTCGACCTCAAATCAATCTTGCTAAACACACAGGCACCTACTAACCGATCCATCAAATCGTCGATTCTTGGAAGTGGACATTTGTTTTTTATAGTCACTTTATTCAACTGCCGATAATCCACACACAACCTCATACTACCATCCTTCTTCTTCACTAACACCACAGGAGCACCCCACGGAGAAGCGGACATCTAGTAAAGAGCCATTGACACTGGACTCGTACCTGGTATCAAGTCCACTGCAAACTCTACTTCACGTTCTGGAGGCAAATCACTTATGTCATCTGGAAACACATCTGGAAATTCACGGACAACAGGTAATTCGACACTCACAGCTTCACGACCAATCTGCAACGATGCAAACATTGTAAACACCACGACTTCGTCTTTCAGAAGTTCGTCTACTTGCTTAGCAGACAAGAACATCAACTCTCCATTATCACCAAACTCGGGAAACTCCACGGTCTTATTATAATAATTGATATGAACATAGTTGAACTCCAACCAATTCATTCCAAAAATTACATCGATTTGGTGCAAGGGTAAACATACCAAATCCATCACAAAACTCTTCCCAAAAATCATCAAAGGACATCTCGAACACATAAAAGTAGTAGTAATAGAACCATTAGCAGGAGTTTCTATTACCATACTACCATTCATATTAGACAATTTCAAACCTAATCTAGTAGCACAATCAAACGAAATAAACGAATGAGTAGCACCAGTATCAATAATAGCGGCCAACTCAAGATTATTAATAAAACAAGTACCCCGAATCAAGTTATCCTTCTTAGGGACTTCTAAACCACTCAAAGCAAACACTCTGCCATTGGTCTGAGGAGCAGTAGCAGTCTTCTTCGGCTTCTGACATTGGGTACTGATGTGACCTTTCTCACCACAGTTGAAATAAATTGGACCTTCATCTTTGCAATTGGTAGCTCTATGGCCTTTCTTACCATATCTGTAACACCTCAACACATTATTGGTGCAAACCTCAGCACGGTGGCCTTGCTCGCCACACCTGTAACACTTAACAGAAGCGGGAGCTGCTCCCCCACTTGTCTTCTTCCCATCTGAAGCCTTCTGCGTCCCTTTGTAAGCTGGAGTCACATACGCCTTTCCTCTAAAATGTCCATTCTCTTTCTTCTCACTCAGATGCTTGTAGTGAGTGTAGCACCCCAAAATTTGCCCTCCTTACTTTATTACTAACTGGCTTATGTTTCATTTCATTTTTGCATTATCATGTGTGCATATCATTGGTTCTTAGAATGGGGTCAAGGTGCCTGAGGCATGTTCAAGAGGAGAAGATGTTCTTCAAAGGGTCAAGCAAGAGAGTTCAAGTGGATCACTTCCTCCTAACCAGTGCAGAAATTAGGGTTTTGAGATTCTTGGGTTTATTACTCCAATGGGCAAGCTCCTTGGGTTTTTATCATCACCAAATGGTATATATTATCTTTGTTGGAGAGGATACACATCATATTCAGAGGAATTTGGATTTGGAGACTGTGTTATTTCCTCCTAGACTGAGGGTACCAAAACTAGGGTTTGCTATAAAGTCAGTTTATTTCTGATTTTTTGGGCAAGACTTGATTACATGGTATTCCTTGGGTCCCTAAGTATCTAGGAATGGAAGATTGTCCATCAGTTTGGTTCAGGAGGAGTTCAATTGGCCAATGGATTGGGAATCAGGTGAATTGGGTAAAAGTCAACAGTGAGAGGGGAAGTCAACTGTGGAATTTTGAGGTTCTCTTCAAGGTTTTCAAGGTATCACATCCTCATATGGTCTTAAATAGTCAAATTTCATGCCATTTATCAAGAATCAGGAGTTGGTGTAAAAGTTACTAAATATGGAAATGACCTATAATTTGAAAGTTTCCTTTTTGGGCAAGTTCCTGCACTGCACTCAACTTGACTTTTCATCATCAAGAAAGCTTCAAATGAATTTTTCTCCAACATGAAAGTTGAAGATCTTTTTCTCCTCTTTCCAACAAGTACTAGTGGGTCTCCATATCATTTGTGAAACTCAACTTATGATCAAAGGAAGGTAAAGTGGTTTTTAGGGTTCCATTTTCACAACTTTTGCACTTTGGGACATATGGACCTATAATTAATTCCATTGCTTCAAGGCACTTTTTAACATCAAAGGGCACTCCTCAAGGATCATTTTAGGCCTTTGAATAAAGTGAATCCATGGTGTATTCATCACTTATTCTCCATTATTCAAAATTGCCAAGTCATTGAAAACTCATGAATCAAATTATTTCAAGGCCCAATTTCAATGTGGGTGTGATTAGCAATTAGAAGTTAAGTGATCCATCATGAAATGTTTGGATATCCATGCATGGAAGAGGGTGTACTTAACATTATGTAATTTTCCAAAATTGCCCAAAACTCATTAAACAAAGAATTACCAAGGCCCAAATGCTGATCAATGGATTAAACCTAGCTATTTAAACCAATTCATGCACTAGTTAGGGTTAGAACACGTGATTTTGGAGGATAACCAAAGCTTGAACCCTGAAGCATCTCACATTCGTATCTCTCAATCTACAAGGAGTTTTCACAAAATTCTTTCACCATCAGAACCCTTGGGATCCCTAGAACACAAACCAACCATCACTTGAAGCTAAGAGCAAGGATAAGGGATGTGCCATCTCAGGTTAGTCATTCTTTTGATGATCATAAAACTCAAATTTTAAACGTGCATATAGATGTGTGGCATCCATGGATCATGCTGATATAATTTGTTTTGAATGTGGACGTGTATTGTGTGCATATGGTGTGTTTAAAGTTTTGGATCCAAAGCTTGTCCTCTGCATTTTTTATTGTGTGCTAATGGTTTGGAATTTTTTATGACATATTTGTAATCCTCATGAAATTCTGGACAGAATGGTATAGTTGTTTGCAGTTTCTGGAAAAATTTTTGTCGCAGGTAGCCGTGGGTGGCGGCCGGAGCTAGGGCTCCGGCGACTGGTGTGGTGGTCCGGCGAATGAGGGGTTCCAACGAAGAAGACGCAATCCTCACCACTCATTCTTTTGATCCAACGGCCATTACACTGCCACGCGTTCTTTTTTTTTTATTTATTTAATTGTGTGTTCATTACCCCACGGTAAGTCCTATGTGCCATCAGATCATGATCTCCCATCTTGATTACTCTTAATATATTTGACTTAATCTTATGCGTAGCTCTAATCTGACGGATGATATTTTGCCAACAAATTAAATGGACCTTGTGCCTTGCACGTGGGAGCCCATGGTGCTCTGAATAATTGTGTGTCTGTGCGTATAATAGTTATGGTGTGCTTCTTGATCGTGGCCATTGATTTCTTTTACCTTGTGGTTTGGTTGACTCAATAGGGCGCGTCAGATGCATCTAAAGGTGAGGATGAGTCAACTGGGTTGACTGAGGTTCATACGTGGACCCTTTTTTATTTCATTTTTTTTCTGATGGATTTAGTGGTTGGGCCCTGTTATTCGCACCCCACCCTTCAGCCCAGGTTCATTCTCAACATGTTAAATTTCTTAACGCACCCCCTTGCATTTTCTTTCTATTTTCTTTTTATTTAATTATTGCACTTTCATTTTTATTTTTTAAAAATAGTTAAGTGTACTAAAAAATTGCCAAAAAATTCATGCATCATATTTATCATTTTATAAAGTTTTCCAAATTTTATTTTTTATTTTTATTTTATCTTTTATCATCTAAATTAAATATTTGTTTATTTTCTTTTTGAATTACTCATATCATGCATACTTAAATTTGTTTATTTTATTTCTCTGTATCCATAAAACATTTTGAATCCATTCTTTTTGTATTCATTCATCAATACATTGAAGTACATTAAAATATTTTTCTATCATTTTTAAAATTATTTCATATTGCATTTTAGTCCTTTCCTTTTGCATGTTGAACCATGATCCTCTCTTGGCTTTGCATAATTGTTTGAGTGACTAACATTTTGAATTTTTGCAGGAGTTTTTGATATGTTGTTTGTTTCTGGTTGAGCAATGTTGAGAATTAATTTCGCAATTTTAAAAGATGTTTTACTACTTGTTTAATTGCTCTTTGTGTGAGATTTTCTTGTATGCATCCTTGATCTTGTCTGGTTATCTGTTTGAAGAGGCGCTTGTGCCATTGTTTTGGGGTTGTTTATTTGACTTCTTAATTCATGTTTGGATTGTTATCACTATTATGTGCCATTTTTTGGGTTTCATTAGTCTTATGCCTGTCTTAAACAAACTTTTTATGCAGGGGCTGAGGTAAGTTCTTTGAGGGTGTGGATAATCATCCATATTCACCCTTGCTCTTTCCTTCTCTCATCTTTACCTTTCTTTAGGCTTAGGTTGTCCTCAAACCTCACTAACCGTAGGTCACCCATGCATGATAATATTAGGACTCTTAGTTCCCCTTTAGAGTTTCCTTGGTGTCTTCTCTCTTCTCATCTCAAAATTTCTTGAAAATACTTAATAAGAATAAAGTGTATTGCGCACGAGCCTTAAGCGTGGGGAATGAGAAATGAGGGGCTTCCTCTCATTTTTCTAGAGTGCTTAGCGAGCGTCCTGTCTTGGGACGATGCGTTAAGTATTCGCCCCTGTGCCCTAGACTTTGGTGCAATGCAACTTATGAACTAACTCAAGTCACTTCTGTCTTAAAAAATACAAACGAACTTCAAACCTTTTTGTCCTTCGGGATCGTCAAACTAAAGGCTATTTTCAAAAAGGGCACGTTACTTTCCGTCTGAGTCGCAAACAGGCATCGACCCTAACTGTCGGACGCGAACTTAACGTCGCTCATAAAAAACACAAAAAGAACTTGGTCCGAACTACGTTGACTCTGAATTCCCCATTGCACAAGGGGGGTACGTAGGCCTAAGACGTTGACGTCCTACCGAGTCTGTCTTTATTTTTCCCTCCCCCGTCTTAGTACAACCATAGATGATAGGATAACTCGCCCTTAGAATAGACAACAAGCGTGGATCCCATCGAGTACGATGGACGCGTGGGGTACTAGCACCTTCCCCTCGCGTAACCGACTCCCGAACCCAGGCTATGGTTGCGATGACCATTCCTTTCCCTCTTCCTCAGGTTTATGCGGTGTTCCCTTTCCCTCTCTTGGGATAAATTTACACGGCTGGCGACTCTGTTTTTCCGCGCCACTCTCGCGTTTGTACCTGGATGAAAATCCTGGGAGCGACAGCTGGCGACTCTGCTGGGGACTTTGGTTGACCTATGATGGTCCATCCCTAAGCGAGTCAGTCCTAGCGCTTGCTTGTCTTCGTTCTCTTTGGGTGTCTTTGTGTTTGCTTTGTTGTGTTTGTTGTATTTTATTTTTACCGCATTTTCTGCATTGCATTTTTATTACTGTCATACTGGATGCTGCTGTTTTGTGCTGGCTATTTCTGTTTTGCAGGTTGGGTTGATTTGAGAGATAAGCCCAATACCCAGGCTTGAGTACACCCTAGGACTAGAGTGGAAAGTAGTGGGACCTACGTGCCCGCTTGGTACGTTTGTGTGTTCACGAAATTCACAACCAGACGAGGCTATCTTGGGACGCGTTCTGACGTGTGTGTCTTGCGCATGTTAGGGTGTTGATCTAGAGAGCTGTCGACTCTGGTGACCGATCATCGAAAACCTTAGTGGAAACATCCTTCTTTAGTGGTGACAGTGGCAGACCACATCCTGTGGCAAACCCATTCGCACCCGAGGGCCCACTTTGGAACTCGCGTAGGATGGCCCCTGTTTTTTAAAGAGAATCAGTGGAGGCACTCCTTGATTGACGATAGTACTGTACCCCGAGGGATGAATGTACTATTGTTTCTCGACCTCAGTGCCAAAGCTGAGGACCTTCCGCTTTGGAGAATCAGTTGAGGCCTCCTCGATTGATGATGATGCCAAACCAAAAATGGTGAACGTATCATCATTTCTCGACCTGAGAGCCCGGGATACTGAACATCCTAGTACCCACACGTGAGAGGGGATGGGTGTTTGCAGGTTTGCAGGTAACCGAAACCTTCAACCTACCCTGTTTTTCTGGATTTCTCATCAATGTATGATTATTTGGGTTCCTGGTTATCTCAGTGGTTCGGAATCCTGGTTTTCTGGGTTGTGGTTCTCGTTCAGTTAACAGCACAGCACATCCAGCAGTGTTGCCTTGATCCCATGTTTTCATGAGCATATCATTTTTCTTGCATTCTGACATGTTTGACATTTTTTAGGGCTTGCATCTTACTCTTGATTCCGGTTTTCTGAGGTTACCTTGGCATGGATGTCCAGAGAAAGAAGACGGTTGCCTATTCGTTCCCAGACCCGACTTTGACATTGATTCACAAATTGATTAATATGGCTGGTCCCGGAGTTCGTACAGAGTTCAATGGAGGGTATGGGAGACTTCTGAAGTTTGTTTATAATATCTCCAAGTATGAGAAAGATGCCATTCATACACTTCTTCAGTTTTATGATCTGTTTTTGCGTTGCTTCACTTTCCCAGACTACATCTTGGCCCCAACGTTGGAGGAGTTCTCATTTATTTTGGGAATCCCCATCAGGCATGACATAGTATTCTTTTCTGAAGAACACCCCGGGGTAAAAGAAATGGTTGTTTCTCTTCATATTGGTGAATCCGTTCTGAGCAGTAATATTGAGGAAAAACAAGCTTGCATACATGTTAAAGAGAAGAATTAGACTGCTTTCCAAGCTATTCTGGCTATGTGCATCTATGGGATTGTCCTGTTTCCCAATGTTCCTGATCTGGTGGATATGCATGCCGTCAGAATCTTTATTTCAAAGAATCCTATACCTACCTTGCTAGGTGATGTGTATCATTCAGTTCACTACAAGAATGAAAATAGGCAGGGAAAAACTGTGAGTTGTTGTGCACCGCTCTTATCTACTTGGTTTCAGAGCCATCTCCCTGAAACTGGTGCCTTTATTGATACGAAAGATTCTCTGAGGTATGTACCCTTGATAGGGAGAAAAGGTTGAATTAACTATAATCCTTCCCTTATTATCAGGCAGTTTGGTTATCCTTTGAGAGGTCCACCTGAAGAGAGAGATATCAGAGAGTCCTTATTCTTCAATGGTATTGAGGATCAAGAGATGATGAGGAAGATTGTGAATGCTTGGAAACAGGTGACCAAGAAGGGTAAAACTTTGTTCGGGAAATGTAATAACTGGGCTTTTCCTTCCTATAAAGAGTGGATTAAGAAGAGAGCAGAAGAGGAGCTTCTTCCCTTCCCGGTGGAACCACCTTTGTATCCTTTACTGATTGAGCCTCCTACCATAGTCGAGATAGAGAAGTTTAACAAGTTGTGGGCTGAAAAGGAAAAGTTGCAAGAAGAAAACAGAGAGCTACTAAGAGAGATCCATCAGTTGAAACATGAGCGGGGTGAAGCTGTTCATACCGCCAAGTTGAAGACAGAGCTTCTTGCTAAGGCAGAAAAAGAGCTAGCTGACATGGTCGCATCCAGAAAAAGGATGAAAGAAGCTTTGGATGGTATCAGTAAGGTTCTCGAGTCTAATAAGGAGGAATTAGACAAGGCTTTGTTGAAAATTCACAGGTTCGATGATCACCGAGAAACTGCAATGGCCGAGAATAAGAGAAAGGAAGACAGTTATCTAGCTCAGATTGATCAGTTGAAGTTGACGCTCAAGAAAAAAGACGCTGAGATCCTGTCAGGGGTATTTAAGAGACAAGTAGTCGAGGGTCGACTCAATGAAGCCATAGCCTCCATAGAGGAACTGAAGGTCCAAGCTGAAGTGAAGAAACCTAGACATGAGGGTCCTAGCATGGATGGTGTTTCTGGGGAAGACGCTTGGGAGTTGCATTGCCGATACTTGGAAGGGATCATACATAGAAGAGACGTTTTCATTCAAGAGCTAATTCAGAGACCAAAGCATCCCGACACCAAAAAGTTGTTCAAGGAAATTCAAGACTGGAGCAGAAAGCATAGTGGATGGGGGGGATTGACACTTGTGGACTTTGATGACATGCCGTAGTTTTCTATTCTCTTTTATTGTATTTGGATCACCACCAGGCTTGTTGGTTGGGACCTCTATGATTTTTGTGTTCAAATTTGTTATCTTGGATTCGTGATTGTTGACATTTGGTTTTCCTCTGGTTTTCTTAATATATGAGCCGAAGTTCCGTTCTATCTTGTTGTTAAACTAGAATCAAGGGGTGGATCGCCCTGCGAATATTCAAACATGTTCATTTTCATTTGCATACTCATAATCATTTTGCATAATCATTTTGCATGACAGGTGTTTATCTCCGGTGTTCTTATCTTGTTCTCATCTCAGAATTGCAGATTTAACTCCTCAGTCCATTCAAGAGTTAATCATGGAGCGAGTTCAAGCTGAGTTGAGTGAATTGAAGGTTCAGATGAGGCAATTTGGGGGAGACATGCTGTAACACCCCATTTTAATTATTTAGATGTCCGGTATTAATTTTAATTGTTGGCTTTGGTTGGGTGCGTGTTTGAGTGCGTAGGAGGTGATATTAATAATATGGAAATATTAGTATTATTATTATTATAATAGTATATTTCATATTATTATTATTATTAGTATTAATATTGTTTTGGTTACTAATATTATTAAAATTATTTAGTAAAGATAGGACCTAATGTAATTAAATGAATATTGGGTTAATGAGATTAGTGAGGGTAACTTGGTAATTAGAGCCTAATTAGTGGTAATTGGTAAAAGTTGGAATAGTAAGAATCTTAGAGATAGAAAGAGAAAAGGCTAAGGAGAGGAAGAGCAAGAGAGCACTAGGGCAAGGAATCCTCATCAATTTTCGCAGAGATTAAGCAAGAATTCGAGGTAAGGGGGGAGAAACGGGTTTAATATTGGTGTTTATTTCATGATCGGGTAGTGGGGAGTCCTTAACCCCGTAGGAATTCTGTGTGAAAACTGTGGTGTTGTTGAATTGTTGATCATACTTGTTACGATTCTGAATTCGCACATGAATTGATGTATATTACTTGATTTTCTATGATATTGCTGTTGTGTATGAATCTGGACTGTTATCTGTTGTTGAGACCCATTTGGGAGAGGGAGCAAATTGATAATTCGGACCTATAATTGGTGTAGTAAGTTTAGACACAAGTATGAAGATGAAAATTGGACCTAAAATCAATGTAGAAACGATTATAGGACTTATTAGAAGTGGAATAATGTAGAAATCATAGCAGACTGCAGAATAGGAAGGTCTCTGGTGGAATGCGTAACGGATCTGGCCGTACGCGTATGGGGCTAGGCCGTACGCGTATGGGGGTGAAGAGAAAGAGGCCTTACGTGTAAGAGAAAAGGAAAAGGAGGGAGTTACACGGCCCTCTGCCCGTACGCGTATGGGTTGCGTATACTTGGCAAGGCAATAGGCGTATGGAGTAGCCGTACGCGTATGGGGATCTGACAATGAGATTTTCTTGGGAAGAGAGCCTCTGTTCGTACGCGTATGAGGAGGGGTAATACGCGTAAGGGTAGAGTGGGGGAGTGAGCCATACGCGTATCAGATGGAGCCTTACGCGTATGGATAGGCGAGGAAATGAGGCATACGCGTATGACCTGGGTCCGTACGCGTATGAGCTGGCAGAGTGTAGGATTTTACCGTTTTAGCGATTCTTCTCCCGTTTCGCACCCGTTTCGATTTCCAACGGTTTGAGAGGTTAAGGGTAGAAGTCAGATGTTGAGGAGCGATAATTTGGGGATGGAAATAATTAGTTCAATAATTTTAAATTAATTAATTGATTAATTAATAGTTGATGTATGTAGTGTGACGTAATTGTATGGTGTTGAGTATTTGGTGTTAAATTTTGGTGTGATCAGGAGGATCGGGGGCATGTACCTATGTGGTAATATACATGTGTTTTATATGCATTTGGTGTCATTGCATTTCATGGTGATTGGTGGGATGGATCGTTGCTCAGGAGGGGTGTATGTGATTCATCCGTACTCCTATATGGAGAATGGTGGGGATAGATCATTGCCAAGGAGAGGTGTATATGATCTATCCGGGTTCGATTGAATGAACCAACAGTCGGTACCGCATGCATGGTGTTGTGTCGCATTGCATTATTATTTGATGTTGTTGATGATATTGGGCAGTAGGCCGTGTTTGATAATTGATGGTGCCTGAGTATGGTGACTACCTGTTTATCATGTATTTATTCACCTATAATATTTGAACGTGATTTCTCACCCCTTTGTTGTTGTTGTTGTGTCTGTGCTTCTTCGGAAGTACAGATAATCCAGGTACTTAGCTAACTTGGATATTGGTGTTGCTGATCGAGTCTATAGGAATGCTCTGATACGTAACACGGGATTAATTTGGGGATTTTCATTTATTTGTTATTTGTTATTTCTTGCATTTGTTACGTATCATATTTTGATGTATTTTTGGTGAACCACGATTTTATGTGGGATATTGGGTGTATTTGGCAGATGGCCGTAAATTAAATAAATGAATAAATATTTCCGCTGTTTATTTCATTTAATAAAGGAGTATTTGGTGTTGTTTGCAAATGTGGCATCCTACTTGATTTTGAGTGGAAAGAAACTCTGAGTATTTTATTGATTACCTTGTCTATTTTAAAAGTGGGAAAAGTGGGGTGTTACAATTGGTATCAGAGCAGGTCCGTCCGTCCGGCCAGTGTAGTAGTTGAGTCCGTCCTTAGAATAGGAGTTGATTTTGGTGTTCTGACCGTATGTTTGTGGTTGAACAGTATGGCAGGAAGGAATGATGCTGCTCTTGCTGCTGCTATGCAAGCCATGGCACAAGCTGTAGAGAATGCCAACCAGGGTGGAGGTGCTCAGTTTCGTGACTTAGCACAGTTTCAGAGTAACAAGCCGCCTACATACGAGGGAGGTATCTTGGACCCATAGGCTGCACAAAAATGGCTGAAGGCTGTGGAGAAGATCTTCAGGACCATGGGATGCAGTGATGCTCAGAAGGTACGGTTTGGTACTCATATGCTGGAGGGAGAGGCTGAGGCTTGGTGGGACAACAGTCGTCAGAGATTGGAAGCTGCAGGTACTGAGATTACTTGGGCTGTGTTTCAAGCTGAGTTTCTGGAAAAGTATTTTCCGGAAGACAACCGTAGTGCTAAAGAGGTGGAATTTTTGGAGCTGAAGCAGGGTGATAAGACTGTGGCAGAGTATGCCGCTAAGTTTGAAGAGCTGGTTCAGTATTATGCTCATTACAATACTAAAGAGGCTATGACATCGAAGTGTCTGAAGTTTGAGAACGGGCTGCGTCCCGGGATCAAATTGGGTATTGCTTGTCAGAAGATAAGAAACTATCCAGAGCTGGTGAGCAGAAGCAGAATTTATGATAATGACAACAGAGCCAGAATTGCTCATTACAAAGCTGTGAATGAGAAGAAAAATAAGCAGAGATTTGGAGGTACTCCTTACAGTGCTTCAGCTGATAAAGGGAAACAGAAAGCTGATGGGGGAAAGAAGCCAAAAGAGAAGGGAGCCAGTGCTGATACTCTCAAGTGCTTCAAATGTGGTGGCGCGGGTCACCGTGCTAACAAGTGTCAGACTGAAGTGAAGAAGTGCTTCAAATGTGGCAAAGCAGGTCATGTAATAGCTGATTGCAGAGCCACTATGCCTACCTATTATAATTATGGAGAGAAGGGTCACATCAGTACTCACTGCGAGAAGCCAAAGAAGTCTCAGGCGTCTCAATCTAGCGGGAAAGTGTTTGCTTTGGTGGGAGCTCAATCTACTGATGAGGAGCGTTCCGTCAAAGGTACTTGTTTTATTAATGATGTTCCTTTGGTTGCTATTATTGACACGGGTGCAACACACTCATTTATTTCTGTTGAATGAATAAAGAGATTAGGAATTGTGCCGTCGACTCTAGAGCAGAGGATGACGATTGAAACTCCTTCTATTGGTTCTGTGGTTACTTCTTTGGTGTGTTTGAAGTGTCCGCTAACCATATTTGGTAGAGATTTCAGAGTGGACTTGATTTGTTTGCCACTCGGTAATCTTGATGTTATTTTGGGAATGAACTGGTTGGAGTTCAACCGGGTGTATTTATGGAATATATGAATCGTATTTTCCATTCTTATCTGGATCAGTTTATTGTGGTGTTTATTGATGATATACTGATTTATTCTAAGTCTGACGAAGAGCATGCAGGTCACTTGAGAATTGCATTGCAGGTGTTGAAGGATAATAAATTGTTTGCAAAGTTCTCGAAGTGTGAATTCTGGTTGAAGACTGTGAGTTTCTTATGCCATGTTATTTCTGGTGATGGTATAGCGGTGGACCCCTCTAAAGTAAGTGCAGTACTTCAATGGGAGGCTCCGAAGACCGCAACGGAGATTAGAAGCTTTTTGGGTCTGGCAGGTTACTATAGAAGGTTTATTGAAGGTTTTTCTAAATTGGCGTTGCCATTGACTCAGTTGACCAGGAAGAATCAAGCTTTTGTCTGGGATGCTGCCTGTGAGGAGAGTTTTGAGGAACTAAAGAAGAAGTTGACTACAGCACCAGTGCTAATTTTACCAAGTCCGAATGATTCTTTTGTTGTGTATTGTGATGCATCCAAGATGGGATTAGGCGGTGTGTTGATGCAAAATGGCAAGGTAGTGGCTTATGCTTCACGGCAATTGAGGGTGCATGAGAGGAACTATCCCACTCATGATCTTGAGTTAGCTGCAGTGGTGTTCGTGTTAAAGATATGGAGGCATTATTTATATGGGTCGAGATTTGAAGTGTTTAGTGATCACCAGAGCTTGAAATATTTATTCGACCAGAAGGAATTGAATATGAGGCAGAGAAGGTGGTTAGAATTCTTGAAAGACTATGACTTCAATTTGAGCTACCATCCGGGAAAAGCTAATGTGGTGGCAGATGCTCTGAGTCGGAAGACGATTCACATGTCTGCGTTAATGGTGAAGGAATTGGAATTGATTGAACATTTCAGAGATTTGAGTATGGTTTGTGAAACTACACCAGGAAGTATCAGATTGGGTATGTTGAAGGTGAATAATGACTTTTTGGATATAATCAAGGAAAATCAGAAATTGGACGTGAAGTTAGTTGACTTGATGCCTACAGAAGGATATGACCCCGATAGTGATTTCAAAGTTGATAATGTTGGTGTGTTAAGATTCCGGGGCAGAATTTGTGTGCCGGATAATGAGGAATTGAAAAGGGCAATCTTAGAGGAAAGTCATTGGAGTAGCTTGAGTATTCATCCGGGAGCTACAAAGATGTACCATGATTTGAAGAAGTTGTTTTGGTGGTCCGGTATGAAGAGGGACATAGCTCAGTTTGTCTATGCTTGTTTGACATGTCAGAAGTCAAAGGTGGAGCATCAGAAGCCTTCGGGATTGATGCAACCGTTAGAGATTCCGGAATGGAAATGGGACAGTATTGCTATGGATTTTGTGACTGGTTTACCGAATACGGCGAGAGGCTTTGATGCTATTTGGGTAGTGGTGGATCGACTTACGAAGTCCGCACATTTTATACCAATTAACATCAGTTTTCCGTTGTCGAAGCTGGCAGAAATTTATATCAGAATAATTGTGAAGCTGCATGGTGTTCCGTCAAGCATAGTGTCGGATAGAGATCCGAGGTTTACTTCAGAATTTTGGAAGAGTCTGCAGGAAGCCTTAGGTTCTAAGTTGAAGTTGAGCTCAGCTTATCATCCACAGACCGATGGTCAATCAGAGAGGACCATTCAGTCGTTAGAGGATTTGCTGAGAGCTTATGTATTGGAAAAAGGTGGTGCGTGGGATACTCATTTGCCGTTGATTGAGTTCACGTATAACCACAGTCACCATTCTAGCATCGGAATGGCACCTTTTGAAGCTTTGTATGGTAGGAGGTGTAGAACGCCTCTGTGTTGGTATGAAACAGGCGAGAATGTGGTGCTTGGACCAGAAATTGTACAACAGACTACTGAGACAATTCAGATGATCCTTGAGAAGATGAAAGCGTCTCAGAGTAGACAGAAAAGTTACCATGATAATAGGAGGAAGGAATTGGAATTCAGTGAAGGTGATCACGTATTCCTAAGAGTTAACCCAGTGACCGGTGTGGGTCGTGCCTTGAAATCCAAGAAGTTGGATCCTAAGTTTATTGGACCGTATCAAATCTTGCAGAGAGTTGGTGCAGTTGCTTATAGGGTGGCGTTGCCACCGGAGCTTTCGAACTTGCACGATGTGTTTCATGTGTCGCAACTTCGGAAGTTGAAACAACTCAGAGGAAAGGAGATACCTCTGGTGAGAGTAGCTTGGGGAGGTGCTGCAGGAGGCAGTGTGACCTGGGAATTGGAAAGCAGGATGCGAGAGTCGTATCCAGAATTGTTTCCATCAGGTAATTTTCGAGGACGAAAATAATTTAAGTGGGGGAGAGTTGTAACACCCCATTTTAATTATTTAGATGTCCGGTATTAATTTTAATTGTTGGCTTTGGTTGGGTGCGTGTTTGAGTGCGTAGGAGGTGATATTAATAATATGGAAATATTAGTATTATTATTATTATAATAGTATATTTCATATTATTATTATTAGTATTAATATTGTTTTGGTTACTATTATTATTAAAATTATTTAGTAAAGATAGGACCTAATGTAATTAAATGAATATTGGGTTAATGAGATTAGTGAGGGTAACTTGGTAATTAGAGCCTAATTAGTGGTAATTGGTAAAAGTTGGAATAGCAAGAATCTTAGAGATAGAAAGAGAAAAGGCTAAGGAGAGGAAGAGCAAGAGAGCACTAGGGCAAGGAATCCTCATCAATTTTTGCAGAGGTTAAGCAAGAATTCGAGGTAAGGGGGGAGAAACGGGTTTAATATTGGTGTTTATTTCATGATCGGGTAGTGGGGAGTCCTTAACCCCGTAGGAATTCTGTGTGAAAACTGTGGTGTTGTTGAATTGTTGATCATACTTGTTACGATTCTGAATTCGCACATGAATTGATGTATATTACTTTATTTTCTGTGATATTGCTGTTGTGTATGAATCTGGACTGTTATCTGTTGTTGAGACCCATTTGGGAGAGGGAGCAAATTGATAATTCAGACCTATAATTGGTGTAGTTAGTTTAGACACAAGTATGAAGATGAAAATTGGACCTAAAATCAATGTAGAAACGATTATAGGACTGATTAGAAGTGGAATAATGTAGAAATCATAGCAGACTACAGAATAGAAAGGTCTCTGGTGGAATGCGTAACGGATCTGGCCGTACGCGTATGGGAATAGGCCGTACGCGTATGGGAGTGAAGAGAAAGAGGCCTTACGCGTAAGAGAAAAGGAAAAGGAGGGAGTTACACGGCCCTCTGCCCATACGCGTATGGGTTGTGTATACTTGGCAAGGCAATACGCGTATGGAGTAGCCGTACGCGTATGGGGATCTGACAATGAGATTTTCTTGGGAAGAGAGCCTCTTTTCTTATGCGTATGAGGAGGGGTAATACGCATAAGGGTAGAGTGGGGGAGTGAGCCATACTCGTATCAGATGGAGCCTTACGCGTATGGATAGGCGAGGAAATGAGGCATACGTGTATGACCTGGGTCCGTACGCGTATGAGCTGGCAGAGTGTAGGATTTTACCGTTTTAGCGATTCTTCTCCCGTTTCGCACCCGTTTCGATTTCCAACGGTTTGAGAGGTTAAGGGTAGAAGTCAGATGTTGAGGAGCGATAATTTGGGGATGGAAATAATTAGTTCAATAATTTTAAATTAATTAATTGATTAATTAATAGTTGATGTATGTAGTGTGACGTAATTGTATGGTGTTGAGTATTTGGTGTTAAATTTTGGTGTGATCAGGAGGATCGGGGGCATGTACCTATGTGGTAATATACATGTGTTTTATATGCATTTGGTGTTATTGTATTTCATGGTGATTGGTGGGATGGATCGTTGCTCAGGAGGGGTGTATGCGATTCATCCGTACTCCTATATGGAGAATGGTGGGGGATAGATCATTGCCAAGGAGAGGTGTATGTGATCTATCCGAGTTCGATTGAATGAACCAACGAGTCAGTACCGCATGCATGGTGTTGTGTCGCATTGCATTATTATTTGATGTTGTTGATGATATTGGGCAGTAGGCCGTGTTTGATAATTGATGGTGCCTGAGTATGGTGACTACCTGTTTATCATGTATTTATTCACCTATAATATTTGAACGTGATTTCTCACCCCTTTGTTGTTGTTGTTGTGTCTGTGCTTCTTCGGAAGTACAGATAATCCAGGTACTTAGCTAACTTGGATATTGGTGTTGCTGATCGAGTCTATAGGAATGCTCTGATACGTAACACGGGATTAATTTGGGGATTTTCATTTATTTGTTATTTGTTATTTCTTGCATTTGTTACGTATCATATTTTGATGTATTTTTGGTGAACCACGATTTTATGTGGGATATTGGGTGTATTTGGCAGATGGCCGTAAATTAAATAAATGAATAAATATTTCTGCTGTTTATTTCATTTAATAAAGGAGTATTTGGTGTTGTTTGCAAATGTGGCATCCTACTTGATTTTGAGTGTAAAGAAACTCTGAGTATTTTATTGATTACCTTGTCTATTTTAAAAGTGGGAAAAGTGGGGTGTTACACATGCTCCAGGAGCAGAAGATGCTGAGGGAGGAGGTCAATCAGATGAAGACTCAGATGGGCTTGGTCATGGAAATTTTGAAAACAGTGCTAAAGAAGGAAAACAGTCATGTGCCCGCTTCCACAACAGAGATCCTTGCTCCTCCCATCTCTTGGGAATCTGATTTAAATCATGGATTACCTCGTGAATCTCTTCCGCAAGCGGAAGTTCCAGAACTCTCCCAACAGCAGCTAGGTCTTAGCTCCCAAGAGAAGCCCAAAGGCAAAAAGTGTACACAGGGACAGAAGAAGTCTGAAAGAGTTTTTCATCCGCTCCCTATGCCATATTCTCAACTATTGCAGCATCTCCTTCAGTTTCAACTGGTACAGAAAAGGACTTTGGCTCCTCTCACCGGCAATCCTCCACCAGGCTATGATGTAAGAGCCCATTGTGATTTCCATTCTGGGGCACCAGGGCATACCGTGGAGAAATGTAGGGCCTTTCAGCACCGAGTCCAGGATTTGATTGATGCAGGGGCAATTGAGTTCACGTCGAGCGGCGTGAATGTACAAGGTGATTTTACCCCAAAAGAAGTGGAGACCCCTCCCCTCTTTGCAGGATCCACCTCATGTCATGGACTTTCTCCGCAACCTTTTGCTGCAGAAGCTCTACGTCAGCAACCTTTGTTTGTGCCTCAGCCAAATGTGGAAAGGAAAGTGCAAGCGCATATGGGGCGCCCAAACCAGCACCGATGGCAGAATTATCAGCAACAGGGGTAACTGAGACCAAGAGGGCCCAAGAGGATATTTGATCCTATTCCCATCCCTTATAGTCAGCTGTTTGCTCGTCTGCTCAAGAACTCTCTGATTCAAACGAGGAGTACCGCGCCGGTACCGTACCCTATTCCTCCGGATTATGACATGACTGCTAGGTGTGAGTTCCACTCGGGAATGCTTGGGCACACGATTGATGAGTGTAATGTATTCAAGCACAAGGTACAAGACCTGGTAGACTCATAGATCATTGTATTCACTAAAGATGATATGTACATCAATGGAGGCCTCCTTTCTCAAATGAACACTCAGTCTGCAAGTACGTCCAGACAGAATTAAGCTTCCTCGGTAATGGCAATTTTCAGCTTCTTTACTGTATTTTCATTTGTAGTTTTTCATTTCTTGTTAAAGCATCGTATGCATGTAAGACTTGTTTGTTTTTTATGATGATATTAATGTAATGAGTATGTTTTTCTTGAAGTAATCCATTCGTGTTCACTCTTAAATGTTTATATACACTGCAATACTAATTTTCTTGTTTAGAACTCTTGAGGGAGGATGATGAGACGAAAACGCAAAATCTCTGGTTGTATGTTCAAGGATAGAACCCTGTTGAGGATGTACAGGCATTGTTTCAAACCCCTAAACACTGGAGAGATAAGGAGATAAACCTTCGTGAACCCCTTTGAGCCTTGGAGTAGGAGCTTCTTTCGTATGAAAAAACCCTCATACTTAACCCAGGGGCAGGGTAGGCGTCAGTTAGTTTGACCGAGCGTTCAAATTTCAAGGAGAGCGTGCATCCGAGGAACCATTACCTTCTATCCCACCGCCAAGAGGTTAAGAGACGTGGAACCACAATGGTTATCCATCAACAACTAAGGAGTGAGGCAGTCACAACCATTTCAAGCAAATAAGACAACCAGTGTCACACGCTTTGTTCAAAGAGGGGAATAAAAAAAAAGAAAGCCCGCTAAGTCGAAACTTGAAAACAAGTGACTTAGGCAAAAGCTAGGGCATCCCGCTGGACTTAAAAATCGAAAATCAAGAGAGTCGGTCCAGGCAAGAAAATTAGGGATCAAAAAGCAAAAGAAAGAAAAAGCGAAAAAACGAAAAGGATTACAAAGGAAAATCCTCGATAAGAACAAATTCGTGTGATTAGAGGGACAAAAATGGGTGACTGTCACTCCAAAGGCTCTTTAGGTATCAAACCATTAGTTGCATGGGTTCCTTAAACATCGTAAACCTCTTGAGAGATGAGCGTTTGGGTCAGATTAACTGAACATAGGACTGAAGAACATCACGAAGAGTGGGTGGGCACCGATAAATTTTGAGCCATGAATCCTTTTTTCTGAAACCGTGAACCAAACCACGTTACAACCCTCAAAAGTCCTAATTGAAACATGGTTTATTCCGAAAGCGTACTTCAATAGGACAGCGTTCCTGACTCCTATGAGTTGTGCTAATAAGATTTGTTGGTATTGCATGTACGCATTTTTTTTGCCATTTAAAATCAAGGTCACATCCCAGCTAGTGATTCGTTCACAAGGCTTGGCGATGCATTTTCAATAAAACTTCAAGGTTAACATGAGTGTTGCATTAGAATTATCATTCTCATAAATAACTTGTTCTGTTTGCATACATATGCCTAAGTATCAATGCAGCTTACACAGTGAACATCAGTCAAGAAGCTTGATCCTGCCAAGTTGGGTTGCTTGAAAATTCTGAAGGACAATCATATCAAAGGGCATGCTGCCAAAAGACTCAGTGTAGAGTGGGCTCTCCCCAGTAAGTCGTGTTAAGATGTAGCCAATCTGGGGCGGTCACGTTGAGAAATCTCTTCAAAATTCAGTTATTCTGGGGCATTCATTCTAAGATCAGGGGCAAAATCACTTCAAGGCTCATATTGGGGCAAGCCACCTCTAAAGCGTGGGAGATTGTCCACTCCTGAATGGTTAATTGAAAACACCTCCTCAAGGTTCAAAATACTAAAGCAGAGAATTTTCAAGTCATTACAATCCCTTTTGAGGTAATGTACTTCATGGATTATGAAGGTTGGGGCAGTTATGTCGAGATATGATAAATCTCTCCAAGAGTTTGAAGACCCTGGGGCAGTACGAATGCCCTATCTTCTATAAAATCCTCTTTAGATGATTTCTTCCGTTAGACCTGGTGGTCCGAGGCAAGTGAAAGGTTCAAAGGGCCGTTTATGAACATAGAGACAGGTCAGGTTGAGTGGTAACAGGATTGTAATTCCCCAGCAGTTTGCTCTCCCCAGCATTGAGATTGCACTTTCCTCAGCAGAGCAGACTTTCCCCAGCAAGAGACCTGGAAGGTATTTTCTCCGGATCAAGACATTATTTCCCTATAGAATCAAGGTGCTCACTTCCCCCATCCAGTCAGGAAATGTGCTTCCGCCGACAATGTCATGTTCTAATCCCCAGCAAGGTGGGAGTAAAGTCATTCTCCCCATCAGCAGGCTAAGATCAGCAGTATCCCCAGGCCGGATGGTATTACAGACAGTTTTCCCCAAGCAGGATGGTGTTATGGGCTGGCATCCCCTAGCAGATTCTGAGCCCAATTGGTTATTGGCAATCCTCAATAACAGACTTCCGGTTCCGTTATTGGCATTCATTCTCAACTCCCCCAGCAGAGGAGGAATCTCAGGTTCCATGTCACCTTCGGTAAAGGACATGTGTAACCCCCGGTAGTTCTTTCGGGATTTCATCCCCAGCAGAAGTTGTCGATCCGAAGAGTCGATCAGTATGACCCTTCTCAGCAGAGTTCCTAGATTCAGAGGACAATTTATTTTTGGCATCCCCAGCTGAATTGGTCTTTTCTCTCCAGCATTTATTTTGCTGGAGAAACCCCTCTTGCATATCATAAGCACTTGCATTGCATCCTCAAACGCGTAGCATTTCCACTTCGTGTGGAGCATTACGGCAAAATTCAAACATAGGCATCCGAAGCATAAGCCAGGTTTGAGTTTCCTTCGTCAGGAAAAAAGCAGGTTTCGGAGAATATCATTCGACTTTAATCCACAGGTGTGGGGTTTAGTCATTCAGCAATACTTGACATTCCCTTGTAGAGGTGTTCGCCAGGATCGTTAACCCATGATTTCATTTTTTACCCCTTCGTCCAGGTGGTCCTTTGGTTTATCCCCTCAAGGTCCTTACCGTCAGACGCCCGTCCGTGTACCTTTTCGATACCCGTCTGTATTGAACCTCTTTACACCCGTCCGTGTACCCTTTCAATACCCGTCCGTATTGAAACCTTTTTACACCCGTCCGTGTACCACTTTCGATACCCGTCCGTATTGAAACCTTTTTACACCCGTCCATGTACCTTTTTGATACCCATCCGTATTGAACCTCTTTACACCCGTCCGTGTACCTTTTCGATACCCATCCGTATTGAACCTCTTTACACCCGTCCGTGTACCTTTTCGATACCCGTCCGTATTGAAACCTTTTTACACCCGTCCGTGTACCTTTTCGATACCCGTCCATATTGAACCTCTTTTTACACCCGTCCGTGTACCTTTTCGATACCTGTCCGTATTGAACCTCTTTACACCCGTCCGTGTACCTTTTCGATACCCGTCCGTATTGAACCTCTTTACACCCGTCCGTGTACCTTTTTGATACCCGTCCGTATTGAACCTCTTTACACCCGTCCGTGTACCACTTTCAATACCCGTCCATATTGAAACCTTTTTACACCCGTCCGTGTACCACTTTCGATACCCGTCCGTATTGAAACCTTTTTACACCCGTTCGTGTACCACTTTCGATACCCGTCCGTATTGAAACCTTTTTACACCCGTCCGTGTACCTTTTCGATACCCGTCCGTATTGAGCTCTTTACCCTCGTCCGTGTACCTTTTCGATACCCGTCCGTATTGAAACCCTTTTACACCCGTCCGTGTATGTTTTCGATACCCGTCCGTATTGAAACCTTTTTACACCTGTCCGTGTACCTTTCCGATACCCGTACGTATTTAACCTTTTTACGCCCGTTCGTGTATCTTCTCAGTACCCGTCTGTATTTGATATCATTGATTCCTTGGCACCCGTCAGTGTTTATTCTCAGCATAACACCTGTTAGTGTTTATTTCAAGACATTTCAATACATTGTTTGTATTGATTTCCAACACTCGTACGTGTTGTGACAGTGCAACATTTATTGCTTGTTCCCCAGTGGAGTCGTCCCTCCTTTGTTGATTGCAAATTTATGGGTTCTTTGGTATTCAATCCTTGTGTATCCCGATTGTCTGAAAGCCGTCGCTATCATACCCTCAGGACCAAGTTGATTGAATAGAGGCAGCTGTAGCACCCCAAAATTTTCCCTCCTTAATTTATTACTAACTGGCTTATGTTTCATTTCATTTTTGCATTATCATGTGTGCATATCATTGGTTCTTAGCATGGGGTCAAGGTGCCTGAGGCATGTTCAAGAGGAGAAGATGTTCTTCAAAGGGTCAAGCAAGAGAGTTCAAGTGGATCACTTCCTCCTAACCAGTGCAGAAATTAGGGTTTTGAGATTCTTGGGTTTATTACTCCAATGGGAAAGCTCCTTGGGTTTTTATCATCACCAAATGGCATATCTTATCTTTGTTAGAGAGGATACACATCATATTCAGAGGAATTTGGATTTGGAGACTGTGCTATTTCCTCATAGACCGAGGGTACCAAAACTAGGGTTTGCTATAAAGTCAGTTTATTTCTGATTTTTTGGGCAATAATTGATTCCATGGTATTCCTTGGGTCCCTAAGTATCTAGGAATGGAAGATTGTCCATCAGTTTGGTTCAGGAGGAGTTCAATTGGCCAATGGATTGGGAATCAGGTGAATTGGGTAAAAGTCAACAGTGAGAGGGGAAGTCAACTGTGGAATTTTGAGGTTCTCTTCAAGGTTTTCAAGGTCTCACATCCTCATATGGTCTTCAATAGTCAAATTTCATGCCATTTATCAAGAATCAGGAGTTGGTGTAAAAGTTACTAAATATGGAAATGACCTATAATTTGAAAGTTTCCTTTTTAGGCAAGTTCCTGCACTGCACTCAACTTGACTTTTCATCATCAAGAAAGCTTCAAATGAATTTTTCTCCAACATGAAAGTTGAAGATCTTTTTCTCCTCTTTCCAACAAGTACTATTGGGTGTCCATATCATTTGTGAAACTCAACTTATGATCAAAAGAAGGCAAAGTGGTTTTTAGGGTTCCATTTTCACAACTTTTGCACTTTGGGACATATGGACCTATAATTAATTCCATTGGTTCAAGGCACTTTTTAACATCAAAGGGCACTCCTCAAGGATCATTTTAGGCCTTTGAATCAAGTGAATCCATGGTGTATTCATCACTTATTCTCCATTATTCAAAAATTGCCAAGTCATTGAAAACTCATGAATCAAATTGTTTCAAGGCCCAATTTCAATGTGGGTGTGATTAGCAATTAGAAGTTAAGTGATCCATCATGAAATGTTTGGATATCCATGCATGGAAGAGGGTGTACTTAACATTATGTAATTTTCCAAAATTGCCCAAAACTCATTAAACAAAGAATTACCAAGGCCCAAATGCTGATCAATGGATTAAACCTAGCTATTTAAACCAATTCATGCACTAGTTAGGGTTAGAACACGTGATTTTGGAGGATAACCAAAGCTTGAACCCTAAAGCATCTCACATTCGTATCTCTCAATCTACAAGGAGTTTTCACAAAATTCTTTCACCATCAGAACCCTTGGGATCCCTAGAACACAAACCAACCATCACTTGAAGCTAAGAGCAAGGATAAGGGTTGTGCCATCTCAGGTTAGTCATTCTTTTGATGATCATAAAACTCAAATTTTAAACGTGCATATTAATGTGTGGCATCCATGGATTATGCTGATATAATTTGTTTTGAATGTGGACGTGTATTGTGTGCATATGGTGTGTTTAAAGTTTTGGATCCAAAGCTTGTCCTCTGCGTTTTTTATTGTGTGCTAATGGTTTGGAATTTTTGATGACATATTTGTAATCCTCATGAAATTCTGGACAGAATGGTATAGTTGTTTGCAGTTTTTGGAAAAAATTTTGTCGCAGGTAGCCGGGGGTGGCGGCCGGAGCTAGGGCTCCGGCGACTGGTGTGGTGGTCCGGCGAAGGAGGGGTTCCAACGAAGAAGACGCAATCCTCACCACTCATTCTTTTGATCCAACGGCCATTACACTGCCACGCGTTCTTTTTTTTTTGTTTTTATTTTATTTAATCGTGTGTTCATTACCCCACGGTAAGTCCCATGTGCCATCAGATCATGATCTCCCATCTTGATTACTCTTAATATATTTGACTTAATCTTGTGCGTAGCTCTAATCTGACGGATGATATTTTGCCAACAAATTAAATGGACCTTGTGCCTTGCACGTGGGAGCCCATGGTGCTCTGAATAATTGCGTGTGTGTGTGCGTATAATAGTTATGGTGTGCTTCTTGATCGTGGCCATTGATTTCTTTTACCTTGTGGTTTAGTTGACTCAATAGGGCGCGTCAGATGCATCTAAAGGTGAGGATGAGTCAACTGGGTTGACTGAGGTTCATACGTGGACCCTTTTTTATTTCATTTTTTTTCTGATGGATTTAGTGGTTAGGCCCTGTTATTCGCACCCCACCCTTCAGCCCAGGTTCATTCTCAACATGTTAAATTTCTTAACGCACCCCCCTTGCATTTTCTTTCTATTTTCTTTTTATTTAATTATTGCACTTTCATTTGTATTTTTTAAAAATAGTTAAGTGCACTAAAAAATTGCCAAAAAATTCATGCATCATATTTATCATTTTATAAAGTTTTCCAAATTTTATTTTTTATTTTTATTTTATCTTATATCATCTAAATTAAATATTTGTTTTTTTTCTTTTTGAATTACTCATATCATGCATACTTAAAATTGTTTATTTTATTTCTCTACATCCATAAAATATTTTGAATCCATTCTTTTTGCATTCATTCATCAATACATTGAAGTGCATTAAAATATTTTTCTATCATTTTTAAAATTATTTCATATTGCATTTTAGTACTTTCCTTTTGCATGTTGAACCATGATCCTCTCTTGGCTTTGCATAATTGTTTGAGTGACTAACATCTTGAATTTTTGCAGGAGTTTTTGATATGTTGTTTGTTTCTGGTTGAGCAATGTTGAGAATTAATTTCGTAATTTTAAAAGATGTTTTACTACTTGTTAAATTGCTCTTTGTGTGAGATTTTCTTGTATGCATCCTTGATCTTGTCTGGTTATCTGTTTGAAGAGGCACTTGTGCCATTGTTTTGGGGTTGTTTATTTGACTTCTTAATTCATGTTTGGATTGTTATCACTATTATTTGCCATTGTTTGGGTTTCATTAGTCTTATGCCTGTCTTATACTAACTTTTTATGCAGGGGCTGAGGTAAGTTCTTTGAGGGTGTGGATAATCATCTATATTCACCCTTGCTCTTTCCTTCTCTCATCTTTACCTTTCTTTAGGCTTAGGTTGTCGTCAAACCTCACTAACCGTAGGTCACCCATGCATGATAACATTAGGACTCTTAGTTCCCCTTTAGAGTTTCCTTGATGTCTTCTCTCTTCTCATCTCAAAATTTCTTGAAAATACTTAATAAGAATAAAGTGTATTGCGCACGAGCCTTAAGCGTGGGGAATGAGAAATGAGGGGCTTCCTCTCATCTTTCTAGAGTGCTTAGCGAGCGTCCTGTCTTGGGACGATGCGTTAAGTATTCACCCCTGTGCCCTAGACTTTGGTGAAATGCAACTTATGAACTAACTTAAGTCACTTCTGTCTTAAAAAATACAAACGAACTTCAAACCTTTTTGTCCTTCGGGATCGTCAAACTAAAGGCTATTTTCAAAAAGGGCACGTTACTTTCCGTCTGAGTCGCAAACAGGCATCGACCCTAACTGCCGGACGCGAACTTAACGTCGCTCATAAAAAACACAAAAAGAACTTGGTCCGAACTACGTTGACTCTGAATTCCCCATTGCACAAGGGGGGTACGTAGGCCTAGGACGTTGACGTCCTACCGAGTCTGTCTTTGTTTTTCCCTCCCCCGTCTTAGTACAGCCATAGATGATAGGATAACTCGCCCTTAGAATAGACAACAAGCATGGATCCCATCGAGTACGATGGACGCGTGGGGTGCTAGCACCTTCCCCTAGCGTAACCAACTCTCGAACCCAGACTATGGTTGTGATGACCATTTCTTTCCCTCTTCCTCAGGTTTATGCGGTGTTCCCTTTCCCTCTCTTGGGATAAATTTACACGGCTGGCGACTCTGTTTTTTCGCGCCACTCTCGCGTTTGTACCTGGATGAAAATCCTGGGAGCGACAGTGAGCAGATCGAGCTCGGTTATCCTCATCATAGATCTTACTCTTATCCAACAACTCAACATACCTACGAATCTGTTGGTATCCAATACCCGGCTTGATTTCTGGCCTTAGCCCATTCTCGAACTTGAGACATTTAGACAACTCAAAATCATCACGGTTGTAGTGAGGACAGAACTTCACCAGCACTTCAAACTTTGCAGCATATTCAGCCACAATCATGTTTCCTTGTTTCAATTCAAGGAATTCCACCTCTTTCTTGCCACGAACATCTTCTGGAAAATACTTTCTCAAATATTCCTGCTTGAACACAACCCAAGTTATTTCAGTACCAACATCTTCTAGCCTCTGACGGGTGTTATCCCACCAATCCTCATCCTCTTCTGACAGTATATAAGTTCCAAACTAAACTTGTTGAGCATCAGTATACCCCATCACTCGGAAGATCTTCTCATTCACCTTTAGCTACTTCTGTGCACTCTCTGGATCATGAGTACCCACAAAACTCGTCAAGAGCTCCACCATTCTGATTATTCTGAGCCATCGCTTGAGCGAGTGACTACAACGCGTCAGTGATAGCACGATCGTTTCTTCAAGCCATCCTGCATACCATCAACAACATTAGAAGAACCAAATCATCAACAACGCACACACGCTCATCGACTAACAAGGACTGACATCGTGCAAAACCTGGCCGGACAGACCGACCTGCTCTGATACTACTAATGTAACACCATTTTCTACCCGAAAAACATTCGCAAATAAATACAACAATTATATCAGAGTACATCACTCAAGAGTGCCACATTTCGTCATGAAACATCAAAGTTCAACCTGCTCCATAACACGGGTTTTATCATCATAAATTCACTTAAACATCACACAGCGGAAATCAAAACTCATTACAATTATAATTCCAAAACATCTAAGACAAAACGCATAACATCATAATGGCAACAAAAGAAATGATACAAAATCGTTCGACTCAAACTCCCAACTCGATGTTACATATCAGAGCAAGACCCTCTAATCGACGGAAACCAAACACTTTATAGGCTAAGTCTTCAAGCACCAAGAGAGCACGTTACCCACGTGGAGGCAACATTCAAATAGGCAGGGTGAGTAATCACGAATCAATATATAAGATATAGGCAAAAGATAAAGTGGCAACCCATAATATCACTAACTCATTCACAATTGTCATCTACGCATCAAATACTCAATAGAATGAAATGTCACATAGTAAGAAAATGCAACTTCCTAGACTCATGCATGTGGTACCAATTCATCATAATTTATGGACACTGGGTAATTACCCTCCAAAGATCCCCACCAATATGATCGATTCTACACAAGAACCGGAGCACGTCACAAAACACTTCAATCCACACAATAGGATTAAAGCCACCACTGGGCCGGAGTCCCAAATATGCCATGAATGTATGATGCAAAGCGTCATAATAATCATCATCATCAAAATCGTCAAATTTGCATCACCATTCATGAATCATCATCAAACATCATGATACAACATCAATTCACACTCATCACGATTCGTCACTATGCCTCACAATTCATCATATTATAATCGTCACACCGAAATTCCCCAATTTTATCTCATTTACCATCATCACTAATTTACTCATGTTTTATTACCTCATCATAGTCTTACGTTTCAAGGGAAACTGCATTACAAGCGAAATTGGGATAGAAATTGCAAAAACGGACAAATATGGCAACAACTCTGCCCATACGCGTATGGTCATGCCCCACACGCGTATGGCCCTCTTCCCTCGCCCCCTGGCCTGCGTATTATACGCGTATGGCCAGCTGCCCAAGCCTCCCTTACGCGTACCAATTGGAGTGTTACGCATATCACCAGAGAGGTTTCCCTCTCAAAATTCCCTTCAAACTTCCAATACGCGTAATGGCTAGCCCATACGCATAATGCCCCCCCCCCAAGCTTCCCATAGGCGTAATGGCCCTCCATACGCGTATGGCCACTATCCCCTTAGGCGTACCCTACGCGTACGAGCAGAGGGTTGTGTTGGCTCTGGGGACGGGTGCGTACCATACGCGTACTACCCTGGGGAGTCCTCTTCATACGCATAAGGCTCCCTCCCTTACGCGTATGGCCAAAGGCACCTCCAAAAATCCAGATTTCGTATCAGTGCGAAATCTCCCCCATTACAGCATCTTCAAACTCCCAAAACAGACCCAAAACTATTTTCGATTCATTACAGATCCAAGTTCTAATCCTACTTCATTGTTCCCATCAATTTTTTTATCATTAAAACCTAGGTTCGTTAACCCTAAGCCCACAAAATCTCAGATCTAGTTTATGTTCATCACAACAGCAGAAAACTCATATAATTCAAACATTAATGATAACATTTACATGAATAGCAGACATCAATTACACATATAGATCCATAAAAATTCATCAAAAAATTCATCATAGATTCATCAATTTACACACCACACATATCCTACATCTACCTTAAACCCGCATCCAATATAGTAACTCGAATTAACCCCTCATACCTCGAATTTCTTAGCAAAAGGACTATTCTTCGGGGTTCTACAGTTGATTCTCCCTCGTTCTCTATGCCTATGCCTCCTTTTCTCCGTTCTCTTTACTTTTACGATTGCACAGAATAACTTCCCTAATTCTTACTTTTCTTTTTGTCAAACTTACCACTTGGACCCCAATTATGACTTTCCCGTCTTACCCTCACTTAACCTTCCCAAAAATATCGTCTTACCCTTATTGTTCCTCTTAATTATTTTAAATAATAATAATAATAATAATCTAAATATGTAAATTATTCTATTATTATTACTAACAAAAATAATCCTAATAAATTACTAATTCTAAGTGCCTCAATATTCCCTTAACTCAATACTACCCCACAACACCACACAAATTCTCCATGCGTCATAATATTCATCACAATTCACTGAAACACCGAATAATAATAATAAATCAATTAAATAAATATTATAATTATTTTGGGGTGTTACACCTTACGTGACTCCAGCTAACAAAGGGAAACAAAAGGCTTCAGATGGGAAGAAGACAAGCGGGGGGACCATCTCTCGCTTCTATTAACTGTTACAGATGTGACGAGCAAGGGCACCGTGCTAAGGGTTGCAACAATAATGTGTTGAGGTGTTACAAATGTGGTAAGAGAGGCCATAGAGTTACTGATTGCAAGGATGAAGGTCCGACTTATTTCAACCATGGTGAACAGGGTCACATCAGTACCCAGTGTCAGAAGCCGAAGATAGCAGTGTGTTTGCTTTAAGTAGTTCAGAAGTTCCTAAGAAGGATAACTTGATTCGAGGTACTTTTTTTATTAACAATGTTGAGTTGGTCGCTATTATTGATATTGGTGCTACTCATTCGTTTATTTCACTTGAATGTGCTAATAGATTGGGTTTGAGATTGTCCTATATGAATGGTAATATGGTGATAGAAACTCCTGATAATGGTTCTGTCACTACTACTTTTGTGTGTTCGGGTTGTCCTTTAACTATTTTTAGGAAGAGTTTCATGATGGATTTGGTGTGTTTACCCTTGCACCAAATTGATGTCATCCTTGGAAATAGTTGAGTTTGGTCAGATTAAGTCGAGAAAATCGAAGAAAGAAAATCATTTGTTCAAAAGAAACACAAAAAGGAATAAAAAATAAGGCAATGGCAAAATTGTAATTACCAATGGCAAAATTGTAATGACCAATGAAAAAATTGTAATTATCAAAAAGCTGTTGAGGATCAGCATGAGCGTGAGGATCAGCGTGAGCTTGAGGATCAGCATTGTTCAATGGCAAAGTGGTAATTATGGAACATGCGTGAGGATCAAGGAAGGAATATTCCTTACTTGGGTACCAAGCAATGGCAAAGTGGTAATTATGGAACATGCGTGAGGATCAAGGAAGGAATATTCCTTACTTGGGTACCAAGCAATGGCAAAGTGGTAAATACCAAGTGTCAGTTGAAGATCAGCAAGTGAGGATCGGCAATTGAGGATCAGCAGCGTGAGGATCAGCAATTGAGGATCAGCAGCAAATGAGGATCAGCAAGTGAGGATCAGCAGCGTGAGGATCAACAGCGTGAGGATCAGCAATTGAGGATCAGCAGCAAGTGAGGATCAGCAGCGAGAGGATCAGCATTACACTACTAATGGTAGTTTTGTAATTATTGGTGGCAAACATGTAATTAGAAGTTGATACTCAGGGCAGCCTTGGTACTCAAGAAAGGGGAGGATAAGAATTCTATAAATAGCCCTTTGGTTTCTTCATTTGAAGGAGGAGATTGGAGGAGATTTTTTAGAGGATTGGAGGAGATTTTTTAGAGGATTAAGGATTCATTCAAGGAAAAATCAAGGGGAATGGTCATGAAATTCTTCCAAATATCATATTCTCACTAAATCCATTATCACATAAGAGTCGAAACTTCGAATCACCCAATTTTTCCACTTCTCTTACATCAAACATCACTCATCAAATGCATTGAAACCCAGCATTCCCACACACTCCTGGAGGCTCAGTGAAGCTGTAAACATCATCACATCTCATCTGGAAGTGCTTTAGAAGGTGCATTGGACATACTCCAATAGGTAAACCTTCTTGATTTTTGAACTCCCTCCTTAAGGTATCATTTTCATCCATTCAAGTTACCATTGTGTTTATCTTGAAATGTTGAGTGAAAACCCCATGAAAATGGGTATTGATTGATCATATATGGTACTAAATTTCATTTATTTTCTTTCCAATTGTTTTAACTTTCATCTTTATTTTTAACAAAAAATATAAAAAAAACATTTTAATTATTTTCTTCTTATTATGTTTTTCATAGCAAAAAACCCAAAAATATTTATTATTTTTGTTTATCTTTGTTTATTTTTAACTTAAACCTTAAAAATCAAAGAAAACATTTCATTCAACCTTAGAACTTTTAAACCACTTTCATCTATAAACCATTAGCCTTCCCAAGAGATAGCCATTAATCTCTTGTAACCTTTAACCCTTCCTTTAACTCTCCATAGAGATAGCTATTAATCTCTTCTCCATTTACCACCTTTGACCTTACATTTACAATTAACCTTGTCATAGAGATAGCCATTAATCTCTTCTCCCTTTACTAACTTTAACTTTTCATTCAAATCCTTTCATAAGAGATAGCCATTAATCTCTTCACCTTTACAATCAATCCTCACAAGCTTTGCTTTCAAGCTTTTCACCTGTAGTTGTCCGAACTACGATTGCTCTGACTTCCTATTAAGGATACGTAGCCATAAGATTGCGAGATCCTAGCGAGCTACCTTTTTCTTTTTCCACCTTTTTCCTTTACATCCAATGCCTTCTCGGATTCAACCTTTTTCCTTTACGTCCAATGCCTTCTTGGATTCAACCTTTTCTCTTTTTACACCCTTTTACCCCGTAATGAGGGGAACTATGAATGCTCTGATTCCATTCCCATCAGGATACGTAGGCACAAGATGCGATGTCTTGGCGAGCATACTTAGTAAATAAACCCCTAGGTGTTTACCTTAGTACTTTTCCCTTAGCAAGCAAACATAACATAACACAATACAAACAAGAGGTTCCTGTAGAGTACTACAGATACTTAGGGTGCTAATACCTTCCCTTAGTATAACCAACCCCCGAACCTTAGATCTCTTAGCTGTGTCTCTGCATAGCGCACTTATTAGGGTTTTCGTTCTTTACCCTTTCCTTTGGTTAAATCAAAGCTCGGTGGTGAATTTCATGTTTTGTGATTCAAGTTAATTAATAGCTTGATATCCGATCCTCACCGCAACAGAAAAATGGTGACTTCACTGGGGACCATCCCCTAAGAGGGTTAAGCCCACCTTGTTTTGTATTTGTGTTATTTTATATGCTTGCTTGCTTGTATACTTGTATATTTTGTATATCTGTATATATCTGTCTGTGCTTGGATCTTCTGTTTGGCAGGGTTACTACTATTGAGTGGTGAGATAAGTCCTAACCCGGACTTGAGAGCACACTTATGATAGGATTGTGGTGTAATCAATAGTCGGTTATTGGGAGTAGTCCTAACAATTTATGGCATATGATGACCACGCTCAGATAAGGCCCTTTGGAATTGTTGATGTCTGATGTGAGTAGTCGCATTGATGTCACTCTTCCCGATTTGAGAGCCAGGGATTCTGAGGACCGTAGTTACCTTCACCCCACTTGGCCTTTTTAGGATGTAGTGCGGTGGCTATGAGGGAGTAGTCCCAAATAGTTGTTACGCGATACTACACTCAGACGAGTTTATCTTGAGAATATTATTAACCTGCGTGAGTAGTCGCGTAGGCCGATAATATCCGAAGGATTTATGTAGACTCTGGGAACTTCTTAGAACCCTGTTCTATGGATACAAGAACCCTAGTACACACCCGGTGACTAGTTCTTTACCTAGACTCCATGTTGTGATCTCGAACCCTTGATCATGTTGCATGTATTTTGCATCCTGTTTGCATTGCATTACATATCATTTGCATTTTTGCATAATTCATTGCATGTGTCTATCTGTCCAGTTGCTCATCTCCAGCTGTCTCTATCTTCCAGAGTTTATCTGTGAGTCGTCAAGCTGACTCCTCAACACCGAGTGTTTCCTCTAATTTCACTGATTTGGTAACTTTCGGTAAAAGGCTCGGGGAAGAACTCAAGAATGGAAAAGTGTCCAAAATTGCTGAATCTTCCAATACTGTGAGGAAATCTTATGGAAATTTTCAGAAGAAAAGGGATGATCAAACTAATGCTGTCATGGTTGAAGTGAGAAGGCCTCGTCCCCAACCTCAGTATACTATTCACCCTACTGTTGTTGATGTTACCCCCGTGGTTACTGTTCCCCGACCAGTTCAATTTGATCTTATTCCCATGACGTACACCGAGCTTTATTCTAATATGGTTCAACAAGGTTTGATTACCACAAGGCCTATGCCTCCTCCTCCAAATCCTCTTCCAGCCGGCTATAGGGCTGATCTTCATTGTGAATACCATCAAGGTGGTGCAGGTCATAACTTGGAAGGTTGCTTTGTATTAAAGGCTAAAGTACAAGAGCTGATGAGAAACAAAATCCTCTCCTTTAAAGACAATCCAAATGTCCAAAGAAACCCTCTGCTAGGGCACGTCAAGTGAAGCTTCAGTCAACTTCAGCTTGGTTACTTCTCAAAGACAGGGACATCTCATCCTTATGCTTAACTAGTCACGAGGCCTTGTTTCTTGTTGTTTCCATTTTCCTTATTTGTAATAGCTATTTGCTTTCAACTATGTTTTTCCTTCCATGATTAATGAAATGAGCATTGCAACTTTTTGATTCAATTCATTTGTGTTTGCTATTTACATCTCTATGCTTCTTCTTTCAAAAAAAAAATTCTCTTGTCCACTTTCTTTTAATTATGCAAAGATTGGAGGGAGGATGATGAAAACAAAACACTCATAATTGTTGTCGGTATGATTTTAAATCAAAACTTTGCTGACAATGTAAGGCATTGTTTCAATCCCCAAACACTGGAGACATAAGGAAGATAACCCCTCTTTAACCCTTTTGAGCCTTGAAGTAGGAGTTTCTTTTCTTTACAAATAAAAACCCGCAATCTTAACCTGGGGCAGGGTAGTTCTCAGTTAACTTGATTGTGCATTCAAATACAAGAGTAGCATTCAAGACGCCTTTCAACAAAAGTTCACAAATTTTCCTTCGCACACAGCAAGCAAGTGTCGAAGATGTCTTTCAAGTTCAAACTCCAATGATGGTTCGCCGTAATCATCAAACCAGGATGTCATAAACTTTCAACTCTTCCAAATTAAATGAATAAATGTAGTACAAGTTGTTCCCATAGTGATAAATGAAGAAGGATCGTCAAGAAATCCTTACCCAAAGAATGGACTGAGTCCATAGGAAGCTCAAGACCTTACTTTATCAAAAAAAAAAAGTTTGTATGACAACCAAAAGTTGTAAGGAAGCAGTGACTGCCATTTCAAGTCCATTGAATTTTGAACCATCATCATTACTATCATCAGTGCAATTCCTAACCTCTGGGAGCCTGAGTGCATAGTTTGAGTTAACTGAGCATAGGACCGGAGGTCATCACGTAGATTGGGTGGGTCACAAATAAACTTTAGACCTTTATCCTTTGTTTCTTAAACCGTGAACCAGGCCACGTTATAACCCTCAAAAGACCTACCTGAAGCGAGATTATTTTGAAAGCATACTACAGCAAGGTTGCGTAAACTGACTACAAAGATCTTTGTAGATCATGTGTTTTGTGTAACGCCCCGGTTTGGTTAATCGTATTTATTTATCTCATTTATGTGAAATTTGGTGAATTGCGTAAATTAAATGAGTTTTACCTATTAATTGAATTATTTCTCTGATAGATAAAATAATTGCAATTGATAATATTTTCTTATTAACTTTTAATTCCTGATATATTTTGCATCGCTGTTTATGTTTTATCGCATTTTGAGAGCGTTTGGGAGATATTTGATCAGAAGGGTAAAATAGTATTTTGAGGGGTTAGATATTTTTTATAAAAGTAGATATTTTGTTATAAAAAGAAAGAAATAGAGGGAAAAGAGGAGAAAAGAGAAAGAAGAGAAAGAAAAGAGAAATAAGAGAAAGAAAAGAGAGAAGAAGGGGAAGAAAAGGAAATCATCCAAATCAAAGCTTGAACTTCGATTGATCGAGTAAGGGTGAGAAGTTCCAATTATATCATGCTTGTATATGTATATGTATGTATTTATTTGAATGTTTGGTTGAAAAATATATGTTTTCCATTTGGTTGAAATTGTGAACAATTGATAGAAATCGATGTTTTCACAGTTAGAATGCGGAATAGTCCGCGTAGAATAGCCGGGAAATGATAGGATTTAGTCGGGATTACTTGTCGGTATGATTGGGGGGTTTAAGGATGAGTTTGGGGGTTTTTGCATCATAAAAATCAGGTATTTTTGGTTCTGCAACGCGAGTAACCGGTTACCCTATATGGAGTCACCGGTTACCACTGTTAGTTTCAGAAAAATATTATTTTCAAAAATTCATAACTTTCAAACCGTAAGTCCGTTTTGGCCGCCGTTCGAAGCGTTGGAAAGCTAGTAAAATATTATTTCTATTAAAAATGGTTTGGAGGACAGTAGATGATTTATTTAAGTCGTGGTTTTGTAAAAGTGTTGTGTTGTCATATTTTTATCGCGTAAAATGCGTGCAGTTGGTGTTTTACCGTGTGTTGTGCTATTGTTATATAACGGGGAGCTTTTATGTGGTTTATATGATGTTGAAGCATGTGATAATTTGTCGTGGTTGTTTGTGGCCTAATGGAAGAATATATTGTTGAATTGAATGCAAATGTATGTGGTTATGATGTTGTTGTGGGTAGCCTTTGTGGCGTGAATCCTAGTGAATTGTATTTTTGTGCAGGTGATAATGGGTGTTTGTGAATGGTTTTGAGGGTGAATTTGTGGTTTGGAAGTTGCTGTCAAAAGGGATATTTTTCTGCATAACGCAGTGCCCGCTTAGCGCGGTAGGCGCGCTTAACGCGGTCTGGAGGAATTTCGCCTCTTCGAGGCAGTGAGTAGCGCGCTTAGCGCGGGTGGGGCCCGCTTAGCGCAACCTGGAACTGAAAGAAAAAAAATATTTTTTATAATGTGGATTTTTGTCGATTATGGGAATTAATCGAAATTACATGAATTATGTAAAACGGAACTTTTAAAATTCTAGAAGTTTCAAGTGGTGAACTAGTGAGAAAACCTAATATCAATGGTAGAAAAGAATTATTAAAATGGAATTTGGGGTGGACTAATTAGATAATTAACTAATTAGGCCCACGTGAGGTATCCTCCTTAATTGTGTGTATTATGATGAATTAATTGAACAGTTGTAGTAATACTAGTGTGTATTACGGTGAGTATGTATCTCACGTGTGATCAGGAGGATCGTGTAAATGTATAACTGATTGTTATACATGTGTTTTGTGCATAATTCTTGTTATGTATGTGTTATGTTAAATTGATTGGACATGTATGGTAATACTATTGTGTATTACGGTGAGTATGTATCTCACGTGTGATCAAGGGGATCGTGAAGAGGTATAGTTGTGATTATACTTATATTTTTGTGCATCATTTGTGTCATGTATTTTATGATGTGTCTGGTGGAGACAACTATGTGGGAATCCATGAGGGGTGCCTAGTATTGTCCGAACTCCAATGCGGGGTTGTGATGGAGATAAATCATTGCTTAGTGGGAGTGTGTGTGATTTATCCGGATTCCATTGGGAATCAGGTTCGATTGAATGAACCAGGGTGTGCGGTGCCAGGAGATAAATCATTGCTCAGTGGGAGTGTATGTGATTTATTCGGATTCCATTGGGAATTAGGTTCGATTGAATGAACCATAGTAGGTGGCACCACTTGCATGGCGTCAGTGTCTTTGAGTTGCATTGCATTGTTATGTGTTTGTTGAATCATAAATGAAAGTGACGAGTGTGTCGTGAATGTGTGCACATTATGTGTGATTGCTTGATTTCTACTCCTTAACATATATTTTACACCGTTAATTATTAAATGTAGTTCTTACCCCTTTGTTATTTCTTGTGTCTGTGCTCCTTGGGAAGTACAGATATATATATATATATATATACCATAACTTGTGTATATGAATATATGATATCTTGGTATGCTATATGTGTTAGCATGTGGTATGTGAGTGAGTTGAATAATATATGTGAATTATATGTTTACATAGGATTATGCAATCTTGATTTAGTTGTTATTTCTCACCCTTCTGCTGGAATATGCTTTTTATGGCATAGTGCAGATTAGTCGTTGTAAAGGCGTGGAGGCAAGTGGAAGAGTTAGATCTTCATTTTGCTTAGATCTTTGGTGTCTGCTCTGATACGTAACACGGGAGTCGGGGGAAACGCTTTTGTTATTTATGTTTATATATGTGAATATATATATTTTGATAACTTGTATGTATATTTTGATGTTATGAAACAACTTATTTTGTAAAACGAGTCAATTATGGATCGTTCCGCTTTATTCCATAATTGAACTTTCCTTTTATTGGAAAAAGTTTCCTGTTTATTATTTATTCCTTTTGTGTTATGTATCAAAGTTATGAGCAGGTGGATTATATTTTTCTCAAATGTGGCATCCTTATTTCTGTCGAAAAAAATTTTATTCACTCTAATTTAATTATGTATTATTTATCCGCGATGGGAATTGGGGTGTTACAATTGGTATCAGAGCAGGTCGGTATGTCCGGCCAAGTTGTTGAATTGGTGTGGCAGGACAGTTGAATACTGTCGATGTTGTTTGTTCCTTAGTACGTGATATGTGTGTGAAACACTGTCAGTACTTTATGGTTTTCTAATCCTTTGTCTTCAGGATTGAGAATGAGATAAGTGGGGGAGAAGCTGGTGCTTCTCCAAGTTGCTTCAATTGTGGAGCGTTGGCTTAGTGTGTCGTTGTTTGCAAGATTATAAGTGTTGTTTGGACAATGTTGTTCCCGATTCCAGAGGGAATGCGGAGGTAAGGTTTATGTCAACTAAGGATTTGTGCCTTAGGTAGTTTTGTGCACAAGATGCAAGAAATGCTATTATGGTCTGGTAACGATGGTCTATGCCCCATCATGATTGTCGGCTATCTATTGACAAATTGAGGAACTGATCACCCTTAATCTCTTGTTAATAGTAGATGGAATTATGTTGGATGGAATAGACGTGTCTTTCCGGCTTTGATAGTGTGTGCAATAAATTATTTGGAATTAAGGAAATGATTACAGATTATTTTGATGAGTCAATGAAGATTCTTATATCGAAAGATGAGGCGGATTAGAGGCTTTGGTATGTTGGTCAAGTCGGGATGTCTCTGGGGGAGAACGATCGGGTATTATTGATGGTTGCTCCTCAGAGAGTAGAAAGTGAATTTAAAATGGACGAAGGTGAATAGTTGAGGTTTATATCTGCTAAGTAAGTAGAAAAACTCTTAGGCGATGAGACCAAGATGTTTGTTATGTTTGTGATAATAGTGTTTTGGAATTGACAGGAAAGCCACGGTGAAGGGCTGCCAGTTGTGCGTGATTTCTAGATGTGTTTCCGGATGGAATATTGGATGTTAGCGTTAGAATTACCCAGTGAAAAATTTTGCAAAAACTTTAAGGATTTATATCTTTTGGAATTTGGTTGGGCATTACAATGTACAGTGATGTTGTTCGGTGTTAGTAATGCGTCTGGAATGTTTGTGGAGTATATGAATCGTATCTTCCATATTTAATTGGATAAGTTCGGAGTGGTGTTCATTAGGGATATTCTGATCTATTACAAAATCAGAAGGAGAGTATGTAGGGTGTTTGAGAATCGAGTTACAAGTGTTGAAAAGAAAGGAATTTTTATGCTAAGTTATTCAAGTGAGAATTTTGGTTGAAAAAGGTTAGTTTTCTTGGATATGTTATTTATGATGATGGTATTGTTATAGATCCATCGGAAGTAGATGCAATTCTACAATGAGAGGCTCTGAAGTCGGTTAAGGTGATTAGAAGCTTTTTGGACTTTAGTTGGTTATTACCGGAGGTTATGGAAGGATTTTCCAAGTTAGCATTTTCGTTACTTCAGTTGACTTGCAAAGGGTAAGTCATTTGCTTTGGATGTTCATTGTGAGGAAAGTTTGAGAGGGCTAAAGTAGAATTTGTCTACGGCTCCAATTTTGATTCTGCGTGATCCTAATAAACCGTTTGTGAGGTATTGGGATGCGTCTATGATGAGTTTAGTCAGTGTGTTAATGCAAGATGGTAAATTCGTGGCTTATGCTTTATGACAATTGAGGATTCATGATTTCAAGATAGCTGCGGTTACTTTTGTGTTGAGAATCTAGAGGTATTATTTTTATGGTTTTGAGTTCGAAATGTTTAGTAATCACAAGAATATTGAGTACCTGTTTGGTCGGAAATAATAGGGTATGAGACAACGAGGATGGTTGGAATTCCTGATGAGTTATGAATTTAGCTGGAATTATCCTATTGGTGAAGTTAATGGCATGCCTGATGAGTTAAGTCGAAAGTTTTTATACAAGTCTGTTTTGATGGTCAGAGGATTAGAATTATTTGAACAATTCAGAGACTTGTGTCTGGTGTGTGAGATAACACAGTAGAGTGTGAGGTTGGGTATATTAGAAATGAACTATGATTTTTCTGGTGAATATTAGAGAGAGTCAGAAGTTGGATATGAAATTGGTAGATTTGATTGTTGCGAGTAATCAGAGTGCGCATCGAAAGCGTGAGGTGGAACATTTTGTATATGCGTGTGTGACTTGTAAGAGTTCATTGGTTGAACATTGGAAACATGTAGGAATGATGAGACCATTGGACGTTTTAGAATGAAAGTGTTAGGTGAAAGGTTTAAATATTATTCATGGGCTACTATGTAGATGGATGTTTTGGTTATATGTCCGATTGGTGAATCGTAGCATTGTTGTAATAATGTTGTGTGACAAGGATGTTGGTATTATGGTTATGTAGAGGTTGTTGAAACGATGTTGTGTCGTGGAACTTTATGTTCTTGTTTTTGTTGTTGCCTCGTTTCCATCGTGATGGTTCGAGTGCGAGTAGTTAATTCCTATGTGGGGAATTAGGGGAGTGCTACCTATGGTGAGGGTAACGATCTTGTTGTTTTCTGGTTCTAGAGTGAACCCATGTGTTCGTAACTTGGGTATTCTTTGAGTCGTGAGTTAGTCATCAAGTGCATTGTATGGGCATTGCATCTTGTCGTTGTTGTTGTCGTCGTTGTCATGTCGTTGTTGTAGTTGTTGTTAGCAAGGTGGTTTGTCAGTTTGTGTTATTTGTGGTGTGCCTAGTGTTGGCATGATAGTTGGTTAGTCGGATGCGAGAGTCGTATCCGGAGTTGTTCGTCTCAGTTATATTTTCGAGGACGAAAATGTCTAAGTGGGGGAGAGTTGTAACGCCCCGATTTGGTTAATCGTATTTATTTATTTCATTTATGTGAAATTTGGTGAATTGTGTAAATTAAATGAGTTTTACCTGTTAATTGGATAATTTTTCTGATAGATAAAATAATTGCAATTGATAATATTTTCTTATTAACTTTTAATTCCTGATATATTTTCCATCGCTGTTTATGTTTTATCGCATTTTGAGAGCGTTTGGGAGATATTGAGCAAAAGGGTAAAATAGTCTTTTGAGGGGTTAGATATTTTTATAAAAGTAGATATTTTGTTATAAAAAGAGAGAAATAGAGAGAAAAGAGGAGAAAAGAGAAAGAAGAGAAAGAAAAGAGAAAGAAGAGAAAGAAAAGAGAGAAGAAGGGGAAGAAGAGGAAATCATCCAAATCAAAGCTTGAACTTCGATTGATCGGGTAAGGGTGATAAGTTCCAATTATATCATGCTTGTATATGTATATGTATGTATTTATTTGAATGTTTGGTTGAAAAATATATGTTTTCCATTTGGTTGAAATTGTGAACAATTGATAGAAATCGATGTTTTCACTGTTAGAATGCGGAATAGTTCGCGTAGAATAGTCGGGAAATGATAGGATTTAGTCGGGATTACTTGTCGGTATGATTGAGGGGTTTAAGGATGAGTTTGGGGGGGGGGGGGGGTTTGCATCATAAAAATCAGGTATTTTTGGTTCTGCAACGCGAGTAACCGGTTACCCTATATAGAGTAACCGGTTACCACTGTTAGTTTCAGAAAAATATTATTTTTAAAAATTCATAACTTTCGAACCGTAAGTCCGCTTTGGCCGCCGTTCGAAGCGTTGGAAAGCTAGTAAAATATTCTTTCTATTAAAAATGGTTTGGAGGACAGTAGATGATTTATTTAAGTCATGACTGGTGACCTTTCATCCAATGCCTTATTGGATCTCTACCTTTCTCATATTCATCTGATGCCTTCTCAGATATTGTGATTTGCACCTTTCATTCAAAGCCATTATTGGGTGTCTGGTTTCTTTTGCCATCTGATGTTTTTTTGGATGTGCCCTTCTCTGTCTTTTCTGGCTTTTCTTGAAGATCCCGTTTGAACTCTTTAGTATAAGAAAATCCCAGAAAATATTTTGTTGATGTTTATCCTTTTATTTCAAACCGGTCCCCATTGGAGGTCATGTCTTCTTTCTGGTTTCATGCCCAGTAAGAAGGTGTTTTATTTCCCCAGTGTTTCCTCAGAGTCTCCCCGATGAATCCCTTTTGTTGGTCAGTCTGTATCCCTAGTGAGTCTTCCTCGTGGATACTAACCTTTATTCTTCCCCAGTAAGCTCATATGTGGTGGTTTGCTCCTTATCTGTTGGAGTTTGGTTTGTCTGCATCTTTGCACTATCATATCATCATATCATCATACTAGAAGTTCATGGCATGTCAGCATTTGCATGTCTGTTACCTGTGCTTAGCATCTGCATTTCATCTAAGGGCAAAATTTTTGGTTTGCTATATTTAAATACCTTTCACCTTGATGTCCCAAGGATTTTCATTCCTCGTGCCATCCGGAAAAGCTATTCAAATAGGGGCAACTGGTGTACCCCAAATTTTACCCCTTAGATGTCATAACATCTTGCACTTGCATTTAGGTCTCAATCTTCTATGCATTTGTTAGCTAACCACAATGTCTTGCCAGTTTGTTTCTTTTGTGTAAAAGTTAGGGTTGGCACAAGAAAGAGGATAAGATCAATAAGCCAAGCTCTCGACTCATTCAACATGATCAAGAGTTTCCCTCCATCAAATACTCAAGTTTCAGTGTGCATCAATTCATGTTCACCAGGATCTCATGGCTTAGAACGTGATTCAAAGGTTTCAAATGCATCTTTATGGCTCATTCATATGTTTAAAATGGCTCAGGAAGTTTGATCTATTGGTGGTTGAAGAATTTTGGTTCAATTGTTAAAAAGTCAACAGATGCTCAAAGTCAAAATTTGACTTTTGACAATTTTAGGTCGACTACGGACTTTTCGAGTCAATAATCGAGAAAGTGTGGGAAATAGTTGAGTTTGGTCAGATTAAGTCGAGAAAATCGAAGAAAGAAAATCATTTGTTCAAAAGAAACACAAAAAGGAATAAAAAAATAAGGCAATGGCAAAATTGTAATTACCAATGGCAAAATTATAATTATAAAAAAACTGTTGAGGATCAGCATGAGCGTGAGGATCAGCATGAGCTTGAGGATCAGCGTGAGGATCAGCATTGTTCAATGGCAAAGTGGTAATTATGGAACATGCGTGAGGATCAAGGAAGGAATATTCCTTACTTGGGTACCAAGCAATGGCAAAGTGGTAATTATGGAACATGCATGAGGATGAAAGAAGGAATATTCCTTACTTGGGTACCAAGCAATGGCAAAGTGGTAAATACCAAGTGTCAGTTGAGGATCAGCAAGTGAGGATCAGCAATTGAGGATCAGCAACGTGAGGATCAACAATTGAGGATCAGCAGCAAGTGAGGATCAGCAGCGTGAGGATTAGCAATTGAGGATCAGCAGCGTGAGGATCAGCAATTGAGGATCAGCAGCAAGTGAAGATCAGCAGCGAGAGGATAAACATTACACTACTAATGGCAGTTTTGTAATTACTGGTGGCAAACATGTAATTAGAAGTTGATACTCAGGGCAGCCTTGGTACTCAAGAAAGGGGAGGATAAGAATTCTATAAATAGCCCTTTGGTTTCTTCATTTGAAGGAGGAGATTGGAGGAGATTTTTGAGAGGATTGGAGGAGATTTTTGAGAGGATCAAGGATTCATTCAAGGAAAAATCAAGGGGAATGGTCATGAAATTCTTCCAAATATCATATTCTCACTAAATCCATTATCACATAAGAGTCGAAACTTCGAATCTCCCGATTTTTCCACTTCTCTTACATCAAACATCACTCATCAAATGCATTGAAACCCATCATTCCCACACACTCCTGAAGGCTCAGTGAAGCTGTAAACATCATCACATCTCATCTGGAAGTGCTTTAGAAGGTGCATTGGACATACTCCAATAGGTAAACCTTCTTGATTTTTGAACTCCCTCCTTAAGATATCATTTTCATCCATTCAAGTTACCATTGTGTTTATCTTGAAATATTGAGTGAAAACCCCATGAAAATGGGTATTGGTTGATCATATATGGTACTAAATTTCAATTATTTTCTTTCTAATTGTTTTAACTTTCATCTTTATTTTTAACAAAAAATATTAAAAAAAACATTTTAATTATTTTCTTCTTATTATGTTTTTCATAGCAAAAAATCCAAAAATATTTATTATTTTTGTTTATCTTTGTTTATTTTTAACTTAAACCTTAAAAATCAAAGAAAACATTTCATTCAACCTTAGAACTTTTAAACCACTTTCATCTATAAACCATTAGCCTTCCCAAGAGATAGCCATTAATCTCTTGTAACCTTTAACCCTTCCTTTAACTCTCCATAGAGATAACTATTAATCTCTTCTCCATTTACCATCTTTGACCTTACATTTACAATTAACCTTGTCATAGAGATAGCCATTAATCTCTTCTCCCTTTACAAACTTTAACTTTTCATTCAAATCCTTTTATAAGAGATAGCCATTAATCTCTTCACCTTTACAATCAATCCTCACAAGCTTTGCTTTCAAGCTTTTCACCCGTAGTTGTCCAAACTATGATTGCTCTGACTTCCTATTAAGGATACGTATGCATAGGATTGTGAGATCCTAGCGAGCTACTTTTTTCTTTTTCCACCTTTTTCCTTTACATCCAATGCCTTCTTGTATTCAACCTTTTTCCTTTACGTCCAATGCCTTCTTGGATTCAACCTTTTCTCTTTTTACACCCTTTTACCCCGTAATGAGGGGAACTACGAATGCTCTGATTCCATTCCCGTCAGGATACGTAGGCACAAGATGCGATGTCTTGGCGAGCATACTTAGTAAATAAACCCCTAGGTTTTTACCTCAACACTTTTCCCTTAGCAAGCAAACATAACATAACACAATACAAACAAGAGGTTCCTGTAGAGTACTATAGATAGTTAGGGTGCTAATACATTCCCTTAGTATAACCAACCCCCGAACCATAGATCTCTTAGCTGTGTCTCTGCATAGCGCACTTATTAGGGTTTTCGTTCTTTACCCTTTCCTTTGGATAAATTAAAGCTCGGTGGTGAATTTCATGTTTTGTGATTCAAGTTAATTAATAGCTTGATATCCGATTCTCACCGCAACAACAATATTTTAATATACTCTAAATCTGAAGAAGAGCATGCTGGGCATTTGCGAACTATGTTGCAATTATTGAAAGAGAAGAAGTTGTATGACAAACTGTCGAAGTGTGAATTCTGGTTGAAGAAAGAGAGTTTCCTGGGCTTTGTGATTTTGAGTGGTGGAATGGCTGTGGATCCTTCTAAGATTGAGGCTGTGTTACAGTGGGAGACTCTGAAGTCTGCTACAGAAATACAAAGTTTTCTTGGGTTGACAGGATATTATCATAAGTTTATCGAAGGTTTTTCTAAGTTAGAATTACCTTTGACTCGCTATCGCAACTGCGAAAAACAACCGGCGAAAAAAAACAGAAGAGTCGCCATCGAACGTTATTTATCCCGACGAAGGGAAAGGAAAGGATCGAAGAAAACATAAAAAGGGAAAGACATGGTCATCGTAACTATAGTCCGGGTTCAGGAGTCGGTTACGCGAAAGGAAGGTATTAGCACCCCCTCACGTCAGTTGTACTCAACGGGATCCACACTTGTTGTCTAATCAAAGGGTGTGTCATCTAAAGCCTACTGCTAAACAGAAATGAGAAACAAAAGGAAACTCCGTAGGACTTCGCTGTCCTAGGCCTACGTATTCCCTCGTACAATGGGAAAGTTAGAGTCAACGTAGTTTGGAGGACTACGGGTGGAGGGGGAAGGTTACTCGGCAAGACATCACCGTCTTGTGCCTACGTATCCTTATTTGGACGAGAATGAGGAAGTCAGAGCAGTCGTAGTTTGACCTACGGGTCGAAAAGGTCTCGATCACACTAAGGCAAAAGAAAAGGTTCGGTTAACTAATTATCTCGATCGCACGGGTATGAGAGAAGAGGGGAGTTGGTTATTAGTGTGCTCGCCAAGGATAGGAATCCTCGTGCCTACGTATCCTCATTAGGGAATGAGGAATCAGAGCATCCATAGTTCACAGGACTACGGGAAAATGGGATCTCGATCGCACCGAGGCGAGAGAAAAGACTCGGGAGTTGTCGAAGAAGCGCTCCTGAAGAAGTGAATTGACTTTATTTGTGATTTGTATTGCACTAAAGTCTATGACATAGGAACAAATGTGTTGCAAGATCGACCCAAGACGGGACATATGCAAAACACCCTAGACAAGGTAAGGAGGGACTCCTGCTTATCACTTCCCATGTACTTAAGGCTTGTGGCGCACAATACTCGTCGTATTTATTACGTGTTTTTTATTATTTTTTTGGGAAAGAAGAGAGAGACGCACGCAAAGTCTAGGGGAAACTGAATCCTACAAGTTATCATGCAAAGTGGTCCTAAGGTTGAGATAGAAAGGGAACTCTACCTAATGTTAGCATGCAAAAAGATGGACCTAAGGTGAAGCATGAGAAAGGAAAGTATATTCTAACGTCAACATGCAAAGGCAAACCAAAACCAAGAAAATAAACCAAAAACAACAGTTACAATAGCGCTCTAGCTCAGAACAGCGATAAAATCCAGCATGCAAACAAGGCAGCTTTTAACATCACACATTTTCAACACAATATAGGTGTAAAAGGCAGCAGGTCAGCATGTATACATTTAACAACATGCATAACTCAGGGCAAGGCAGATGTAAATGCACATGCAGCGTATATGTATTCAAATAAATGCTCATGAATAGGCATCAAGCAAAGGTAATCATGCAACAACATCAAATTGAATATGCATCAATGATCAATCAATTCACCATAAACATGTCCAATATCGAAGCACAATCATGTATCAAAAGAATCACACATAAACATGCCTTCTCATTTAAGCGGATACACATGGCTTGTAAACATGAACAACCACCATATAAGAATGAATGCTTCACATGCATACACAAATCAATTAAGCATGGATGAAAACAAAGACATTGTATACTTGCACATTCTCCATAGGCATCGCAGACAATTCACAAAATTAACACTTAATCGTTTGAAACGAACACGCAATCATGGGATTGAAAGCAAGCATGAACATGAATCATATATCCAGCAAGATAAACATCAAGAATAAGCAATTACCCTGGAACAAATGATTGTGCAACATGAACAACACATCAAGAATGCAACACAAAAGAATCATGGACATGTATCACAAAAACCAAAAGTCGTGTGTCGAAGAATCGCATCCAAACCATCACGTGAAGTGAAGCAGCTCATGAATAATCCACAAATCAACATCATATCAATCCATGATGATTAGAGATGTCAAGGAATCCAAACACGCAAGAAAAATCAAGAAAATCACAATCTGTTACATTGTTAATCGGTTAACACTATGTGGTTAACCGGTTAACCACTTGAAAAACTCAAATTTCACGTGAAAAGTAGACTAGTTAGCCGGTTAACCATGGTTAACCGATTACCACTGTAACAAAGCAAAAAATTCAGCTTCCAAAATCACTTTCAGCAGCAAATGACTTATGCAATCACCCCAATGATCATGTAATCGATTGTGCATGAAATTCACATCAAATATCAATAATTAAACACCAATTGCATCAATCAAACAACAAGATCATAAATCAAATCAAGCAAATGGATCAAATCACATTGAAAACCATGGATCTATAGTGCATAAGCTGAAATTAAGCTAGATCAAGCATAGATCTAAAAAAACCAACCTACAAAGCTGGGAATTGCTTTGGTAAGTGTTGTTAAACCAAAATCAATGAATCCAAGCTAGGAAATCAGAGATCCAAGAGCTCCTTGCAAGAAAAGATGGAAATCCAAGCAATAAGCTAGAAATGCTTCAAAATAACTTCAAATAATCACTTCCAGAATTCCAGATCTAGATCCAAACGAAAATCAACAATGGAATCGAGTAATGGAATGGTAATGAGAGGCTTTAGCTCAAGGATTAACAAATTCCAATGAAGAATTTGTTAACTCTTAGGAAATAGCTTTAGATTGAGGTTGAAGATGAAGATTGAGAATGAAAAAGTGAGAGAAAATTCAGAGCAAATTCTGAAAATAAGGGTGAAAACTAGAGTGAACGAGAATCCCCCTTGAGGTTTGGAGCAAATGTGGTCAAATAACCCCTAGGTTAGGGATTAAGTTTGGTTTGGAGTGTGGGTTAGTGAGAGGAATGTAAATGAGGAATGGGATTAGGAATGGGAATTTGAAATTTGGAGGGAGATGCAATTAAATTGTGAAAATGAAGCACTTCTAAATCCTTATAACTGATGCACAAGGAAATCACATGATAGAAATTTTGATTCAAATTCTGCAGTGCTGAAAATTGGAGTATTTAGGAAAAATACGCACTGGTTAACTGGTTAACCAAATTTGCCTTGCAACTGGTTAACCGGTTGACGCCTTCAAAAATTCAAATTTGGCGCCATAAAGAGGGAAACTCGGAGATTCGTCTGTTTCCACCTGTTCCGATCCCTGTTAAGCCTCTAAAACTTGCCATTTGATATTGCCACTGAATCATACTTGAAATATGTTGTGAATTCTGTTCCGCACTTAAAATAACCCGTCGGAAAAAATAACTGTCCGGTGCCGAATCACTGATGAAAAATAATTACCGGAGCCTCTGCCAAATAAATCATCTATTGAGCAAAATAAATGCTTTAAAAGACTTTGAATATCCTCTTAGCTCTGAATATTGCCAAAATAGACCTGAATTGGAGAACGCTTCTGAGCTGCCAGAAAATACCTTGATCCCATGTCTAAGAGAAACATGCAAATGCAGAAATGACGATGCAAATGAAATGAAGCATAAGCCAAAAAAGGTTAAGGAATGAAAGGGCAAATTTTGGGGTGCTACACTCATTTGACTTGAAAGGGTCAAGCTTATGTGTGGGATGTTGCATGTGAAGAGAGTTTTATGGAATTGAAGAAGAAATTGAGGACCGCTCTGGTATTTATCTTACCTAATCCGAGTGAGTCTTTTGTGGTATATTGCGATGCGTCGAAGATGGGTCTTGGTGGAGTGTTGATGCAGAATGGTCAAGTGGTTGCTTATGCTTTGAGACAATTGAGAGTTCATGAAAGGAATTATCCTACGCATGACTTAGAAGTTGGCAGTTGTGGTGTTCACGTTGAAAATTTGGAGGCATTATCTTTTTGGCTCTAAATTTGAAGTGTTCAGTGATCATAAGAGTTTGAAATACTTATTTGATCAGAAAGAGTTAAATATGAGGCAAAGAAGGTGGTTGGAATTATTGAAGGATTATGATTTTGATTTGAATTACCATCCTGGTAAGGCAAACGTGGTGGCTGATACATTGAGTAGAAAGTCATTGCATATGTCGATGCATATGGTGAGACAATTAGAATTAATCAAGCAGTTCTGAAATCTGAGTTTAGTATGTGAAGGGACTCTTGACAGTGTGAGATTGGGTATGTTGAAACTGACTAGTGGTATTCTGGAAGAAATCATAGTGGGCCAGCAATCTGATTTGAGGTTAGTTGATCAGTCGATCTTAATTAACCAAGGTAACAGAGGTGAATTCCAGATTGATGAGAATGGTGTGATGAGGTCCAGAGATAGAGTGTGTGTTCTAGATGTTCCAGAAATTAAGAAGAGTATTCTTGAAAAAGGGCATCAAAGTAGATTGAGTATCCATCCTGGTGCTACGAAGATGTATCAGGATTTGCAGAAATTGTTTTGGTGGCCAGGTATGAAGAAGGACATTACGGAGTTTGTTTACGCGTGTTTGACTTGCCAGAAGTCAAAGATTGAGTATCAGAAGCCTTTGGGTATGATGCAACCGTTGAATATTCCAGAATGGAAATGGGATAGTATTTCCATGGATTTTGTGTCTGGATTGCCAAAGACTACAAAAGGGAATGATTTAATTTGGGTGATTATGGATAGATTAACTAAATCGACTCATTTCTTACCGATGAAGATTAATCATTCTATGCAGAAATTAGCTGAGATGTACATTGGGGAAATTGTAAAGTTACATGGGATGTCTTCGAGTATTGTGTCAGATAGAGACCCAAGATTTACGTTGAGGTTCTGGACAAGTTTGCAAGACGCTTTGGGTACTAAGTTGAGGATGCGTTCTGCATATTATCCGTAGACGAACGGTCAGACTGAGAGGACTATTCAGTATTTAGAGGATTTGCTGAGGGCTTGTGTACTGGACCAAGGAGGATCTTGGGATAGCCATTTGTCGTAGATTGAGTTCACATACAACAATAGTTTTCATGCTATTATTGGGATGACGCCGAATGAAGCTTTGTATGGTAGAAGGTGTAGAACTCCATTGTGTTGGTATGAGTCAGGCGAAAGTGTTGTACTCAGACCTGAGATTGTGCAGGAGATGACTGAGAAGATTAAGACGATCCAAGAGAGGATGAGAGCCTCGCAGAGTCGTCATAATAGTTATCATGATAAGAGAAGGAAGACACTTGAATTCCAAGAGGGGATCACATGTTTTTGAGAGTTACGCCGGTGACTGGTGTGGGTCGAGCTTTGAAGTCTAGGAAGCTCACTCCATGTTTTGTTGGTCTGAATCAAATTTTGCAGAGGATATGAGAAGTAGCTTATCGGATTGCTTTACCACCGTCTCTTACGAATTTACATTATGTGTTTCATGTGTCTCAGTTGAGGAAATACATTCCAGATTCGTTGCACGTGATCAAGATGGAGGATGTACAGGTGAGAGATAACCTGACTGTTGAAGCATTACCTGTGCGGATAGATTGTAGGGAAATAAAACAACTGCGGTGTAAAGAGATTGCCTTAGTGAATGTATTGAGGGGTGGACCGGCTGACGAAAGTTACTCTTGAGAGACTGAAGATCAGATGAGAGAGTCATATCCGACTTTGTTTCCTTCAAGTAATTTTCGAGGATAGAAATTCTTTAAGTGAGAGAGAGTTGTAACACCCCAAAAATAATTATAATATTTATTTAATTGATTTATTATAATTGTTCACGAATTTCGGTGAAATTGGTGAAATATTATGAGGCCTAATGATTTGTATTGTGCGGTATTGATGAGTTAAGAGGTATTGAGAATATTTAGAAAATGTAGGATTAATTAGAATTATTTTGATAATAATAATAATGGTGGAATAATGTAAATAATCTTATTTAAATTATTATTATTATTATTTTAATTAAAAGGAGTGAAACACTAAGGGCAAGATGGTAATGTTTGGTGGAATAAGTGAGGACGAAGTTGAGAAATCATAATAGGGGTCCTAGAGGTATGCTGGACAAAAAGGAAAATAAGGAAGTGAGGAATTCATTCTGAACAATCGTGTTTTTGGAGAGCGACTCTGAGGAAAGGAAAAGGAGGAAGTTAGGGCTCAGAGTAATTTCGGAAGCACTTAAGAGGAAGATCATAATCAAATTATCTAAGGTATGGGGAGTATTGCTATTCATTGTAATGGATATAGATTGTAGATGTATGTAGTTACTTTTGGGGTTTTAGGGAATGGTGAGATTTTGATGAGAGTGAGATGGATTGTGATGAAATTGGGGTTTCTAGAAATATAAGATGATATAGATGAAGTTTATGATGATGTGTTGTTATTGGATTGTAATTACTATGTGATTTGTGTGCATTTTCATACTGTGAGAGGTGGAAAACGCAAGGGGTTTTGGGTCTGGTTTGATGCAGAAACGCAGAAGCAGAACTTACTGATGCGCATGTTTTTCCAGACGAGTGAGGTGCTTCGCCGGGCGAAACTAGTTCGCTTGGAAGTCGCCAGGAAAAAGGAGAGGCGATTGAGGAGTGAAAAATAGGTGCTACTGGAATTAGAATGGGAGAGGGAATTCTCCCTGCTTCGCCGGGCAGCAGGGGCTATGTGTTTTATTTTCTTTTCTTTCGTAATGCCTTGTGTCTTGTTGTCCGTATGCATTGAGTAATTGATGTGTTGTATTTTGATAACTATAACATGACGATTTGCGATGTAATGTGAAGAATTGTGACGCATAATAATGATGTAATACTATGATGTTTTGGTGAGTTTTTATGAATGATGATGCAACTTTGACGATCTGGTGATGATGATTGATTATGACATTTTGCATCATGCATTCATAGCATATTAGGACTTCGGTCTAGTGTTAATGATATGACTTCGGTCTAGTGTTGACTTCAATCCCATTGTGTGGATTATGGTGTTTATGATGTGTTCCGGTTCTTGTGTAGAATCGATCCTATTGGTGGGGATCTTTGGAGGGCGATGGCCCAGTGTCCATCAAAATGATGATTTTGGTACCATATGCACGAGTCTATGTTGTTGCATTTCATGCTATGTGGCATTGCATATTGTGAATAAATGATGTTATTGATGACGTGATTTTAAACGATGTACGATGATGATGACTTGATGATATTTATGTTGTTTGATGATGTTGCGATGATGCTGATGAACTGTTAATGCTGATGTATTTGTATATCTTATCTTTATATATTGTATAATGAATTGTGATTACTCACCCTGCCTGTTTGAATGTTGCTTCCACGTGGGTAACGTGCAGGTGATTAGGATTATCTCTCTTAGTGCGTGAAGAATTATTATTGAAGAATTTTGGTTGTTCCGTTGTTTAGAGGACCTTGCTCTGATATGTAACATCGGGTCGGGACGTTTGGGTCGAACCATTATGTTCTTTTTTTTGTTGACATCATGATACTATGAGTTTTCTTGTTCCTAGACTTTTTGATTTATAATCTATGTTGAAGTTTTGATTCTTCGTTGCGTAGTATTTTGAATGAATTTATGATGACAGAACCCGTGTTATAGAGTAGGACGTTAATAGGAGGTTTAATGACGAAATGTGGTACCCTTGTGGTGGTGTACTCTGATATAATTGTTTATAATTATCGTGAATGTTCTTTGGGGTAGAAGGGTGTTACAGTTTCCATGTCTCTGTGTTGTGATTGTGTCATTTATTTTTTCTATGTCAGATTTTTCTAACAGGTATCAGAGTTTTGGTTTGATATGAAGATATGAGTTCTTATGGTTTGGCTTGGTGGAGAAGTGGGAGTTGGATCCATGGGTTGGATACTGTTATAAATGTGGGGGACTCACACTTGTGGGAGAGATTATTGGGTGCAAGAGTGAGTGGTTAAGTCTCACATCGCTTATGAATGATTGAAATATTTAATTTGTAAGTGAGAGAAGACATATTTTCCCAAAGCCTTAAAGATTTAGGTGGAAATGTGGTGTCTCACTCTTTTGTGGTCTTAGAGCATTGTCTCCGCTGTTACTTTCGACTTCCCCAGTTTCCCCAACATGCTTGTTTTTGAACAAGCGATTCCAAACACGAGAGAGAATGGGTAAATGATGTTATTTAATTTTCAAAAACTTTTTAGAAAAATAATTGATTTCAAGAATAGGGTAGAAGAATAAATTAAGTAGCAAAAAAGATAAATAATTAAAAATTAAAGAGATGTAGTAAGAGAAATCACACTAGAGATTATACTTGTTCGACCTTAAACCACACATCTACTCCAGTTCTCAAGAGTTTCCTCTTGAGATTTCTACTAACAACAACTTTAGCTTTTAGACATGTTTAGTCCAACAATGTTACACCATGTTATTTTTACAAGTTTAACTTATAACCTTAAAATCTATTACAACAACGCAAGATGATTAAACTCTTGAATATACAAATTCAACATAGAACAGAAAATACATAACTCTCATATGAAGATTTTCACTCTCCCAACACTAAGGCATTTTCTACTAATTAAAACTAATAACACAATTAAAATTAGTGAAATAAAATAGTATATAGTTTAAAACAATTGACTAGAAAGTCAATAATCCATAGGTATGGTCGCATCCTAATAGATTAAATTAACAATATAACTGCTTAGATGAAGCAAAAAGAGGAAACTGTAATCTACAATGTCACTTAATCTATTACAAAACTTCCTAATTTATAATAAGGAATTACTTTTCCCTTAATCGATTAGATGAAAAGCATAATCAATTAGACAATGAGTTTTGCTTTTCTAATTAATCAAAATAGTTGTTTATGTACTTGCCTTAATTGGTTTTAAGGAAATTTAAGAAAAATATGGTGTGTGTGTGTGTGTGTGCGCGCGCGTGTGTGCATGCGAACGTGTGTATGGGTTTGTGTGTGAGTGCGTGCACGCACGCATGTGTGCGTGTGTGCATGTGTGTGTGTGTGTGTGTGCGCATGCGCCTGCGAGCGCGCGCGCGCGTGTGTGTGTGCATGTTTGTGTTCGTGTTCGTGTGTGGGTGTGTGTGTGTGTGCGTGTGTGTATGTGTATGGGTTGTACGTGTGTATGTGTGCATGTGTGTGTGTGTGTGAGTGTGTGTGTATGCGTCTACATGTTTGTGTGTGTGTGTGCATGTTTGTGCGCGTGTGAGTGTGTGGGTGTGTGAGTTTAAGTGTGTGTGTGTGTGTGTGTGTGCGCGTGTGTGTGTGTGTGTGCATGCATGTGAGTATGTGTGTGTACATGTGTGCGTGTGTGGGTGTGTGCGTGCGTGTGGGTGTATGTGTGTGACCTCTTTTAGAAGGTTGAGGCTTAGTCTTTTCAAGGCCTTTAGTTTCCTTTCTGTCGAAGACATTGTTTCATCTGGGGCGTAACATCACTTTTGAGCCTTTTAGTTTGCATCGATTGAGGAAGTCGACAAGCTCCTCCTTAGCAGTGAAGTAGGGCGCCTTTACCTTTCTAGCATAATTCGACTCAAAAACCTCTATCTCCATGTCGGGTCCTTAGTAGCCTCGACCATTAAGCACTTAAGTGGCTCAAAATAGTTCGCATCCTTGATCTGCAAGGGGTCAGAACCCACATGCATTGGGGCTTTGGCCTTGTAGCAAACTTAAGCCTTCCCTCGTTCAGCGCTCATTGTACCAAATCCCTGAAAAGGATAGAATGAGAGGTTTTATGGCCCAGATAGCTATAAAACTTACAACACCTTTTTTTTTCTTACGTTGCTCTAAAGGTGACGTTTTTAGTCCCTAAGGGGCTATGTTTTGGCCATCAGTAACCAAGTGGTCAAAAATCTCGTCGCACTAAGTTATGTCGAAGGTGTACGTTTTGGCGATAAACTTGTCATTTTTTTGTTCGATCGGATTCTTTCCTTTGGATGGTTTTAATAGTTTACAAACCTAGGGAGGTCTTGGCTTAAGTTCCGTCATGTTTACGTTGTTCTCTTTGACCTCCTCGTATCCTATATCATAATCTTAGTCTCTTTCGTCTGCCTCTATATAGGCACCCTTATCTTTTTTATGGAATTTGCTCGTTCTGGCTTTCTCAGCCTTTAGGCATTCGACTTGTTGAACTCTGCCAGCCAACTAAGCTATATCCCTCACATATTAGGTATCTAGTTTCTTTCTAATTGAATTGTCCAGACCCCCAGCGGCCATTTCGACCAGTTCATGATTAGGCACTTGGGTAAAGCATATTGCCTTTAACAGCCAAAACCTGTTTAGGTAATCATCAATCGACTTGGCCGTCTTGCGGCTTACGCTAGTCAATTCTTTGAGACTGATTTTCGACTGTCCCATATAAAAATGTTCATAGAATACCTTCTCTATTTGATTCAAGTTATGCATGGAATGGGGAGAGAATGTCGTGAACCATGTAAAAGCATTTTTTGTTAGAGAATTTAGAAAAATTTCATTTTCAAATTCTCATTATTTGCTATATTGCCTGCTTCAGTCTGGTATTGAGTGATATGTTCGACAATCAACTCACTTGTTTCTCCTGCAAACTTGGTGAACTTGGGGACTTTCCATCCCCTGGGAAGTTTTTTTTATAGGAACATACATTAAGGCCATTATGGGCAAGAATGTTTTCGACTATGTGGGCTAGATTATTTTGTCCCCTTAGATTACCTTGTTGAACATTCCTAATCACTTCCTCAACATCTTAGTTCCTACCCACGATAACTACCCTGGAGTTAACTTAACTTCCTCATTCTTCTCTTTTAGAATTATGGGGAGTTCGACAGGTCGAGGTCTCTCTTACTGTTGTTGCCCTTGATTAAAAGGGGAAACCCCATTGTTGGGTATCACTATTGGTCTGGCTGACACAATTTGAGGGACTGGTTGTATTTGGGCTTGAGGGGTGCCTAAAAAATATGTTATCTGACCCATCTGATTGGCCAGTAGTATGTAACTCTGGTTAACATTCTGAATTAAGATGTTGAGCATTGTACCAATTTGTTAAGTAATTATATTAATCATCTCATGGTTACTTTCATTCATTTGCTGTCTTATGGGCAACATGGAATTTATCGTGAGAGCAGACACATTTGGGGGAGCAAAAGCAGTCCCCCATGTTGTGTCGCTCGACCAGGGTGGCTAATGTCTGACCTTGACGCCACATATAGATTTAACGAACATAATTGTTGCATTATTATTTGCATATGTCGAAGCGTTGCTCTGTAATTCTGCCATCATTGCAGTCGACATACCATAAGGGAAATCCCTCGACACTAGTGGCAATGTGAAACTTGGCAAATAGGAAGACCTATGGTCCACTAAAGGTGTGTGTGTCAGCCTTAGAGTGGTCAGAATGCTTGTTGTCACGGGCAACGAAACCACTACTCTAGGCATCAACGTTGTTCTCGCTACTGGGTTGAGGATAGGTTCATTAGTCACTATGGGATTTTTATTTTTTGTTGTTCTGACTGTCAAAGTGACAAGTTGTTCAGTATCTAGAGCGTTATTTTGGGGAAGTGACGTATTCTTAGGACGAACCATTTTGACTAAAGTTTTACCCTTCCTCAAGCGCATATAAATATAGATGTAGAAAATATTATTCAAATGCAAGAAAAATCACGACTTGACAAAAACGCAAACACCGTTTAAAGAAACAACTCATAAAAATGCACAAACATGTACCATCGGACGTGCTAATTTGTTCACCGGTGTTTTTGGTAAACAATCACTTAGTTTTAGGTTTATTGCTTGAATGACCAAACTAGTATGTCTTTGGACAACTTTATACGAAGTTTCTGAGAAAGGAAAGTGTGCATTTAATGTTGTCGGAAAGGCTAGGCCTCATACCATGAAAAAAAAACCTTTTAAACCTATAAGACCGACTTATTTAAATAAATATGAATAATTTTTTATCATTATTATGTTATGTTTTGTACTTTGAATTAAAATACATAAATAAAAACTGGTTATCTTGAATAACTTATGAAAATAAGATAAAAACACCTTATGAACAATGTTATAAGTTGTTTTCATAAGTTATCTTAAACAAATAGACTCACAAAACTTATGTTAATAGGTAAGTTAAAATAAGTCAATGCAAACAAACTTTTAGTCTCATTGGTTTTTTAGTTTGTTAGTCTATTTAAATATTATTTTAATTACTTATTTACATATGCCTAAAATAATAGGCTTTTATGTAGGCTAACAGACTAACTAGACCTTAGAAAATGTCAAATTAAAACCTAAAAATAAGTCTATGACGGGTTATAGGTCAAACTTAGGCTTCAGTTTTTTTGATAGCTTAAATTTAAACTTAACAAAGTCTAGCTCGACCCAATCTATTTTCACTCTTAACAAGTACTTTAAGTGTGTATTGAAGTTTGTAATGATATTTGCCACCTCAAATCGTAACACCATAACTCATATTTATAACGCTACGAAAATGTCTTCCAACATTCAAACACTTTTTTTTCCGACACATCATCGCGGTATACTTGACTAGCCTTCGATTGTCCCCAAGGTATCCTTGGTCTTCTACTATCAATCTATTATAATTCAATTGCATGAATTCTCAAAATTGCTCTTTCATCACAAATTATTTACACTAACAAAAAGACATTTTAGTAATCAACTAATGTTTATTTTTTTTCAATCTCAACTCCTATTATATCATGACAAGTGGCATTCATTTATCAATCTCTACCAATAAAATCACAATTAAATATTACATACACTCATTCTCTCTCTTCATTCAAATTTCAAATCTCTCTCACATTTCTTTTTCCCACACTTTCTCACTTTCATTTTAATTTTTTTTCTCTATTTAATTATTATCACTAAAAATACCAAAAATCTATTTTTTAATTTTAATAAAATAAAATATTTATTTATCTCACGGGTCACTATCAACACAATATCTATTTTATTTTAATCTACCATTAATTTGAGAGACAAAATTAAATGTTAATTTTTTTCTTTCTTCATTTCATGATTCTTTTTTTTTTCATTTTATATAATTATTTAATACAATTTAATTTATATGATTATTGTTCATTTTACAATTAAGTATATCATTTTAAATTTTGCATTTCTATCTAAATACATTTTAAATCGCATCAAATAATTTTTTTTATCTCACGGGTCATTATCGCATCAAAATTTCCTTTTTTGTCTTTTTTTCATCTTATGATTTTTTTTTCTTTTTTTTGCATGATTATTTAATACAATTGAGATTGTATAATTATTTTTCAATTTATAATTAAATAACTCACTTCAAATTTACATATGTATATAAATACATTTTAATATCTATCAAATAAACTTTTATTTAACGGGTCACTAAAAAAACAATACATATTTTATTTTAATCAATAATTACCTTAATTTGAAAGATAAAATCCTTATTATCAGATATTAATTTTTTATTTTATTTTACAAGTTCTTTTCTCTCTTTGTATTTAATTACAATCGTATTTATATAATCATTGTTCATTTTAAAATCAATAACTAATTTTAAATTTAAATACATTTTATAACGTTCAAATTTAAATTTAAACATATTTAATATTGTATCAAATAATTTTTCTCGTACGGGAGCACGGGTATCTTACTAGTTTTGGATAACTTTTTTAATTATGCATTTTGTAATTTAAAATTATAAAAATAACTTTTTAACACAAAATTATAATAATACCATAATACTAGAACATTTTCAAATAATTTCAAGCACTTAATTTTTCACTATTAAGAGCGGTGAGTGCGATTCGAAACGCAACGGTCGACGAGCAAAACAACGCCATTTCGTTTCTGCTCTGAGCAGAGAGTACTCAGAGAGCAAAGATAAACGAAAGCTGAGAAGTTTCAATCTTGTGAAATCAAAATGGTGGCAACATCGTATGAAGAGAGTCGCCGGAAAAGAATGGAAGAGAATCGGAAGAGGATGGAGGCTCTCAATCTCACTCAGCTCTCTCAATCACTTCACAAATCATCTTCTCCCATTTCGAAACCCTCGCCGTCCAAACCTCGCATCACCGAGAAGCAGCTCGTTGTTGTCAGAAGATCCGGCCGTGTCGCCAACCAGCCTGCTCCTGTTTACAAAGAAGTAACTAACCCTAACTAGCTACCTTCGTTACTTCTTTTCTTTCATCAATCTCACTATCTAACCTAATTTCATTTTTCTTACAGATTCTTGTTGATCGCTTTATAATACCTAGAAGTAGAACTTCAAGGTTTTTTTTTTCTCCTGAACTTTATATACGGAATATAATATTCTTCGCTGAATTCATATTTATAATTTATTTTTATTTTTTCAGTGGAGGTAGTTATGATAAGTACAGGGATTATTCGAAGCGTGTATATGCTTCCGATGAAGCTCGAGTGGAAGCGTTGGACAAGGCAGAGAAGTTGCAGTCCGAATTAAACTCGCCGCATCCAATTTTTATTAAAACAATGCTTCAATCTCATGTCACTGGTGGATTCTGGCTGGTAATTTCTATTCTTTTAAGCAATTTTCTTATGTTTTGTGTGCTTCTGTTTTTGTTGATTCGAGTTCTCTTTTTTTAACTGTGGCATTTGATTTCTTTTTTTGAAAATGGTGCTGCATTGCAATTGCATCATTGCAAATTTACAATTTATTACAAAGTTATTCAAAAAGAGCTATTTGTGAATTGTGTTGCTTATTTTCATGTTAGTCCTTTCATAAAATGGGTTTATTCACACGGTTTATTCATATATCTCTTAGTCTCTTGTATTTCAACATGGTATCCCCGAAGAATAGCGGCGCTATCCCCGGAGAGCGGCGCGGAGGCCCAGCGCTATGGCGTAGCACTACGCGTCCCAGTTTGAGATTGTGGTTATGATTGGACTTGTCGCGGGAGCGGAGCGCTCCCCGACTTGAAGCGGTCAAAACCCACTATCTGTTTCAACACAGAAAAACTTAATTCTAACTCCTAATTTTTTTTTAGGAGTTAGACCTTTTTTTTTGTCATTTCAAACAGTTTGGACCCTAACCTGAAAACTCTCTCTTCGTGTTAGTTCCCAATCTTCCATCATTCGCTTCCACCCCCCACTGTGTTCAAACTATATATTGAGAACATGAGAGTGAGAACACGATAAAGTAGCGAAGAGAGTTCTGAGGTTAGGGCTAAATTGTCCGAAGCTATTTTTTTTAAGCGTAAATTAGATTTTTTTGAGTTAGAACTTATAGCGGGTTTTAACCCGCTCCGGACCGGGAAGTGCTCCACTGACCCGCTACAAGCCCAAATGCGGCCATGAACTCAAACTCAACACTATGACATAGCAACCGGCCTCCATGCTGCGCCGTTTCCCGAGATAGCGCCGCTATTCCCCGGGATTGATAACTCTGACCCTTATGTGAGCACGATTGCATGGTTAATCTGTTCATGTTAGAAGTTTTATCAAAACCTACTTATATTAGATTATTTGCTCCCACTCCACATCATTAGAGTAAGTAATTGTGACTGGCAAGCTGCAATAGTGCTTTTAATAATGGAAATAGACGTAATATGTTGCTATGTAGTTGCTGAAATTGCATGGTTATCTGTTCATGTTAGAAGTTTGATCAAAACCCACTTATATTAGATAATTTTCTCCCACTCCCCATCATTAGAGTAAGTAATTATAACTGGCAAGCTGCAATAGTGCTTTTAATGATAGAAATAGACATAATACTATGTTGTTATGTAGTTCTAAAATAATCTCCCTTCATCATGCAAAGTCAGATGTGAATTTGTCTGATTCTCTAACGAAGTCTTGGGGAAAAATTGATGCATGAAACATGGAATCAGAATTAAGTCAATTTGAAATTATCATTAACTATGATGTCAATAGTTATGTCTCCAATCACTCCATAATGATGGTGCAATGGATAAAAACAAGTCATTCATTTGTTAGTTATATTTCAACTATTAATATATGCCCCTTTCAATAACATACAATGTGCTTTGTTTGGGAAATCACACAACTAAGATTTTAGATGAAACACACACCACAAAGGAAGCAAAGAATACACAAGAGTGGAGACCTCAACAATTATGTTCACCATATCAAATTGTGTACCACTATACAAGTCAAGTACCCTCATTCAAGCATTACAACTTACAAGAAACACACACACACACACACACTCTTTTCTGTAGGATAGAAGATTGACTTTCATCCATACATGTGACATAGTGAGTATTAATTATTTTTTATTTTCAAGAAATTTCATTTCATTTCTCCAATAATCTAGTTGTTTGTCTCTGTTAAATGGTGTAGACTGTAGATTAGCCCAGAGCCTTGTACAAGTTAATTAAATTATCCCTTTCAATTCAATATCACTGACAAATAACTAACTTTCAAATTAAATTCTACTGCCAAAGTTTATAATTGGTTAATCATTTTGGTAATTCTTGACAACAGGGTCTTCCAGTTCATTTCTGCAAGAAAAACCTTCCAAAACGGGACGAAGTGATGACATTGATTGATGAGGATGGAAATGAGTCTCCATCTACATTTTTGGCTCAAAAAACAGGACTTAGCGCTGGATGGAGAGGTTTTGCTATTGCTCATAAACTTGCTGACGGGGACGCTTTAATTTTTGAGTTAGTTAAACGCACTGCATTCAAGGTGATTAAATTTTGATTTGTTTGCTCATTCATGCCTTGGTGTTTAACACATTCACCATATTTATTATTTTATTCATGATAATGGACTTACGAAACCATTCATGAGTGTTAAGAAAATAAGAAAAGGAATATGAATGTTATATGCATGTGGCTAATAATGGAGTTCTTGACACCCTTTTTTAATATTTATAATGTATGTTTCATTTTTCAGCCCTGTGCTGTATACTGCTGTTACTAATGGAGTTCTTGACACCCTTTTTTAATATTTATAATGTATGATTCATTTTTCAGCCCTGTGCTGTATACTGCTGTTACTAATCAGTATACATCATTATAGTTATTTCAAATGTTATGATGGGTTGTTTTTAAAAAAATTTAATTGGAAAAATAATTTTTTAAAAAATGTATGAAATGTTATAAATTTAACAATTGTTTTTTGGTAAGTATTTTTACGACATTCATTGGCAAGACAAAGACCCTGTAGTGATTTATTTGTGTTTGTTAATGGCTCCCATTCAACGCTAAATATATTTGATGAAAAAAATTATATATTAAAATGCTAATGAAATTTAACCATGCATTCTGAAACTGGAATTGATATAGTTAGCAATCTTGCTATTCCACATATGTTAATCATTGAATAATGTGGTTGCTAAACTTTTCTTTCAGGTGTACATTATTAGAGTGAATGGTCCTTCATTCAGAGGATAAACAAACAGCTTGGGTGAAATTGCGGTTTACAGTAATCTAGGTATTACTTGGTGTACATTACAACAACAAATGCATTTTCATTATTAGAAATCCTCGAGTTTCTTGGTTGCTTCCGAGGCTTAGTGTTAGGTTAAACACGCACTAAAGTAGTCTGGCTTCTTGCTATGCGGTTGAAAGAAAATGTCATATGAACATATGTGTAGTCTTAAAGAGACATGTGGGTAGTCTTGTGGGGTTTCAAATTGATAGTTGGTTCTGTTTTGTCATTATCTATGTTCTTATCCGCGTCTTGAAGTTATGAAACTTTACTTCATGTTTTGGTTATAATTTAATTCCAGATTTCTTCTGCGATACTGCCAGAGTGGCATGGGAGTGCAACATTTATTTGGTGCTCTATCCTAAATGCCTTTATTTATTTATTTTTATTGTTTTGCAGGTCTAACGTCTTGGATTCAGTTTTTGGTGTAATAGTTTGGTGTCTAAGTTGTGTTTTTCTCTCACCTATTTTGAGGTCCTACATGTGAAATGAACTCTTATGCATATGTATAAATGAATGATTCTCGACACCGGTCAAAACAATCAGCCATATCGACAGTTGAAAAGTCTGTTGGCTCGACACCGGTCAGAACAGCGACTCCGGTTGTGTTAACAATAACAACACTGCCAATATTGTCATAAGGAACAACTACCCCACAACTATCAGGAATCTCATTTTTAGTCCTGCAATTACGAGACCTTGATTTGGGTTTTCAATGCCACGAAGTGGTAGAGATTACCCTTATGGTATGCCCACATCAGTGATGGCTAACTTTCAGACTGATATGTCAGTTTTAGTGACAATGCAATGGCCACAACACCATTGTACAATCCTTACAATGTCTCAGTGTCGACCATTAACAATATGGTGAGACCAGGAGGGTTGGGTTACATGCCTCAAAATACTAAGTGATAGAGATTACCCTTATGGTATGCCCACGTCTGTGATGGCTAACTTTTAGATGAATATGTCAGTTTTTAGTGACAATGTAGTGGCCACAACACCATTGTACAATCCTTATGGTATGCCTACATCAGTGATGGCTAACTTTCAGACGGATATGTCAGTTTTAGTGACAATGCAATGGCCACAACACCATTGTACAATCCTTACAATGCCTCAATGTCGACCATTAACAATATGGTGAGACCAGGAGGGATGAGTTACATGCCTCAAAATACTAAGTGACAGAGATTACCCTTATGGTATGCCCACATCTGTGATCGCTAACTTTTAGATGAATATGTCAGTTTTTAGTGACAATGTAGTGGCCACAACACCATTGTACAATCCTTACAATGCCTCAGCGTCAACCATTAACAATATGGTGAGACTAGGAGGGATGAGTTACATGCCTCAAAATACGCCATCTTTAAATACGACCTTTATGATGGCTATGAGGCAACAAATGGACGAGAGTAATTTAGTCAATACTCTCACACGACAGATGGGAACAATTTTCAACCCTTTTATTGCAAATACAAATTAAACCTATGAAGTATTGGCAAATCAAATGGGCTAATTGATGACTTCTCTGGCACGCCCTACTACAGGTGCAACCTACCCCTCAAAGTATCAAACATTAGGCATGCCGACATGCCTGAGAAAAGGACAACATAAGCCATTGTAGGTCAAAACCAAGGATTTTAACTACCTGAACCCCCTTCAAATAGAGAAGAGGTGGAATAAATAGAACAAAATAACCTTAGGCCTTTGATAGTTCAGAGAAATTAGAATGTTGAACAAGTGCTTAGACATGTCCAACAGAAGAATTTTGGGGGGCATAATAACATAGCAAATGTGGTCGAACAAATTTTGGCCCAGAATGGCCTTAAAGTGGATCTTCATATGCCTAATTTTATATCCCCTTTGTTAGAATATGTTTGACAAACAGAGTTACCTAAGGGATGGAAAGTTCGAAAATTCACTAAGTTCACTAGAGACACAAATGAGTCGGCAGTATAGCATGTCGCCCGATACCAAACTAAGGCAATTGACATTGCGAATAATGAGAATTTGAAGATGAAATACTTCCCCAATTCTTTAACGAAGAATGCCTTCACTTAGTTCACACCTCTTTTTCCACACTCTGTCTGATCATGAAGTTAGTTGGAGAGACTGCTCCACGAATATTTTTACATGGGACAGTCAAAAATTAGTTTAAAGGAGCTAGTGTTAGGCCAAAAGTCCCTGAGTCATAGATGACTATTTGAATAGATTTAGACTGCTCAAGGCAAGGTGTTTCACCCAGGTGCCTGAACATGAGTTAGTCTAAATGGCCGCTAGTGGCCTAGACTATTCAATTAGGAAGAAATTAGATACCCAATACCTTAGGGACATGACACAATTGGCAGATAAGGTTCGCCAGGTCGAACGCTTAAAAGCTAAAAAAGCTAGAACAAATAAATACCATAAAAAGGAAAAGGCCGCATATAAAGAAGCAGAGGATTACATATCTGATGTAGGAGATGATTGTTCTGAAGAGGGCGAGGTCAATGTGGCTGAACTTAAGCCAGGACCCCTTATGTGTGTTTTTCAGGAATTTGGTTCAGAAAGCTCTGAAGGAAGAAAAGTTACAATTTAGCGAAAAGGCAAAGTCGTCGATGAAGGTAAACTCAAATCCCATGTAGACGGAAGATGCTCACTATGTTGAACCTGTCGAGATTTTGATGGTTGAAGTTGTTAATGGCTCTAACATGGAAGTAGACAAGGGTGAACATATCTCCGCTGTCGCCGATTTTGACATGCAAGCAGTTTACCCCCAGGATGAAAATGAGTTAATTGACTTCTTTGAGCGCTGCAAGCTCAACGGGTTCCAAGACTAAGTTGTTCCTACGCTGTAGTGTCATGTTTGACAAAAAAAG